>VKOC01000008.1:7900734-8078083 GCA_009364415.1 Spea multiplicata | reverse complement strand
TAATGTATGTTTTTTTGACTCCTTGCAATTATTAAAAGCTGTGAAAAACATAAAAAGAGTAACATACAAATGAAACAGTCGCCTAGCATACAACTAATTTCTGGAAACCATCAACTGTACTTATAAACTCCTGCCATGTTGCTTGTACTTCTTGAGACACTCACAGCAAACAGCTATTGTTTCCGCAACAGATTAAGCAGATATCCTGATTCTTTCATGGACTCTGGAAATACAGTAAAATTGTAAACGGTCCCATTTGGCTAGACGTTCCTTATAATTGAAATGCTTTTTTTAGCTTTTATCCATTTTATTGCGGTATCCTCCTGAATTCCATGATGTATTTTCGTTTGTGGACTGGCGCCCAGAAATGCAATGAAAGTTAGATACTGTTTTTGGAAAATTCCATTTAGACTTGAAATCATTTCTTCCTTGTCCATCATAGCCAAGGCAAACATCATTTTGTTTGCCAGCTATGTGATGGGCAATTTTCCACTTTTGTCCAAATGGAATATTCTTCAGCAATGCTTCTTTTGTTGCCAAGACCTCTAAATTGTATCAGACTAAGGATAATTCAAATTTCTGTCTATGGCATGAAAGCCAGATTTGGTATTCCCATTGCTATTGCCTTCAGTTGATATTAATTACAAATTAGAGTCTTTATTTGATGCAAGATACGTGGTTGATTAAGATATCACAACGGTACAGGGTAAGTAGCATGTAGGACTGGACTGGGGCCAAAACCTTAACAGCATGTCCAGAACCAATTTAGACATTTCTTTTATATATTATTAGAGCATTTACCTGGTGGTCCAAAAGATCTGTCTAACTGGGTAGCTGGTTTGTATACTGGAACCTGACAGTGTTAAAACCAATCTCGGAAAAAGAGCAGCATCAGTTTACAATATCATACATTTGAAAAACCTTTAGTATCGTTATGGTACCTTGGTTACGTTTCTTGTTAATATTTAATAATATTATTATAGAATAATGTTTGTAAAATGTCTTTAAATGCATCAGTGAAAGGGACTTGTCACTCCTATCTGAGGAGATATCAACGGCTGCTTTTCTTAGTAAAACAATCATCAATCTCTCTATTATGCAAACATAACAGCAAGATAGATACTGTATTTGTTCGATTATAGGACAACCCTGATTATAAGACAGCTCCCCAAAAAGTGAATATTAATTTAGGAAAAAAAGAAAAAGCCTGAATATAAGACTACCCTATAGAAAACATGGTTTACTAGTAAATATTAATTCACATGCAAATGATTTTTTATTTTTAATAAAAACTATGATTGATTGTTTTTATTTCCTTTGATTTGCCAACCTGCCCCCAGTTAAGCACATCTGCCCCCCAGACATGCCTCATACTCCCTTTTATGCCATTCTGCCTCCCTGATATGTCCCTCTGCCCCATATATGCCTTATACTCCCTGTATGCCACTCTGCCTACAAAAATGGCTTTTAACCCCCTATATGCCACTCTTCCTACTGAAATGCATTTTAACCTCCTTTATGCCACTCTGCGCACCCCCAACTTACCAATGCTTCCCCAGACTCATCCTTCCGTACTTCAGACTCCCTGGTGTCTAGTGGGGGCAGCCAATGGACGTCTGCACGTCATAGAAGCCCCGGTGGAAGTTCCAGCAGCAGTGAAGGTTGTCTGCGTGCATTGCAGACAACGGCTGGGGCTTTTATAATGGAGCACTGGAAGTTCATGTCACACCGGCGCTTCACCATAGAAGCTCCCAGAGGAAGTACTGGCAGGAGCAGAGGCTGCCAGAGGCGGATCCGGGTCCCCTGCAGCGCTGTGCGGAATCAGGATCTTACTTAGTCTTGTAGTCAGACCTCTATTTGAGGTCTGATTATAAGTTGACCTGGAATATAAGACAAGGGGTATTTTTGCTCTGAAAAAAAATCATTTTATAATCGAGCAAATACGGTAATTGTTTTGGGGCAGAAAAAAAACATGTGAAGATTTGATGCATATAGATCAAGTGCAGAAAGCTGATCTTATGCCAATTTGTTGGCCACATATGGGTTATTTTTCTTTTGCCTTTAATGTCTTCGCGTATCATTTTTATCCATAATGGATACACATTAAGCCAGCAATAAATGAGTTAGATGCATTTGTTTCTATAGCAACAGTTATGCCGCTTCAGTCTACCAGTTGTAAATTTGTGAGAACTTGCAATCCAATGTTTTTATTAACTAACCAATACGTGTTTTTTCTTGTGAATGATTATTGTTATATATGGGAGTGTATATAAATATATATATTTCTATATATCTATATATATAGATATATATAGATATATATATTCATCATAGATTCCACACTTTTTGACTACCGTCACAAACAACTCTTGCCTTGTCCCAACTAAAAAGGGAAAAAAATCAGAAATGCTCTTAGAAATACCATCATGACCCTTTCTTACCATTTATCTTTAATTTATATTTCATTTACTACTTATTGAATATCTTATTTTAGAAAGTGTAGGCATGACAAGTAAAAGCCTGTGCTACATTGTCTATCCAAATTGTGCATACAGACAAAGACCGCTCTTAATCTATTAACTGTTAAAACAATGTATGTTTAACACCAAAATGTGGTATATTGGAATAACATTTTACTGGAAATAATATTATAGATAAGTAATAATTATATATAAAAAAAAGTTTATAAAAATGATCACCAAATGAGTTTTTGTTTATAATCTCCAGATTATTGCATGTGAAAATGCTATGCATCCTTAGTTTGTTTTCAAAGACAAGCAAACATTTTAAAGTTCATAAATAAAATAACAAGGAAACTAACCTTTCAAATATTGGAAATTCATCTGTGCAGAACAGTAGTTGCTTTTTGTGTTTGGTTATTTATTTTTACTGTTTTCTTCTCTTCTACTCCAGTCTTGAGTGGAAAAACAACAGACTGCCAAAAAACTGACAAGTTACCCTTTTCTGGGGGGCCATAAACTCTTATGTTTAAAATTTAACGGCTGAAAGCTATATTTTTCGGAGTCTGGACACAGACTTTTGGAAAGACCCGTAAAGACTGCCATTTCATTTTTATTATTTCTGCTGACAGTAATTCTGTATTTTAAAAATTATTTCCTAGCATTTTGGAAAATGTTAGTAATGGTGTAACAACTCTTGCCACCGGTCTATTGAAAGATCTGCAAAAGTTTTTACAACCTTGTTTTCTTTGTGCAAGAAATTTTGCGATTCATTTTAATGGTTCATAAAGGATAACAATGGAAGAGAGGCAAAAAAATGAGGAAGTTAGTCCAAGAAGCTAAACTTATTTTTTTCTCTACCGGAACTGACCATATGCATAATGCCATTCTTTGTCACATAGTTTGATTTGACATTCATGTGAATATGTGTCATGATATTTATTATTATTGTTATTGTGTATTCTGTTTGATTATAGTCTTTTTTTTAGGACTAATTTGCTTTGTTTTGAATAATAACTAGATATTTTCAAGTAATTATCTCAGAAAACCATAGGGACACACAATTCCAAAGATAAGGCCTCAAAAATTGGCTTTCTTAACCCAAAAAATGTATATTGCCGTATGAGTCCCACACACAACGGTCTAAAAGATTTTCAGTGCAGCAGCATTTAAGATGAAGAACTAGATAAGACCTCATAGGTACCTTACATAGGAAGAAAGGATGTCTGAGGTCTGAATGGTGGTCCACTAAAAGGGATAATAGACTTCTTTACAACGAGCTTTAAAATGATAAAGCCTTTACCTGCGCATGTATGCTGCATCTTATTACAGTATATACCTGGAGAGAACCGTCACTTTATGCTAACGCCGTTCAGGGAGGCAAACAGAACCTTTTGTTTCTGTGAAGAAAAGTTCTCCATCCCTGGTCATAATGCACGCCTTAATTTTCTTCAATCCTAGATGAAATAGCACAGTGATTTTGATCTGAATCTCATAGGACATTGAAAACCGGGAGACAGCTTCTTTTGATGTCAAGTGAATAAAGCTGCTGAGAGGTTTGCAGCTTTTTCTACCGTCTTCCGCGCGGCACAATTTTACAGTCTTCTGTATCATGCAAGGAGTTCTAATAGACAATTTACAGGGCGAGTTAACTTTATATGCTGTTTCATGAGGAGCACACCTTTGTCCAGAGGGCTAATGCTTTTTGTGAACACTTTAGAATGCAGAGCTTGTGCTTTCAGGGTATTTTTCCTTTGCACCTAGGTTTCTTGAGGCTTAATAAGAACATTAACAGCAACCGTTTTTTTTTTAATGTAAGGGTATATAAAAATACCGTCATGGATAAAAATTCCTGTTTTTCTTACCAAATGGAATAAAAATGACGCCCTTGGAGGCATTCAAGGGCATTATACAGTGTTTTGCAAGAAAATTAATATTTAAGCTTATGTAGAACATTTAACTAACATAGTCCGGTGATTATACTTTGCCTCGTAAGTCATTTATATGTCATGCTCTGCCATGGGTTCCCGCTGCCCAGCGTATCACCGGCTGCTGATTGTTACATTATGTATTTCCTCAAGTGGCGTCACTTTTAAAGTCATAATTCACTATATTTCATATTCAGATTTTAGGTTTTGTAATACCAAGCTTTTGCAAGATAGGAGTATTTTTTTTATACATGACCGAGGTTACTGCCTTAGATGTGCTGAAGCTGAAAAGGCATATGATATGTGCATCGAAAACAGGAAATCATTCATAACCACTTCCTGTTTATCAGTTACTATAAAAAAAACTATGATCTTTATCATTTTATTATTAATTATGATTTCTGCGCTGACCTCTGATGTATGAATTGCATTTATGACCTCATTTTGTTTACAACAAATGTGCAAGCGTGGGAAGTGAGATATTTCTTATAGCGAATATACGTAGGTCCACAAGAATAAGAGAGACCATCCCTTTCTAATATCAATTAAATAGCTACATAACCTTAAACTCTCGTCAAGGTCAGTGTGTTATATATTCCTTGTTTTCTGTTGTGCATCCAACACATTAAATGTTTTATATTTTTTTCAGCAGTGGAACTTGTAGAAGGCCTTTTGGGATTGATTTTGAATTGATTTGGCATTACCTCCTGTAAACATTTGCTTTGGCCAAAGTAATTCTAGTCAACATCCTTGCCAGGATACAAAAAAAAATTGAGGCTAATAAAATTGAAGATAAATAAAGCCTTAAGAGTTTGGCTTTCAATGAGCAGTATGGCTTAGTAGAAAACTATTAGTGGATTAACCAGAGGAGAAGCTAACACCTGGAGATACCATTTAAACCGACAATAATGCCTAAATGTTTTTCTGTGTGTTACTCGGTAGGTTATATCTTCATAAAGAAATGCAAGGTCATCATAAATGTTCACTAGAGCGCTACTCATTAATAACAAAGACGCACAATATGGATGAGTTATAGTTAGCAAATCATATATAAAAGAGGTTGCTTGTAGTCATATTGATTTTAGGAGCATTTTGTTAAGTGTTTATGTAGAATTGTAATTCAAAGAAATTGTGACTATATTATAGCCCGTTCTTAGAAATCAATCCTATACAGGATTACAAGTCGTATTCTATCATATAAACTAACATATGGAAACCAGTATTTTTCAGAGTAGCTCATTAAAGACAACCACTTGTATCTAGAAATTACATTCCATATGATAAACATGTATTGTATGTTAATGATATCTTAAGGCACCCTGATTTTCATAGAAATTAGCAAAGCAAATTAGTCATAACTGTATTTACTTTGTTCAGGGGAAATTTGGGGTTGCCTTGGCTGCTCTTAAAGGGGAAATGTCACGTTCACACTTAGTAGAATGACAAGCCACCGTTACAAAGGCTGCCTGAACCAACAGTTCAACAACAGTTAGTAAAGAGACGATTGAGTTATTATTTAAGAATAAGGATTTATTATCACATAGTTTTGTTCACTAAAAAATGAATGATCTTTTTCTAAAAACCCGTTTTCTTCTTTTTAAATACCAAGCACAGTTTGACATTGTCACTAAAATGCACTGGTCTTCTCTGTGCAAGATTTACTAGTCACATATCCCCATAGGGTGCCACATTTTTATGTCATTATTATGGAACTTGCCCTTTTCCAGTAGAACAAAAAGGCAGCATTGGACTTTCCATGCTCTGAGCAGTTACAATTGAATTGGATTTAACATGTTAGTATCATATTCTTCTGTGTCCAATATATATGCATCTCCCTTAAAATGTGTCATTTGCTTGTAATCTAAGTGTTTTATTAGTCTTCAATGTGCAAATTCCAGAGTTTCGCTATGAAAGGTAAAAAGTTTTAGTTTTGATTATTTATTTCTTTTGTATGGTAGCAAAGATTTCCAGACAGTCATGCCAAAACTCTATGTATAAAAAGGTGCAGAATATTTCCATCTAAATTTTGAAAAGTTGTCTAGATTTTGAGACACAAAAATTACAGTCTTTACATCAGAACTGACAAAACTGAATTCAAGTTTAAAGAACACATGTTGTACTAATCTTATGTGCTTGTGGCCTATTTATTGATCGCCCCTGTGGAAGTCACAACATATTTCAGTATAGAAGAGCCTTAGTATATCAAAAAGAGTCACTCTGAGGATGAGTATAATTGTTAGATGGCCATTCCAGGACTGGTTAGAGGTCTACTATCCTGACATCTATATAGTTTTTATTTTAACATTTATATTTTTACATATCAGTAACTGAGCTACTGTTAGATAGGATAGGAAAGCGTTTTTTTTATTCTGGAGAAAAATACCAATTCTGTAGGATATTAGAACTCATGGCACAGTTCTTACAGCTTCAACATTTAATAGGTTTTCTACACAAATGGTTTTCCTCATGTTGTCTTTTTCTCCCATATTGGCTCTCAAAGACAGATTTTGATTGTCACTGTCAGCATGTTCTACGTTGATGACAAACGGAGCATATGGTGAATTTATTAAATGACAACAGTAGAAGAGCTGTAGAAAAAAGTGTTCTTGAGGCGAAACTAGCACATTATGGCATATATAGTATCTCTGCATTTGAATAACAATTACTAAGGCAGAAAAATGGAGAACAAATTTTGAATTATGTTATTTCATAACAAAAAAATCAATTGTCTGGGCATCTTAATACATGTCAAAGTGCATAGAAAAAGTAGCATGGACCTACAAAACAAAAACACATCGTGGTCAGCCATGAAATTACAGATACAAATACAAGAGGAGAGGTGAAAGGCTTTCCATTATGAATAAAGCACTGCTGTTTAGCTAGGATATGGTAGAGAATTTCCAAATCTGAGTGAGTAGTGGCTGTCATTTTTTTTAGAACAGATACAGAGAATAAAAGGGAAGGAAAGGATGATCATTATTTCTCTGTGTCTCTAATACATACACAATATGGTCCTTTCATTATGTGATAGAAGGTGGAAAATTAGAGTGTTTGGCACAGAACAATCTAAGGGCGATTCAGAACAGTGATTTTCTTTTGGGGGTTCAAATTTCTATAATTTATCTCCACGAGGAAGCCAACTCAGAAAATGGCAATAATTGACTATAGCATTCAGAATAATAACTAGTTATTTTCTGTCAAGCTGAACACAAAATATATGCTGACATTTTGAGATAATATTTCAGCTGTCTCATCATCAACAAGGTTTTGAAAAGTAATACATATTTATTGAACACAAAAATACTTATCATTATTAAATAGCATGTTGTTCTTGAAAAATAATTACATAAATTATTATTATGAATTATTAAATACATAATTGCATAAAAAGCCAAATACCTCTTACATAACTTTATGTTTATCATTTGAAATAAAAATACTATGTAACCTTTTTCATCTCAATGTTGCTTGGAACCCTCTCTCTCTATCTTTTGGTGGGGTGGCTTCACAAGGGGCACGGCTAAAGGCATGTATGTGGAGGAAGGGCTAGCCACATGTGAAGGTGTGGCTAGTTGCGTGTGGGTCGGGGTAGCCCCAGAGATCCATAAAGGGACATTTTAATATCCCTGACACCTCCTTAAACAAAAATGCATATTAAAGTACTCTGTGAGTGGCAGAAAGAGGATCCCAGTGAAATCACAGGGCTCAGAATAGACCCAGCAGTGGAGCTGAATGGCAGTAAGTATATCACATGCATTTCCATATGTTTGACAGAATATATCTCTGACACACAAAATAAAAATATATGTACTATAGTTCTTTCATAATTATATAATGCTCAACGTAATTGAATCATAATGTTGTTCTGCAATGTATATACATATATATATAGAGAGAGAGATTCAGATAACCAAAGAGCTTTTCACTGACAAGCAATTCATGTTTTCCCTCATGAGCACAATAAGCTTTTCAAAAATCAACCAGTCCATGATGATGTTATATGAATGTATCCTTACAACTCATCTATTAAATAATTTACATAATATCAAACATGCCATGCACCTGTAGCATGGCTAGAGGCAGCTATAAATCAATGTCATTTAGTCTTTTGTCATTATTAATTACCGTTAATAAAACTAATGATGACACTTGGTGCTTACTCAATAGCATTCTCGTGGGGTGATAAATCATATTTAAGCATAATCTCCTTTCTTAATATCCTTTACTACAATTTTACATAATGTGAACAATTACAATGAAGGTGTCAACATACCAGCCCTAAGGAACATTTAAAATTGGGTAATCCCCAATTCTTCGTGATCTGGAGCTAGACAGTTTTGCACTAGAATTATTTTTTTTAGAGTACATCTGCAGCAACTCATGCCCACGTTCCTTAATTTCTTATATACGAAATAAGAGGACACTTATAGAAAATCAAAGATGATTGTTGATTGACAAATATTTACTGTTTATATCAGAATAAAGGCAAATGAGTGACCCATCATGACAGTGGATGTTTCATCCACATTATATGAATGAATGCCAGTTTTTCTTTGGCATTGTCAGCTTTGGTGCGTCACAACTGTGTGAATTGTTGATTGAGTATGAATGGATAATAATAATAATAATAATAATAATAGCTCTTTGCCTCACAAAAAGCTAATATGCAGTGCAGAATAGACCATTTGTGATACACATGGTAGGTTGTGCTGCATAAAGTTGCCACAAGAGCATGCCAGGTGGAATATCGTCTCTCTTGTAGTGTCAAAATCTGCAAAAATAAGGATATTGATGCTGACAGCAGCACTCACCATATAACATTTTTATACTCTGTGGAGGTACAGGAATCAAAATAGATTGTCACATTTAGTGCCAGTCACATATTTACATCGGGTGCTGCCTTAGGCCTGACCCAGGGCAGTGCCCGCAGCACCCCCTGGACCTACCTCCCTAAGCCTAGCCGGCCAAGGCCAGAATACATCAAACATAGAATTTTATGGCAGATTAAAAGCATTCAGACGGTCTGCTCATCTTTTTCCTGCCATTCCTCTAAACATCATTGGAGTGTAAATAGGAACAGTCTGTTCCTGGCCAGCAGTGCTTCTTTCCCTGGAATGGCTTCACCTATATCCAGAAAGCAGCATGGTGATCTCTGTGGATACTTCACTACAAAAACAGTCTTTCTGTGGCAGAGCTTCCGCAGTCATTTTTAGTACCATGCTTGGTGATGTTGACATCGGAAGACCACTTGGGAAACTCAAATTATGAGGTTTCCATAGTAACCCCCGCAGCAACATTTTTTTTGCTTTTTGCACAGCTCTAGTTTTAAACTATGGATTAATTGAAGGGTTGCTTTTGCTTTTTTTAACCCGCTCATTCCTGTGAATGTTAAAGGCAAACAATGTTCAGTGTTTTTAAGACGTATAGTTGAGGATTCCAGTAAAATAACGTCTATTTTGCAGTCTGCAATTTGGATATTGTTATGTTAGACGATGTTTTAGGTCATTTCAGTAGTTTCATGGTAACAAACATTACTGAAAAGTTATCTGGCGTTCACTTTTAAGTAGCTTCATTATCTACTCTTGGCATAAGGTTAACAGTTGTAACCTATTGTAAATTCTAAGTAGAAAAATAAATTACTTTTAACCATTATGATTTGATAATTCTAAGCAATAATTAGAAAAGCTAAAGCCACGTTAAATAAACATTTAATTTAATACTGCCAATTTTTTACAATTCTTCATTAAAAACATTTTGCTTATGTTGCTAATTGATTGTTAAAATAATGGTAAAAATTATGTTCTCTTTATTGTTAGAGAAAGTTTTGGACTTTCCAGCTGCTATAAAGTAAGGAACTGCTTATCCATAAAACGTGTGTAAGCCCTGATTAAACTGTGCCTTTATCAAAATGGCTTTTCTGTGTTAAAACAAATCTCTTCTATTTTAAACTGGGCAATCCCAGATCAAGCTGTTATGTTTCTTAAAATTAAAATCCCTTCCCCAACCATCATTGTTTCTCTCCTTGGTTTAAGAATAAAAGTAGCAGAAGTCTTGGTGGCATAGAATTATTTATAGTATATTAGACTAAAGCCTATATGTAATTCTGTAGATTTTAATGAATCAATACCCATACAATTGTAAATATGCTTGGTTTAAATTTCATATTATTTATTTGTATAATTATTTTCATGTAATTTAGAAAAAATATTTTTTATTTTTTTCGTGAATTGATGCAAAATATGTGTCTGGGAGTAAAACAAATTCTAATTGTCAATAACAAATTGGGCTGAATATTCTATGATTAATAGCAATATCAAGCATGTATTGCCGCATCAGCATAAAGAACCGTGAGTTCCCATGTTTGTTAACTTAATAGGTTTTTAATGAGACTCACTAGGGTCCGGCCATGGAAAGGATCCCAGTGAGTTGATTGCTACTCTGTGAAAAGGTCAAGATCACAATTAAGGGATGTGTTATTAATCTTTTCCAAATGTTTAATTTTGCACATTCACAGTAGCCATTTCCAAAAAAAGAGTTTACACTTAAGATTGGACAGGTGACGTATGGTTTCAGTAGGTACCCAGATGAACCACCCAGATGAAGGCCTCAGACCCAAACAGGTCTGAGCTAACAAAGCAATCATAGATGTTGAACTATTTATGTCGGCCAGAAAATATATCTTTTTTATAATGTTGTTCCTTTAAGAATAATATGTGCTACCTGGATCCCTAAAACTTCACAAGGTGAAGTATGATTGATTTTGCAAGATAACCTCTGTTTTTATCCATATTTTTTTTTTACAGTGCTAAAGGGTAGGGGATTAGGTTTTGTCTAATGGCAAATCATATTTGCCACATTCTTAAAATAGAATTGTTATTTGTACAACAATGCAATCTAAAAACAAGCGGAAAATATTACAATGAAATGCCAAGTGAATGCAATCTCCAATATATGTTATTCAAACACATTGTGAATAGAAACAATAGCCTCTCTTTTTATTATTTGTAGCTTTTTATGTGGCACTAATATCAGAATATATTTTACCAAGTATAATGAGCTTTCATTTTTCTTGCATAATATATACATTAGGACCTGTTTAGCACAGAAAGTAATACACTTGCAAAATGTAGATATAATAATTTAGATGTTATAGCACTATGCGTCTCTAGACAGAAAATGTTTTTTTTTTCCCATTACAGTCTTTTGATGAGATGAAGAGATGATTAGCTTTCAGGGAGATAGCAAGATATCTTAGAAATCTAAAATGCCAATCACTTTATGTTCATTACTGATATTCGACCATAGTCCTGCACTACTATATATTATGAAGTGCTAAATATGGTTAGTATTCCAGAAGAAGGGTTGAGGTGACCTCAAATAATGCACAGTTCATGCAACGAGAGGACATTCAAGTAGTGTCAGTGATATAGCAATGCATTGTAAGGGCCAACCAAGGGCCAACCAAGACCTCTTTGAAGGATAAGCTTAAAATGGTTGTCTTAATTAATGCTAATTATAAATGCTGTGATTATTATTAACCAATACTAATAATTAACAATTGTCATGATGATGAGGATGATGAAGTGGGATTTTCAGCACAGGGTCCATTAAGTATAGGGCAAAAGTTTGTAATCTCTGTTAAGATGGCGATATATTTAATTAATTGGTAAACAGCAATTTAAACCCTTTTTCGGTGATGTAATTTTCTATTGAACTTTAATTTATCTTTTCCATAGCTCTTACTCAATTGCTGTGGAGCGCTTCCTTACTTAGGCCATGTTATTGACGTAAGAACGTAGGTCTCTTCTCAGTGCCATGTTAATGAACGCTTCATTAAATCTGGAAAAAATTATCTTCAGACATACTTGTTCAGTCCCTTGTCAGAGAGGCCAAACTGAGACATTATTAAGCAGTTTATATCCAGCTGGGTCCAGGTGTTCCTAATTAACATGTGATAGTGCTATTACTGTATAGTAATGATACTCACATTGCAATCTAAAATGGAATATTCTACAAGATTTAGATTAACGCCTAAAATACATTTGTTATTTGATGTATAACTTTTAAAATGCATAGATATATCAAAATACATAACATGTTCCGTTCAATTAATTGGTAAGATCTAAATACAATTAGTTGAAAGGAATTGACTACCCATTTTTCAGTGTATTGAAGGAAAGTTGATTTCTCTTGTTTGTTATTGTGAGATGTGTTGGTACTTTATAAATCAGTTATGCTTATACTGTGTCAGGAAGTATACCTGGAATGCCAGATGGCCAGCCCAGGCCTAACTGGATTTCAATTTAAATTTCTGTGATCTCATAGCTTTTTCATGTTTTGCACACTGTTTTTCCCCAAAGTACGTTGAGGGATTATGTGGTGGCAACAATATGGACATTATGCGCATTGATTTACTAAGATGTGAGGCCACAACTGTAGGACACCTTCAGATGGCCCAGGGATGACCCACTCTTAAGAAAATGTGATTTAAAACACACACACATATGAACTTACTGTGACTGACGTTTGTTGGTATGTGGTAAAGACTAGCGCTCTACTACTGAAGGGAAGGCACTCAACCTTGATGAGCTCCATCCCCAAGTCCTGATTCAGGAATGTAGATCTGCCCTCCTTGCAGAATTCTGACTTCCAATTTCACCCATGCTCGCCCTGAGCCAGCCGGGTCTTGCAGTATCTTGAAATATCAACTAAATGTGTGAAAGCAAACGCTGTGTGTGTAAGCAAACATTTGGAGCTTTTTTACTTAATTCCCTGCTACCTCAAATGCTGCAGCCCCAAAGGAACACATTCAGCCTTCCCAAAGTTTTTGGAAACTCATAGTAGTTGTAGAAATACAAGTATCCCATGGGTTGTGTTCCTGATCTCCTCCATCTCCACTGAAATCAATAAGTCCACTGAAATCAATGGAAGTGGGAGCAGCATGATGGAAAATGTGCAGAAAACAATAATTTTGGGCACGAAAAATTATTGTGCTCAAAGTTATACCACTTTGTACAGATACAGGGCATCCATCTCTCATGTGTGTCTTCCTTCAATTGATCACTGTATGTTTACTTTTATTTTTTGCAATCCTATGTGGACTGAACTATGTTGAATAGAATTTTTTTTATTTCCGTACCCTGTTTCTCTTCTTTTTCTTATACTAAAATTTTCAGTACAGACTAGGTCTACAAAATACATTTCCTAAGATAACAAAATGTTATTCCTCCCTATTCAAGTGCCCTTGAATGCAATGTTATCAAAATGCTATTGCTGCGTTTAAGTATCTTTGTGGGACGCTGGTAAACTATTCTGTTAAATGCCAGTTGAGGCTAGTTTGGGTTCAAACCTTAAATCATGTAGGAGCCAGGCTTACAGAATTAATTTAACCCAAAACTATAAACATATCAATTCTCAAAGATCCTAAAATTCCAAATCACTTTGAAGTTTAGTAATGAAATTGAAAGCTTTCTGTCACTAAACCTATATGATAGTTTTTTGTTCTATCGCTTTAACCCTTCGTTTTTATTTTATTACTATCCTTAGCACATCTTTACTCTTAAATTACAAAATATGTAGACTCCACTGTCCGCTAGGCTTAGAGCATTTCTTTCCTGTTGTCACCACTATGCAAAAAGGGATTTTTGCCAAGGAATCAGATCAAATATGAAATGATCAAGACTTAAAGGTTCGAGCTTGCTGGTTAGAAAGAGAACATAGCATAAAGTGTTTTTCCTGTTGACTAAGATTTAAGGCTTTGGTGTCTCAGTACCTGCTTATCTTACCCAAAGGAGGCTCAGTTAGGTAGCTACAATAATCTGTTTCCCTACTGTACCATGCATATAGCTACAAATGTTTATTGTTTTCAGTTATCTTACCCTTGAGGTCAGTTAGTGCCCTTACAGTTAATGTGATAACAAATCATGTGAAAAAAAATCAGTTCAGTATTATCGCCAACAAAATGTTGGCAGAGACTAATAACCCTCTCAACTTTATTCCAATATGTTGTAAGAGCTAATGCTCTTGAATATTTTAGAAAAAAACTAAATGAAACGTTGTTGGGGTATATTTGGCACAGTCACCATATAATAGGCAAACACCAACATTTGGCATTGCTTATCTTTATACATCAATTCATGAAAAACACACCTCTTTACGTATTAACACTTGTTGGCACTTCAGGTTCTGCAAAAAATGTGAATTAAAATAAACCTACCTATTGCACACATCATACTTTTGTACCTGAAAACTTTCTTATGTTTAAGTTTCATTAACCTGAAGATTATCCTTGATCCTGAATGCTCGCTGTATTTGTCCTGGAGGTGCCTGGCATCTCAGCGTACTATTAAGCCTCAGGGGAAGACATTTCATGCCTGGGTGGGCATTTAGATCTACCCTGTCCTCCGGCGCCCCCCATTCACCTCTATCGAGATGGGAGATGACTAAAGCCAGCATACTCAGGGAGTTACTAGGCATGCTTATGTAGGGATCAGGCCATAGTTTCAGATAAATGTAACAGACGACGGCAGAGACAACAAAAGAGACATTGCTTAAAAATGCTTACTTTGCAATAGGAGGTTTTAGATGTGTTTCTATTGTTAGCAGTAAGTGGTTTTCTGCCCCAGTTCTCCTTTATTCCCATAGTTACACCGCAACCTAACCAAATAATTTAATATAATTTTAATTATTAAAGCAGATCATCTGCACGATACAAATTATGTTATTTAACATATTGCCTGATTATTGTGTTTGCCACTAAATTGAGGTTAAATTTGGTTGCGGCCATAAATTTTAAAAAAAAACCTTAAATTACCATTGGTCAAAACAATTTTAACCCAAATTGTGTTTTTTTGGCTTAAAATCAGAGATGTTTGGCAATTTCCGTTGAAATAACATAATACTCATGTTACTGTTAGTGTGCCCTGACCTTGCAGAAACATTCAGTGTGTATATTTTTATCTTCAGAAAAACTCTGAGACATAAATAACTTGGTTATACACCTGCTCAATTAGCAATTACACATTTTCTTGTTTTTCACGGGTTTTTTTTTTCCTTTGCCTTACAGGGATGAAGAAAAACCTAATTAAAATAGAAACAATACTTAATACAGCACACAAATAAATAAGAGTGCGATATAAGTGTGATATGCAATCGAGGCTATGATTACTAAATGAATGAATGAAACCTCTGCTTACATATCATTTTCACCCAAATTGTATGTAATTGAAAGCTCCTTCATAGCACAAATTACCTTTAAGACAAGTATGTGTCTAGGCCATTGATTAATCTGAAATAAAAAGTGTTATATGGGTTGTTAATGGTTCTAAATGCTTCTGTTGGTTTTAGGAATCAATATAAGATGCCATACCAATTTTTCCTGCAAAATGTATGATGGGCTAGGCCTACGGGATATACTTTTGCTTAATTTAGGAGCTCACTTAAGTGTTCTCTCTTATTTTTTTAAATTATGGGTTTCATTGGGTACATGCATACAGTTTTTTGATGTCTGGGCAGTAATTCCACTTTTTTGGTAACTTATTAGTACATTGGTGGAAACCATTCCTGGGACCTTTCTGGGGTGTGCTGTTCCGTGACCCAGAGTTCCCCATAGGGATCCGGAGGATAGTTTCCAGGCATTGTGGAAATCCTCCATTGTAATAAGGAAACCCCAGCTATGGGGAGATTTAGATATTTAGCATCCAAAAGTTTTCTAATTATTAATTGCCATGCTTTAGTAAAGGTTATGTTTGATTCTTCCTCCCTGAGACATATTGACCTTACTTTCACTTACTAATAAATAAGTACACGATATAGCGGATATGATTCATGAATATTATTACATAATGCCATTGTCTATATAAAGAAGCGGACTAGTATGTGTTTTAATTATTTCCTGATCAGTATCAACTGATGACCTCAACAAAGTAGCTTTTAACAGAGAAAAAAAACATTATGGGTTAGTGTTTTGGTGAAACTTTTAATCATAAAGATGCAGTTTTTAACATCAATAATATTGGTTGTTTACACCATAATATCCATTTTGTTGGTGACATAATTTCAAAACCTGAAATAAATCCATCAATTACCCAGTTAATCTTAATTGTAAATCAGTGAAAAGTAAGAACTGAGCATAATGTGGATGTTATATGTTATGTGCACTAAAAACAATGATCAAATATTTATATATAATAAGAACAAGTATTAAATATACTGTAGTTAGTTACATTATCAGTGGTCTCTTCTGTTCTACTAAAGTATGGTAACCCCCTATAAAGTGGAATAAAAATACTCAATTTAAACAGATTATACCTTATAATGTTATAGAGATGTAAGTAATGTTATAGAGATGTAAGTTATATAGATGATGTATATGCATATTTCTGAGAAACAGAAAAAAGGCCAAAAAGATATACGTTACGTTTACCGTAACGTATATAAATTTCATTTGGATGTTAGTGTTTGGCATGTATTTTACTTTATTATTTTTTATAATTACATTTATAAGGCATGACATTAATTGTATGACACTTCCAGTAAATTGCATTTAGAAATGATCTGCATACAATGCAATGCAGTTCAAAAAAAAGTTATTCAAAGTCTGCTGTCAGATGAACCATAACGTGGAGAAAATTCAACATTAAAACACTATTAGTACCAGTAATGGTTTATGTATATGCCACATTCATTTCAATGCGTCCGATCCCCAAAATGCAGCAATGATACAAAAAAAGAAATGCATCTTGCTGTGTAATATTTAAGGAGTTGACAAGCATTATAGTCTACTGCAAACAATGATTATTTTTTAATTAGTAATAATTAACTTAATAAGCCTTGGTTTCTTTATTAAATATGTGTTCTGATTTCATATTGCGAGCTGTTTATGCTTCGGTTATTTAATTACAGATCTTGATATAAAACTAATCATGCAAACATCCATACGAACCTGGCTTACCAACAGGGCAAAAATCATTAAATGATCATTACGATCAGCTGACATTGTCCTGTAATTTTTCCAGTTGATGGGGGAGTTGATGCTTGATGAACAATCCAATTAACACCAGCAACAAAAGACGGAAAATGTCAGCCAAATTGCTTTTTAATAGTCAATGCAGCCGTCACAAAACATAAACACTCAAATCCCAACAGTAACATGCAGCTTTTGAAACAATCGCAGGAAAGAGTATTTCTAGACAGCCCAAGAGTCCACGTAATACAGGCCCACCATTAAGAATAACTCTAAACGGAAGATTTCTGTAATAAAGCTTCAATTGATAGAATTAAAATGGCGCAAAAAACCTGTCCTATGACATGTTTCACTTTGCAATTCCATTCAATAGAATTTATGAATAGTTCATAAAATAAAAAAAAACACAACTGTAATAGCTAATTAGCACAGACTATTTTGATGATTACTATAAATTATATTCTATGCAACAAAAAAAACCTGAGGATTCAGTTTATCATAAAATGTGGTCAGTCATGCAATCTGTGTGGGCCGAAATTATACATGTATTTCAATGAATGTAATGACCGTTATCGGTTGTAATTTTAATAGCATTTTCTCTTAGCAAATAGGTTTAAAGTGAATCTGATATCCGCCAAGCAAAATAATAAACTTTAATAGTAGCAACTGCCTATATGTAATGATGTTCTTACCTGAAGTTATTTTTCTGCCTTACATTTAATCCATTGTGGGTGAACTCACATCATAAAAGCCTACGGAGATCTACTATAGGAGGAATACTTACATTTTTGCTCCTCTGGATTATTTTCACCTGTACTGAAAACTAGTGATTTTTTTTTCGAGAGGTATAAATGGCATTTTTTCCCCTGTACTATCTAACATTATGATCTATTCTGTATACCAGGGTATGGCAAAAATTAGAAATTTAACTGTGAAATTGAATGTTCCCACTTTTTTTCATGTGCTTTTGCAAATATATAGACAGATGGCAAAATGTAAATTCCATTGTGATTAACGATTTTACCTTTGTCTATGAGCAATCAGAAAAAAATAACTAAACAAATGAAACAGTAATGGTATTATTAATATTATAATATACATTTGTTGGCAATTAGCTATATATTGTTGCCATGTTAGCAAATATGTACATATGGAATGACGACCTTTGACACATGTGACGCCCTTTAGAGCGTAATAAAAAAAGCATTTACACAAGTGTCGTATAGGTTGTCATACTGTTACATTGGTAAAATGTATTTGTTTAAAACAAACAACTATATCTGTCTTCTGTGGTTCGTTTGTTAGATTATTTGGTGCAAGAAAAGCATGTAATCACTCCATGCGTTTCACTACTAAGTAAATATACCCCCAAGACTCAATATAAGAACAATCTTACATTGAAGAACAAAATTGAGAGGGTCTTACAGAAAATTGAGTTTTAGCTTATGAGGTTTATTTAGAAGAGGGTAAAATCAATATACAGTCCATTTCATGGTCTAAGATGGAAAGCTACACCATACAAATTGAAAACAAGTGAGATTTTCGGTGTTGTATTTGAAAATCTGGCTTGAATAGTCTTTTCTTCTAGGTGTGAATCTGGCCAAGACTCTGAAATGGTTTTTTTTTTTGTTTGTTCTGTGGGTGAGAAGACTGAATAATAAATACAATGGAAATACTTTTTATGGAAACGTTAAATAGAATCCAAAAGAGGTTTAAAGTCCACTTCATCCAGTAGGAGCATTTCAATGGTTCTTTCTAATTTTGTCAACACGTGTAGTGCTTACTAATAGTACCTTAAGTGAAATGCAAGTAATAATAAATTCCAGCTTCTTTTCTTCAGACCTCTCAATTCTTCTTTTAATGCTAAAAATATGTTCTGTAGTGCTCAGACATGCCATTTTAAATATGCTGGTCATTTGTATCTTCTTGTTTTCCGTCAATGATTTGAATGATACTTGCTTGTACATTTAAGTCCTCCACTACTACGGCAGTTTAGACCTTAAATCACTGCATCAATAAATAAATTTTTTTTTTTTTATTAATATGAAAATATAAACCTCAAAACAAATTATTTTATATTTCAGTGGGATTTTTTCAATTTTCTTCATTTTTTATTCTATTATTATTATTATTATTTTGTTGCGTGAAGTTTGAGGTGTGGGATTAATGAAATCCTTTATCATCCTAACAATATAGACCTGCAAAATATTCTTTTTTTTTGTAGCACTTGATAGTGAGATAAAGATTTTATGATTATTGTAATCTTACTCAGAGGATATTGGTATCCATGGGGAAATAAATGTAGGCCGTCAAAGTAATGACCATGTTGTCAAGGCAGATTTTATGCTAGATGTTAGTATAAACTATTTTTTTCTTTTTTTACAAGGAGTGATTGTACCTTTTCTTTTTTTCACCAGTTTGGGAATGTAACGTTCATAAAGATAAAAATAATACAGTCATTTGGGTATTAGAGCATGCAGTTTAACATTTATTACTATACGGTTCTTCTGAAAAAAAAAATACTTAAACTGCATTTATGATTTAAATGCTGTAGGCTTTTTAATAGCTTGTATATAAAAAAAACACATTTTGAACATAAAATATCAAAAGCACAGAAGATCATAAATATTGTTACTCTCAATGTATTTTAGATCATGTTAGTTCTTTTAAGGGATGATACCTTATTAGAGAATTTGCTGTGATTTTTTTAATGTATTTTCTTTTTAGTAAATGTCATTAAAAATTTTGGTATTCACGTTATTTTTCTATGACTTGACTAATTGTTTTTAAACAAGTATTCACAAGCTGTGGGGTTTTGGCTCCTAGTTTTATAGAACACATCTTACAAACATTTATATGTACAATATACTGATTTATGGTATTTCTTGAAAATAACATACATACAATAAACTAACATTCCGATATGGTATTAAAGACAGAAAAGCAAAAAACAATGTGCACCTTTCACCTGTTTACTTAAAAAGGCATCATGAGACATTGGAACATTAGCTGACTAATTTTTAGTGGCCATAAAGACCTAGGTACAGGTAGGCATGACGTGAGTAGGCGAAGAAACAGTCGGATGAAGGCAGGCCACACCATTACAGGAGACAAATAGGGTCCAAAAAAATCACAAAGATCCTTAACCCCTTAAGGACAATGGGCGGTACCAAAACCCATTGAAAACAATGCATTTTGAGCCCGTACATGTATGGACTTTGTTATTAAGGGGTTAACAAGGATACTGAGAATAACTGTAATTATTCCATGAAGACCTAACAATACAGGGTTGACAGAAGAGGCCGGGAACCAGTGTTACACGCTTTACGCGTTTCAAGCTATACAGAGCTCTTCATCATCGTAATCATATATTATTATATTAAGTACCTGCCTCTGTCTCTCTATTTTTGTTAAGAATATCAGCTAGAGTCACTTAATTATTTGCCATGTACTAGCAATTTTATCTCATTCTACCAATTTGAGATTCTGCTAAACAACGATAGAGCAGCGTTGGCAAGATTTAGATTTAAAAGGCACAGAGTTACCCCTAGCCCATTCCTTTACACCCTTACAATTTTACTCTAAAAATCTTCACACCCATTTGCTTGGTTTTGTTAAACTTGGGAATTAAAACCACTCATAAGAGACAATTTATCAGGTATGAAGTAAGTAATCATACAAGTCATACAAATATGAAAAAACACTGTTTCTTGGTTCTAGAAATAGTTTCTAACACTTTGTTTTTTCTGTCTTTGTTATTTTCTATTTCAGAGATCCCTGGTAGCCCACGGAACCAGTTTACCTTCAGGCCCCTTCCTCCTCCACCACCTCCGCCACATGCTTGCACCTGTAGCCGACAAACTTCCCAGACACTGGATACTCTCCAGAGGAGCTCAATGACATTGCGCAGTCAGCCAAGTCCAGCTGCTTCGAATCCTCCCTCTAGTACTCAAGATTCAGTGCACCTGCATAACAGCTGGGTTCTTAACAGCAACATCCCACTGGAGACCAGGTATGGTTCCAAGTATATTCAAATCCGCTCTTTACATTGAGAAATAATAGTCTGTGCTTTTACTTCATCAGTAAACTTCATCAATTTATCAGCATATGAGGTCTTTCTCATCATGACATATACATATTTCCTACTTTTTATGCAATGTTTAGAATTCAATTATTTATTATTTATTCAAGTGATTCAGAAAATAACTATTAGGCAGTCACGTTGAGTACAAATCTCTTTTTGGCCAGGTAAGTGTTTCCTCTGCATCAGTTATGGTGAACTGAACCAGCATAAAGAGTCCAAAACTTGTCAAAAGCTGAGGTGCCAAGAAGTAAAAGGGTAACAATTAATGACACTGCTTTTATGTGCTGTGTTTTTATGCAAAGAGAACATACCTTTGCTTATAGGAATTACTCTGTATTTTAACTCAGAAACATCGTTAAATAGTGGATTTTGTGTATGTAGATACAGTAAATAATGTAAGAATGTCTGTTGCTCTGGTTATGATACTTTCATTCCTAATCTCTTTCACCTATGCAACAAACATGAGAGATGTGATAGAGGCATTTAAGTAATTAAATGGATTTAACGAGGCACAGAAAGTAAGAGAAATCTTAGCACAAAAAGTTTTACTCTAAAACTAGAACATCAGGTTTAGTTGTAATCTAAGGAAGTATTTATTTACCAAGAGGTTGGTAGATAATGGAAGTCAGCGGCTAATACATTGAGGGAATGTAAGCATGCATGGGATAGGCATAACACTATCCTGAATCTAGGAGAAGACCAACGGATGATTAAGGTTTGACCAAGGATTGACCAAAGGCTTAAGATTTGAGTCTTAAGGAAAAAAGGCAAGACTAGAAGAGCCGAATGTTTCTTATCTGCAGTCATATTCTATCTTTGCATGTGTTGATGTGGGTAAGCACTTTCTCTCCCTTCATGCTCAGATGTCTATCAGGCTTGCATCAGACCTTCACCCACTTTTGTATGTAGCTAATGCATTTGTCTTTGCCTGTATTTTTTCCAAAAATGTTAAGGGTAACCTGAACCTGTATTTCAGTAACACAAAAGTAAATATTGCATTTGTCTTAAAAGTGGTACTTTCTACACTCTACACATAATCGCATCGCATAAGTAATTTATCAGTCACTTGAGCTAAAGGCTAAATACACCAATATTAGAGATAAGCTGGTTCATTCCTTATTAACACCTTCCTTTATAAAAATGGCATGGCTTTTATCTGCAACAGGTGGGGCCACCATAAGGCATCTGATTTTATTGGATCAGCTGAACAATTTTAGCATTCAAGTACATTACAAGATCATTTCATAAGACCCCTGAGTCTGAGGTGCCATCCAGTCATGTTTTTCCCACTTGCGTGTTACCCACAGCCTGTATCCTGGCCATGCCTTGTATTGCTGTATAAACCAGTCCTGTTTGTATTATCTGATCAGCCAGCACACTCTCATATGGACTGTTTCCTAAATATTCAGTCTTCTGTGAGTTTTCTCTTAGCTGGTCTGTACCTTTCTATCTGGTTTCATGCATCATGGGGTACAGACACAGTCCCAGGTATAGTGTGCAACTGGGCTCCTACCAAACCTGCTTACCTGAGTCTTGACACACAGGCAGGATGATAAGGGGGTAGAAGTGGCACGGGTGAGCTGCTTAGGGGCAGAGGTAGCATGGGCAGGCTATTTTAGGGGGCAGAAGTGGCATGGGCAGAGATGGCACATGAAGGATGTTTAAGGGCAGATACAGGACAGGCAGGCTGGGGAAAAAGATGACAGACAAGCTGCTTGTGAGCTGTTTAAGGGCAAAAGGTGGTATTGTGGAACATGCTGCTTGTGAAGCTGAGGCACCGTGTACCAATTTTTCGCCAGAGGCCCTGTGGTTTCTGGTTACGCCTCTAGTGTTGCGTGTGGGCGCATACGCTCGACCAGGCTATAAAACATATGGTACTGATACAAATATGGTACAAATATTTCTAGAATTGCTTTCCATTCCCAGTCCAGCCCTGCTCAGGAATGATAGATAACTTTATTGTTATGGACTGTCTGGTCTACCTAGTCCATCTGTGTTGTAAGAGACTTATTATCGATTATTAGACCAGTGCCATACACACTCTTTTTTTTCTTTCTCTGCTTTTATAGGTATGATAAAAAGCTAAATTTTAGATGTATTAGTGATCGTGTTCATTAAGTAATCTTTGGATTCCAATTCCAACTATAATATTACTGGGAGTGTGGCTTTTTCTTTTTGTTTTTACTTAATATTTTAAGACTATCATCCATAAAATATGACCCAAAGTACTTATTTAAGTATAATCACATGAATAATGCTTGAGTAATCTTTGGGAAAAAAACAGTTTTATGGGATGTTTTCATTCATCAGTAGCTAAAGTAACAGCTTTGGAAAGGAGTAATTTATTATTTGCTTGGAATAATGCATAACCTGTGATGCATCCTAAAGAAACAAATAGAAGCCTTTGCGCTGTCAAATGAAGCATTCCTGTTACTTATCTCAATAAGGAATGTAAATGCATTTTCAAAGCCTTACCATCCTTTGCATTTTAAACAGATTTTAAACTGATCTGTAAAACTGAACCGGTAGACAAACATACTTCAATGTCTTATAACTAAATCTGATTTGAAATATAGTTTTGTGTGGTAATTATTTTGTGTTGGTCAATTATCATTTGCTAAGGTCTTTTGGGGACCAGGAGTATGGAAGAATACATCAGGTGCAGAAGAAATGTTACAATAATTGCATTGGGATGAGGGATTGTAATGTGTGTGAGCAGGGTGCAGATGGTGTATTTGAGGAGATATACAGTATTTATTTGTGCTGCGTAGTGTGTATAAGGCAGATTTATAGTGTATAATAGCATCATCAGTGTCCTGTTTGTACTATGTGTTGTTTGACTACCTACTTTGCCATGATCTTGTACCCTACCAATGGAATCCAGCCACAAGGACTCAGACGTAAAACAAAGGATTGAGACAAAGCAAATGCATCTACAATGGAACCATAGCTTTATCTATATAGTTAGAACAATAGAACATTCATTTGCTATGGCCAAGGTATAATATATGTATATATGTCCCTATTTTGCATACTTCTTAATTTTCCTCATCCTTCCGTTTTTAATGGCATATTGATAATATATTTTCACTAATCAGTTTTGTTCTGCATTTTATGGAATCTACCTAGTAGATTTTATTTCATTATTTTTAGGGTTGTTAACAGAAAAGAAGATTTTAACATAGGAGATTTTTATAGAGTAGAATAGTTAATGATCTCTGCTTTTAGTTCAAACATACCTTATGTAAACCTTAGAGGTCAGCAGATTGATGCAATTTGCGCTAAACAATTTATTTTGGGCAGGAAATAGTCCAACGTAGAGAAATGTATAGAAACCTATACATGTTATATGCAATATTCGTTAAGTATATAATAAAATCTTTTCATTTGTTATAAATAATGTGTTTATTTACATATTCCATGTTTGGTTATTTCCTTCTGTCTTATACCTATTTTATCCAATACAACCCCCAACCTTTTTCTTTATTTGCTTCTATGAATTCTGCTTTCTGGAACATAATTCTGACATCATAGGGTGTTAACAATAGTTGAAAATCAAACATTTTGAGATCTACTAAAGACTGAGCTATCAGTTGAGTTAACTTTACTGACTTCACAACCTGTATATACATGCACACTTATACACAACTGAACAAGCAGCTTGTAGATTCACTCCAACTTGAATTACCTTTGGCTTTATACAAGTGTTTGCTAGTTAAGCTTGACCAGTAACCTTGATCACCTGACTCTTAATACAATGATTTGTTGGCGCTCTTGGAAATACATTTGTAAATTGCGGTTAATTTGTTTCTTTGTATTGTACTTTTCATTATTTCAATAATTTTCATTGTTTTACTTACGTTGGAATTGTATCCCTTTGCATCAGGTCTACAATGAGGATTCAAGGGTATCAGCTGACCACATTGGAACCAGGAAAAAGGTAATAAAACCCTTAATGCATTTTATTTTCTTCAAAACACTGTGGACATTAAATACAATGGGTATCTCTGACCTTCTAGTCTCCAATCTAGGGAAGCGGAGAACATGGAGCAGCATGGCCTTGAAAAATTGTTTATATGTTAATTTAATTTAGTAATAATTATTATTTGATGGCATACACAAAACTTGTAATATATAATATATAACTATAATATATAACTATGAATAGTACAGAAATAATCCAAACGCACGATTGGTTGCAAACATTCTGGTAATTCATTTGTTAGACTTGCAAATAAGAAAATGTGGAGCATTGATCCGAAGTATTACATTAGGAAGTCATCATATTAGATTTACATTTATCTTATCCTACATTCTTTAAGTCTTACTGTAATGTATTATGCATAGTCAACATGACCTGTCTAATAGAAGTGTTTCACCAGGTTTTGTCCTTCATAATACAAAGCATGAATAAACTTTCCATAAAATATTTAGTATATGTCATTAACATGTTACTAAAAACAAATGATACATTTTTATCAATATATAATATATAAATTGTCTTATCACTTTTTCAAAAGGGAGAATTCAAATGCTATGATACATTTTCTCTTGAACAACTGCTGTCTATTTTGTTAGGTACTATTTTTCAATGACTATGTCTCATTAGAAGGTCAGTAAGAAACCCCTGGTCTGAACTTGGACTGACAATTTTTATCAATGGCCAGTTTCACCTTTATAACCTGGCAATTACAGCTTTCACAGCATAGGTAGAGTTGGACAAGACTTACTAGGATGATCCCATTGATACTAGTATAGGAATATTACCTTATTTTGTATGGGTGGAAGTTATGACTATTCTTAAGCCAGACACTTAAACAATTGGCATAAAGGAAACATTTTATTTGTTTGTAATATTTGAATTATGTTAACAGGAGTATTGGGTAATATTGTTGTCAAGGAAAAGTTGAGAAATAACTATAGGGAAACATTGTGGCACGATTAAAGCACTCCTGGAAAAATCAGATTGGAGTACCTTGCAGGTATATTTTGATTATTAAGGTTTCCATGTTAATACAGGCACAGACATGTACCACCAAACAAAGATTTTTAAGTGTCAGCTAGCTACAGCCATGACCGTGGATACCCCCACACTGGCTTTATTTCAATTGGTTTTGCTTCTCTTAGAATATAAGCTATATGTCAAATACAACGTTATTGGCCCAACAGAAGATAAAGTCTTCTATGGAATGACAGAGCTTCAACTAAAGGCTCACTTTTCTAAAACCATATTTTGCTATTTTTTAGTCAAAGCTGTTTAGCTGTTAGTTAAATAAAATTGTTTTTACAAAAGAGATTTAGAGATACTTAAAAGTCTTTAGTAGCAAATTAGTGGATACTTCCAGTGGCACAAATTCAATTATATTCAATGATAACTGTAATAACATAAATGTGTTCCCAAGGGCCTTCTTATTCCTTATATTAGAAACACATGAATGGCTCGTAGTCTCATAACTAGTCACTGCTTGCCTGTCCTGGGATGCAACATTGAAGTTTTCCTGAGCAATATAACAAGGGCCAAGAAACTTTTCAGGTTTTACAACAAATGGAATTATCAGTAGACTAGATGTGCCAAATGGTCGACAAATTCCTCAATTGTAGGTTTCAAACCATACTACAAACACTTAACAAATGAAGAGTACCTCAACTTCTTGCACAACTGAGAAAATGGCCGTACATATTTCTTGAGTTATAGACATTGTCAAATATTATGACTGCTTTGTAGTTCATTTGATTTTCTGAGTGAATGCCTCTTTAATTTTTCACTCCATAATCATAGATCTTATCATTTGGATTTTATTTAAAGATAAATGAATCACCTGGTAAGAACAGCGCAGCAGTCTCCAATTTTCATCCTCATGGCAAAGAGTCAATTCTCATTAGTGTACAATCTCAAACTCCAGGAATCATTTCCATCTGAGTGAAATAATAAGCCTGCATGGTGAATTAAAATATGTTTAAGACGATAAGCCACAATTTCAAATAACTAGAGAAATTTCATTTTAGCTAAATATTATTAGCTTTTTGTTTAAAATATAGATAGGAAATGAAGAATGAAATTATAATTGTAATGGCACACACATTTCATATTAATAATTACTGGCAATAACAGGCATACTTAAAATGCCAGTTGGAGCCTCTTGACTAAGAAACAATATACTTTTCATAACCTTTTCAACTTTTGAGTGTATATCTCTCTGGAGAGGGGCAGAATTTAACACTTTTCACCCCGGTATAACTCACCAGGAAAAAGTTTCCACCAGCAAATATGTCACATATATCGTATGACAGCTTGTAATATCGTGCTTTTTAACGTGACATTTCAGGAAATGATGTGTGCTGAGATGTGGGAGAAAAGTGCCTTCAACACGTCTTTAAATACAGTTTTTAAATTGTTTCGGAAAAGTTGTGCCTATGAGTTTGAGATTGTGGGCCTTGTTGTTTTTCAGTCTACAAACATGTACCCTATTTTATTGTTTCATCATACTCTCAACAGTTTAAGTGTCCAAATTGGGACACCTGTGTTGGATGGTGTGGCAAGAGGCAGAAAGGGTGAGTGAAGGGTACAGTGAAGCAGGTACACTTTGTGAGTATAGAAAAGTTTGTATAGTCTAGAGAAAATAAAACCTTAAATTACCTTTGTAAGGTACAAAAGAAATCACATCTTTTATCAATTGAAGTTCAGGAAATTCATATCATAACGTAACAAATTTCAAATCGGATCTCTGGGTAATGACGGTCAGGATCCACCAAGAATTGCCCATCTACTAGTATTGTATAATAGTAAGAAAAACCGAGCAGGCTGTACATTTTGATATGTAGCTGTCATCATATATAGACCAACGCATGCGAAAACTGTTGAAGAAGTATTTCGAGTTTTCTGATGACAAACTAGTCGAATCAATGCTGTATATTGGTGCCACATGACAACAGTGTTCATTTCAAGGATATCTGAATACAAGCAAAATTTACATGAATAAAGAATAAATGTTAATGCTGCATTTAGCTCCAAAGATTAGGTAGAAAATAAGCGTAGAACATGGATGAGGAGTGTGAATCCACTGAAACAATTTCGGGTAAAGACTGATGAGGTTAGGTACATGGATCCCGTTGAGGCTCAGTCTTCCTTATAGCAATCAGGACTAGTCTGGCGAAAGAGTTCGAGGAAAATACTGTTATTGGTTTGCTGTATAAATAAATGAATTCACTGATATAAGTTTTATAGTCTGTGCATCGTTAGCAATAGTATTATTGCACACCTTTCAAGCATTTTACAGGGCTATAATTTGCAAAAGATAAAGCATTCACAAAACATTACTAAATATAAATAGTGTTATCATAAGGATATAATAGATAGCACAGAGTTAGATAGATAGATAATAGATAGATAGATAGATAGATATATAAAACCGATAGATAGATAGAAGATAGATAGACTGAGATAGATAGAGACGAGAGTATACAATTGATCTGACTGGAGATATGAATTTTCCCTTCATTTAGGTTTTCAGTCTATCTTCCCAGCTGGCTTAACAATGCTGCATAGTTACGTGAAGATTGATCCAAACCCATTTATAAATAAGGAGCTATTACTGTTCCCTTTTTTATATTATTTTCCATTTTTGCTGGGTCAGATATTGTAACTTGCGCAGAAAAAAAGGTTTAAAATAGAATACTTATCATACCCAAAAAGTATGCACACTTATCGCACATTGCCATGATGTGGTAAGTTACCTGGCGCCACACTCTAGCAATATTAATTTACAAAAGAAGTTTCCACTTTCATTTATAAATCCTGTTTTAGTTTTAGGTTAACCCTTTACAACCTGGTGCCTTTTTATTTTGTTGGCTTGTTACTCGTATCAGATTGCTGTGCATCTCCAGTTGTGGATGAAAATATACCAAAACCAAAGGCCACTCACTTGCACATTGTTGTCAATTGCAAGTTGGTTTGTTACAACATGATCTCCTAAGACATTCTCAAATAGCATATTCTGCCCCCCCCACACACACACACAATATACAGATGAGCATTGGTTGGCCACAAGTACATTTGTTCTGGATCCTCAGAAAAGGGCATATTCAGGCAAGTTGGTAGATTTGCGTTTAAAACAACCCATGCATGATAATATCAAGATACATTATTAGAATCATTATTAGAATCACAGACTGTTATTGCTAATATCCAGTTTTCCAATAAACTAATTGAATTACAAGCAGTTATGGAGAAGGAATAATAACAATGTTTACCTGTCTATAAACGGCAAATATCTAATGTGCCTACAAACTTTACCACAAAATGCTCTAACTAGACAAGTAACCTAGCTTTAAAACGTATAAGTCTCCTATGGTGATAAAAAAGAGAATGTAATTTTCGAACTTATAAGATGATTTACGTCCATGTGAATTGGAGTGTATTTAAAGACCTACTCATTGTTTGCAGGAGTAGGGACTGCTAAACAAGGGAAGGGGCTGCCTTTTGTCTGTAGTAGGGGATGCCGCATAATGTTGAAAATAGAGGAAGAGGCTGCTAGATAGTGTTGTGTGCTAGGAAAGAGCTGCCAGGAGAGAGAATGCCTGTATTGATGGAAAGGGACTATCAGATAGTTGTGTGTGCCAAGGGAAGAAAAAACGGATAGAGAGAGAGAGACAAAAAGAAAGAGAGAGACAGGAAGCAAGTAAATAAGAAGGAATGAGGGAGATTTATATATAGAAACAAAGGTTAGTAATTTGTAAATAGAGAGAATAAAGAGAAGGAGAAAGAAACAAAACATAGTGAAGATTTATAGAAAGATTATTGGAGATTTACATATAAAGAGAACAAAGACAGCAAGGAAGACAGTAAGTCAGAGAGGGAGACAGAAACAAAGAAAATAAGAAAGAAAGAGGGAGATTTATAGTAAGAGAGAAAGGTTAGTAAAGATTTGTATATACAAAGAAGAATACAGAAAGACAGAAAGGGAGACAGAAACAAAGAAATTAAGAAATAAAAAGGGAGATTTATAATGAGAGAGAGAAAGAGGGGTTAGTGAATATTTGTAAATAGAGAGAGAAGAAATTAAGAAACAGAAATAATTTATAGAGAGAAATGTAGAAAGATTTATACAGAGACCAAAGAAAGACAGACAGGGAGTATGAAAGAAAGAATGAAAGAAAGAAGGAAAGAAAGAAAAATGAAGATTTATAGAGAGGGAGAAGAAAGACAAAGGTAGACAGAACAAAATAAAATAAGACGATGGTCTTGCTTTTGGATAAAAAAAATACCCAATCTTGCAAGAAAAAAGAAGCATACGTAGAAGGATATTCAACTGCCTCTGAACAACAAGAGTGGAGAGAAAAATATCATTATAAAAAGGTTTAGCCAAGTGTAGAAAGTACAAAAAGTCCTTTCAAGCACATGTGCAGGCTGGCTCTGCTGCTTTAACAGCAAGACTGTTAGTGATAGAGGATATGAATCAACTACTTTCCTAATCTCCAAAGCTCCATGGACTAGATGCATTTAAACCTATTTAATTGAAAATTGTTGTAGTGCCAGAGAAACATGTCGTACCTCTTCACCTCTTCATTACTGTTCCAAGATTTTTTAAGCAGTATTACCAGAGCTATTGAAACACAAGTCATAACTCCCTTTACATTATATATATATATATGCAAACCTTTTCATTCATGCACAAATGGCTATTTTAGGGATAACATGGTTTGTTATGGGATTAGTGTTACATTTTAGGATTTCTTTTGCCAAAGGAAAACATGTAAAAGCAAACACAAAAAAGTTGAAAATTTTGCATTGACATCCCAATTATATGTAATCATATAAAAATCCATATGTATTTAAATATTTAAAATATGAAAATATTCTCAGACAAAACAAGTTTAGTATTATGGATAAATTATCATATTTAGGGTATATGACTTGTTCCTTTACCCATGATCAGTTAATAAAAAACGCTGAAGGGGTTGATAAGAAGAAGAACTTGGCCTCGTATTGCCGAGAATAAAAACAAACGCATTTCTTTGGAACCTTCTTATAGGCAGCTGCCCGAGGCCTGGCCTGTGGAATATATCTTGGCTCTTCTGTATGCGATCCACACTTTCTGGTTGCTATAGTTCTTAAAGTAATGTAATGTTTCTATAGGCAACACTGATCAAGAATTCTGCATGAAATAATCCATCAAGATCATATATACAGTTACATGAAATAATATATATGGATCCATAATCACTTGCTGATCAGTTGGACTTTCTCTGGTTGATTATTAAATATTTCCTTTAGTCATATCTTTGGGGATAGTTTCAGATGAAATATAAGATGCCCTGTGATCTCACCACTCACTGAGCCAGCAACACAATTTTCACCATCCAATTGTGTGACTAGGAATGCAGTGTATACATTTTGTACATTAGGAAATTATATCTCTTTGATCTGCACATGTAAAAGCCTGAATAGGGGCATATGCTCAAACCATTTTAGTTCAAATACATTCCACTCATTACAGAAACATAAAAGCTTAAATCTACCAACACCTGATTAGAGAGGATACCTTTATAGGAGGGGCATAGGCAGGCCTAGGCTGGCCATCTGCCACCAGGCCCGGTGGGCCACTGGCCATCGGTGCCACATACTTACCTGATCTGCCGCTCATAGGGTGCTGCAGTGCAGCCAGGTGCTGGATATGCCCGGCTGCAAGCTACGAGAGCATAAAAAGTGTTAGGGTTGCCAGTCTGGCATTGGGCGTACTAGACAAAGGCAGGGTTCATATCTTGAATCATATATATTGAAAGCTCCAGTTATTATTGCACACTGCTCCAGGCCTACTTTTTCATAGGGGTGCCTAGGCCCTTGCCTACTGTGGTGAGCTATTTAGAGGAGCTACCTTGGTTTCCTACTTTGCAGGAGGAGACATGGATGTACCAGCTGTGACTGCTCAATGTAAAACAAAGTTATCACCCTCATGTATGTAGTCTACCTCCCTATCCCAGTGCATCAATGTTACTCCCTTTGCATTAGCTGTTCAAGGTCACCAGAAACATTGCATAAGCCTTAGAAGGAATCGTTCTGTGGACTACCTATTAATTCAAAATATCTTCAGCTGTACTGATGCAAAATATTTAAATACTGATTTGCTGGAAGAAATTAACAGAAGTAGGTATGAGTAATTCCCTACAAAGCATGTAAAATCCAAGATTGATCCTCAATTCCTATTATATGTTTCTTTCTTAATTGACAACCACATTTGGACCAACAATCTAAATGGTGAAATGTTTCCTGGATATTATTTGCATTCTTTAAAAATGCTGTTTAGTTATGCACGTATTTCTTGGCTGTTAAAGCCAATCTTTTAGGAACCAGTCAGCCACGGCAGCTTATAATCAATATGCCACATGTAAGACTTTCCCATTAAGAAAGAAAAAAAAATCCAATAAATTTGCTTTTTAAGGCTAGATGGTGGATTAAATGTATGTGTCACTTGGCATATCATTAAACTTACTACATTTACAGAAATGTTGGCTACCAGAATTACATTAGACCGAAGGTTTCACGATTTGTATTAGATGACTTGTGCTTTCCAATGCATAAAATAACCAGTTAAGATGGCTCATTTCAACTAAAAAAATATTTGAAACAGAACAGTATATTTAATCATCCCTTCCATTCTTTGTAACGTGAAATGTTTGGGGTATTGCATAAATGTTAAGAAATTCCCTGTCATTATGTAACATAGCAGAATCTTTGGCAATATCCCATAATCCTTACCACAACTCCTTTTAGCTAGTGAATAGAAAATGAAATCGGTGTAGATCAATCCAAGTAACTGTATTGAGAACGTTAGAATTAGAAACATTTCTTCAATACCCTGTGCCTTCTTCGTGTACAAGCAGTCGCTTATTAAGAAACAGAATTGTAGCATTTTTATTACATTCGTAAGAAACTCTTGAGAATTCCTTCTTAGGATTTGATACAAACAGTGGTGTTTACTTTACTGATGGACATGCAGTCATCTCTGCTGATGGACCTATGTCCATGGGTTTCAGCCACTAGCCACTACTACAGTATGAATGTCCTTAAAAATAACTCAGCCACCACTATTTATCGGTGCTTTAGAATTTAGAGTATTCTAGAGCTATAATAAAAGACAACTTTGTGGAATATCAGATTTGCAGCACCCTAGAAAAATCTGCACAAAAATATAGCATATATATACGTCCTAGGTGAAAGTGAAATTTCCCCAGTATAGTGGTTAGGATTAAGAAAGTACACGTACAAGTCATGAAAATATAACAAATATAACAATGCTGATTGTCCTAGTGTGCAGCTATACGTTAATGACACTATATATATAATTATATATATAACTGTTGGAAAATGTTTTGTTAAAATGGGGACATTTTATTATAGTAATTTGTACTATAATATAAAAATTCTCTTGAAAAACATGAAGGTGGCATGTTGTTCCAACCATTATAAACATGAATGTTGGGAGTCTGATGTATTTCAGATCAATGTGAAATAGAATTTTATGCTGCAATTTCCCGATGATTATTCGTCTTCCTGAGCACAAATATAATAAGTTAGCGGCCATCCCCAGCTAGTTCCTGTGCCATATACACCATATAACCTAATATTGATGTATCAGTAATTGGCATGTGGGGTAAATGAACTAAGGTCACAAGAGGGCACATGAGAATATAATTAGGTTTGTTGGCTTTATACCACAGATCGCAGGTATTATCGATCAGTCAAATCCCAATCCTTATGATCCTATGTATGATGCAAAGTAAAAAAAGAAAAAAACAGACCTAAAGAAAGAATAAAAATGAATTCTGCTTTTTTGTTTTAAAACAATCGCTTAAAAGGCCTATGTGGGTTATAAAACAAAACCTTTTAACCCTTTGATTGCAACACATTGGTGTACAAGAACGTTACTATTACTATTAGAGTTAAGTGAGAATGTATAGGATATATGCACTACACTTTTGCAGCAACCATTTGTCATAACCCCATGTGATATTTTAAACCTTATACAGTATGCATTTATTACTCTTCTACCCGTGTGTCAAATCACTATCCATACTCCAATGTAAATGGATGCATGTGCCTTTGGTCATCTATTAAATTTCAATATTTGATTTGGCAAATTTCTGTGCTATGTGTCCGTGAATCCTTTATTGCAACGTTCATTTTGCGATAGAAAGGTTAGCGCTGCGTTGTCAAAGGCTTTTTATGTTATGCATTTTTAAATCATTCGCATTTCTTTTATATTAATATGTTCCGGTGAGGTTGTTCGACTTGTATTTATTTCCCAGTAGAATACGCATAAGGTAAATTTGATAAAAAAAGATGCATTTATTTTCACATAACAATAACAAATGAGATTGCATTAATTCAGAGTGTTTAATACCCTGCTGGAAATATGTCACTCCTTGAAATGTAATCCCCATTTCAAATATCATTTCATACATAGCTATTTTTCCAACAGTTATATATATGTATGATGTCATTAACGTATGACTACACACTACTAGCAATCAGCATTTTTATAGTTTCATGACACAATGCATAATGAGTTTTGGAGAAATACAACAGGTGCTCTAGAAGTTTGAGGTTTTGGGAATAGAACACGTTTTATTCAAATATGTTACTTGTCTCCAGGTAAAAAATATCTCTGATTTCACTTATCAGAAAATTTAGATGACTCATTTACTTAACCCTCTCTCATATATTGGCATTTCCCTATGTTTATTTTATATACATAGTGACAAGTATTATACTTTGCACAGTATTATTGTATGAAAATGGGATCAAAACTAAAATAGTCACATTTAACTACACATTGGATTATCTATATTAATATATCATTTTAGGTATTTGGTACTGCAATTATTTATGGTGCATAAAAACCAATTCTCTACAAAAATTGAAACTTAAACATAAAAGTGTATGGAATTCTCAAAGGAGGTTTCTGTATAAAACGCAACATCCCATATACTACAATAAAGCCACAGAATTCCTTGGGATAATTTATAACCCAACGTTCTTTGAAAGAATACTTTCTTAAAGTTTACTATGTATTAATGTAGAGAATATGTGGGAAAATAAGCCATGACAGTGAGTCTTTGGACTCGACTTTTTCTTACTGCATGCAAATAAATATATGCGTTGAAAGCAATAACATTATTTAACTCTATAGGACCTTCCAAATTCAAATTTAGTACAGCTATATGACTGGATTGGCGGCCTGACAGTTATCTAAAGTACAGACTAATATTTATTCATGCAATTTGTTACAATTTGTTGTTTATTTTCACAGACATTTCCTTTTCAAGCATGGATCTGGCTCATCACCTATATTCAGTGCTGCCAATCAAAACTACCCTTTAACATCGAACACGGTTTACTCACCACCTCCCCGACCTCTGCCCAGGAGTACCTTCTCTAGGCCGACCTTTACATTTAACAAATCGTACCGTTGCTGTAACTGGAAATGCACAGCATTGAGTGCTACGGCTATTACAGTGACTCTGGCTCTGCTGCTAGCTTATGTTATAGGTAAGATGATTGCATCCTTCTCTTTATATTGGTTTAAAATACTATGAAGATTATCTGACCACCCACTTTGAGGCTAAATCAAACTCCTTGGTACTTAGCTCAATGCATTTAGTTATCGCTGAGTACCATCCACAGCAACTGTGTTTCAAAAGGTCTCCACCAGATGAGCTCCTGGACTGGGTCTGGGAAAATTGAGGAAAGTCAAGTCTGCATGGTAAATAATTAATTGCAGAACACATATTACTGATTATTTTTGTAATTTAACCATAACCAATGAAAACAACACAAACCAGATGTCTTTAGATGTTTTTGATTAAAATCACATAGACTTAATATTATTCATACTGATTCATGTGCTTCTGAGAGTATTACTGAAACTCAGCAGGGTTGTTAAAAATGTACTGTAAACAGACTCCCAAGAAGATAAGCAGCCGTGGATGTTGGTGCCCATTAAAAGAAATGCATGATTATATGTCTCTAAACCTCATAAAATCTGAAATATTTGGTGTAAGAGAATAGGGAAATTCTGTAAATTGTGTTGGCTATCTCATATAATCGTGGATGTGTATATAGTAATCAAGAATGCAGACTTCATCACCATGACAGGATTCATTTTCAGGAGTTTTTTTCTAGAATACAGATTAAAAATTGGGTCGAAATTGGAGATTATGTAGAAGAATGTGCTACAAAGTTGGGAATAAAAAGTGACTTTATAACCCTAGCAAACAATAGAATGCTACTGCTGATTGGACAATCCCAGTGGTTGCTATAGTGATAGGAAGATTCTTTAAACTTTGCAGCACAATCACTTTCTATAGCTTATATTGTCCATAAAATCAAAATGTCAAAACGTTTGGGCTATTCGGCAAGCTATGTCAAAAGACACTGTAGCCACCATTTGCAATTTAATGCATATGATAACTGTATGATTGGCAATATATAAATCATAATAAATAAATCATAACAAATAAATATACAATAATAATTATTACAACTGGAAGTTCTCATGTGTGGACCCTGAGTCTCAAGTTTTTTCCACTGATCTCAGGGTGAATGGGCTCATTCTAGGAGTCACATAGTATGGACATGGTACAGAAACCCTTGTATCTCTTCCCCATGCAACGCCATTCCCCTAGAAGAAGAAGAGCCCGAGCTTGGGAAGTTCCCAAGTATGGCTATATGCAAACTCAGTTGAGTCTGGTCCATCGAGTCCATAGCTCGACTTAACTAGACTTCTTAGTGAATAGACCCATAAAACCTTCATTTTGATCCAGCAGCACAATGTGCTGGAATACTGAAATGGCTCTCCCATTAAAAAAGGTAAACATTTTATAAATTACTATATTTGCTCGATTGTAAGATGACCCCCAAAAATTTGAATACTAATTTAGGAAAAAAAGAAAAAGCCTGAACATAAGACTACCCTATAGGAAAAACGTGAATTCACATGTAAGCTTTTTTTCATATTTAGTAAAAACTATGATTGAGAAAAATGCATTTTTTGTTTTTATTTCCTTTTATTTGCCAACCTGCCCTCCAGTTATGCACATCTGCCCCCATATATGCCTTATACCCCCTTATATGCCACTCTGCCTCCCTTATATTCCATTTAACCCCCTATATGCCACCCTGCCTCCCTGATATTCCTTTTAGCCCCCTATATGCCACTCTTACCCTCCCCCGACTTACCAGTGCTTCCCTAGACTTGTCCCCTGTCAGATTCCTTGGTGTGTAGTGGGGGCAGCCAGTGAAGGTCTGCTGTTGCTGCCTGCACTTCCGCCGGGGCACCGGAAAGGTCATGTGATGACGGCGCTCCATCATAGAAACCCCGGCAGAAGTGCCGGCAGCAGCGGAGGTTGTCTGCACGCATCACACAGACCTCCTCCGGCTGCCAGGGAGGAGGATCCAGGTCCCCTGCAGCTGTCTGATTAGAAGATGACCTCGAATATAAGACGGTGGTTATTTTTCAGAGCATTTGCTCTGAAAAAAACCTAGTCTTATCGAGCAAATACGGTAATTTACATATCTTTAGTTTCCACTTGGGTGACTTATTCTCATTACATATTTATGTTTTGTATGTTTTGTATGTTTTGTATGTTTGTAAGAGAGCTTAATAAATTCAAGTATACTGTAGAATTTTTTTTTTCTTTTTTCAGCCGACAACAATATTGCGGTGTTATAGGAATTTCAGAGGAATTTACAGATAGACAGTAAAAATGTCAAAATATAAAAAAAATGAAATGCTATTTTGCAGAACATATATGTGGGTGAAAAAAATGAATAGTTAGTAAACAGGTTTGCAAAATGCATTTTTCATAAATGAAAAATTTGCCGTAACCAGTGAATAGATATGATTGACATTCATACATTTAAACACTACTTGTATTATTTTCTGCCCTATGCAGGTATGAATTTAGAATTAAATGGTGTGTTTCTAAGTGTTCTATTCTTGGAATCGAGCTTTCCATTTGACACTCTTCCCAATACTTATCTCCACCGTCATCATCTTTATTTAGTGGGGTCAGGTACTAAACCATAGCAGTGAAAATATATTGCTAAAGCATGATATGAATAAAAATGGCCATGTAAGAATTAATATGCCTTTTTTAGCCTACTTTATCATTGTCTTTTTATAATATAGACTATAGACAGGGGTATGTGGATAACCACACACACACTCACACACTCACAGAGTAGGGCTGCCATAGAGAGCACGATGGGCAATGTCAAGTGTCAGCTGGAGTGGTGTAAAGCACACTGCAACTGGACACTTGAATAGTGAAAACAAGACATGTGCAAATGGGCCAACAACTTATTCTGTTTCCTGCTCATTCATTTCAGACAAAAATGGGGGGCTCCGACACCCCCATTCACTCTCACACTCTAGTTTTGATTCTCATTCACTCTGAATGCCTCACTCTATTCTCTGCCAACCACTTCCGTGCCTCGCACCTCCATGAGTAGTGAATCACACTTCCCTATCTGGAACTTTGATGGATGAATGTGGATTTCTCCAAGAATTTGCAACTATAGTTTCTTACCGGAACCCAAAATATATGCAGCAAACATAAAGAACACCTTTTAGAACAGAAGAGGTTTGGTAAAAGTGTAAAGCGTAAGCAACAAGTGACAGAAATGAAGAATACACTTAGTCGGCACTGAGTGAACACAACTAGATTTACATGGCTTTAAGTGTGAGGCAGTGTGTATGAATATAGTCTGACGAATACGTCCATATAGCAAGAGGGACAAGAAACAAGTTAAGTAAATAAGATATCAAAATCACAGGCGGAACTATACAATCACAAGGATATAAAAACAACTAGGGCCAGGAACAAAGGGCAACAGATACAAGGGAAAGCAGAGAAGTAGGTCTCTGGAGTAATATGCAGCAAGATCAAAGGATAAAGGATGGAGAGAAAGTGGCAAAGCACTAGAAGCGGCGCTGGAAGCTAGTACAATGCAAGTGCAGGGGTTACTTCCTTCTTAGAATTTGGTGATTGTTTGCAAGATGTCTTTTGCTTAACCAGTTGTCATAAGCGGGGTGACACAATAACACATACAGCTACTCAACAGAGTCACATTCTACAGTGGTCACTATTAGTGAGGTGACAAGTATATGCCCTGACAGCTTCACTTCATTAGCTGGGAAAACATACCAGGGAGCTCTGTGGGTTTCACCTGGAATCTCAGAGTCAGTTTCAACCTTCTCCTTGTCCAATATTTGTTCTTCCCACTTCCCTCCCACTAAAGCCGGTCCGAGCCCTGCCTTGTCCCTTCGTGAAGCCTCTCCCCAGGTACGGTGCTAAACATACAACCTTTGAATATTTCCAAATTTAATATTATAGACGAGGAGAACAATTTGATATAGATTGTACAGACCACAGTATACAGACCAAAGCAGAATGACTAATGGAAACAAAATATCATTATTTTTTTTTCGTTTTCATTTTTGTTTTCATTACAGTACATACAGTTATCTTAACCAATTATAATATTATTTTGGTACTCAAAAGGTACAAGGGAGAAAACATGATAATGATACTACTTCTTCGTTCATATGATATAATATGCTTTTTTATAAATAAAAAAAACCTGGAGCAGATCCATAAGCATATTTGTGCTAATGAAAATGGTATGCACGAAAATTTAACTTCTTACAAAATTACATAATACAGCAGAATCTAATTAGCATTAATATCAATAAGAAAGGAAGCAGGGACTTGTAAGGGTGGTTAATGTAATGTAGAACTATCATCCATTTCAAAGAAATGTATTTTATATATTATGTAGGTTTTACTTTTGATAATGATCTCAAGCATAATTACTTATTCCGGAGGTATAACATGCCTGTTTCAATACAAAATTAGCCTATTTTGTACTATTTTCTCATTTCCATAACAGAGCCTTTATCATTCCCACAAAACATTAATTCAGCCGTCATCTGCTGGACATTGACGGCTCACCAATTATGGGGCTGGTTCTAACAGTCTGAACATTGAGCATGTTTGAGCTTTGAATATGGTTTTCTCCTCTTTGTTCAGGAAGAATGAGAGCCACAATGAATCTATTTTCTAAATGTCAGTCTTCCTATTAAGAGAGATAAAATTATAGTCACTGCATTAAATGTATGATCTACAATTTAGTCATATCCTGATTTAATGAATGTCCTCAAAGTATCGACTGATAATTGTAGGACTGTATGACCTTAGATGACCCCTGTTCTTGTCAAGACTGGAAAATTCCCCATTTTGGAATATACTCTGAATTTAGGCCACACCCTTAAAGTTTGGTGCTATTTTGAAGGAAAAAAAACAGTGTTTTGGTATCTATTATGCAGGTAGTCAGCATATGTTATATACAAACAGAAACTTGAAAAAACAATAGCCATCTTAAGGTCCTCCCTTAATTGATAATGCACCTTATTTATTGATATGCCCCTCTGATATGCCACTCTGCTCCCCTGATATGCTTTATGCCCATCAGAGATGCCCCTCTGCCCCCCCCCCGATATGCCACTCTGTCTTCCATTCCAATTCCAAGGATTATGGTGTCATCCTCCCTACCTATTGTAAGCAGAACAAAAAACATCTATAGTAGGATTTCTGGAGTTTTTATTGTATGCTCTTCAATTATTTGGAAATTTGGTCCATTCACCTGTCTGTAGAACATGAACTTTTGTCACTTTGTTACTTTTAATATGGTGCGTAAAAGGCACTCTCTATGAGTTAACTAATACTTCTTTCTGGATGTGATGTTTAGTTAAGCATTTTCCAAGAAATCAATTTTTCAGGAAATTTGTACTTGAACCATATTCTGCCCTCACCCCATTTCATTCCTAATCACAAAATGGAGCAAGCTTAGTTTACCTAATAGGAGGCAATATACAAGCATTATTCCATTTTGCAATCGCTAATGAGCTAATGAAGTGGCTTGCGGTAAGCAATGTCTGGATCCAGCCTGCCATACATACTTTGTAAAAGTGGAGGTGCTCGTATGAGGGTTCAATTCTCATTCCTTCGAGTGACTCATATGTGACACATGCATTCTCTCTCTAACACGGAAGAAACCCTAAGTCATTGCCATAGGTGGCTGTTTAGATTACCAATATGTTAGGTCTGGCCTTGGTCACAATTAAGTGATGTCTTTACTGTGATGTTTTTATATGGTGCCATAGTCTTCTTCTTGATTAGGGATATCTTGGAAAGGTTTAACTCATAGGATTTACGTCTGTTTGCAGCATTCCTAACTATATAACTGTGGGAGCTATGTACTATTTCAACGTGTGATCACATATTTCATAAATCTTCATGCGGTCACCTCCACATCGTTCATTTCTCTGAATAACTAATTCATGAACCTCCTCTTTATTATACTGTAAACTGTAAAGCAAGTAAATTGTTTAGCACATACGTGAATAAATACAAGCTGCTCTTCTTTTTTATTTACCTTGGCTGTTATATTGTGATTTGCACATAAACTCCGGAACACAAATTAATAACAGATTCATTTCTATAAGAAATAATTCATTGAGTCTAGGAGTTAATTCTTGTTCTTCTTTTATAGCAGTTCACTTGTTCGGTTTAACTTGGCAACTTCAGCCTGTTGAGAGTCGACTTTATGAAAACGGCATCAGTAAGGCAAACCATCGGGAGGAATCCACAGACACTACTTACTCACCCACCGGAGGAAAAATTTCTGATAAAGCAGAGAAAAAAGGTAAAAATGATTATTGATGTGGACATTTGTTTAATAAGAAATCAAATATACAAATTGGGCTTTGGAAAATTGTACATTAAGCCATTTTCTGTTTGATTTTAACATAAGTGTGACTCTAACAGGTATTATATTAAACAGCTAAGAGAGTATTAAAAATGTTGAGCAATATTTCCTTATGGCATTAACTAAGCTAAACTTTGACACAACGCCAACCTACATAAAGGGGAGCACTCAGCAGGACCCCTATTCCCTGGAATGAATGCCCATTGATTTGAAAAAAGTTTTGTTCTGGAGCCCACACTCATGACCTCAAAAGCAAGTTCATGAGTATAGGTAACTAGTGAGAATTTACCAAGTTGTACAACTTTCTAGGGGGCCAAATCTGATAGAGACAAGGCTGGTTTACAGGACAACTTGAGCCTACTTGGTCATGTGGATGCTTTTTAAAAATTTACCTTCACAATAAAAACTGGTTGCACACAACATTGCGCTCATTTGCAGAAAAGCTTTTCGGAATATACACAACTTGTCCTAGTTGCTTACTTAAAAATGTATGCGTACATGTGAAGGTGGACAGATGCTGATTCCTGATTTCATATCTTAACCCCTTCACGACAAAGCCCGTACATGTATGGGCTCACCATCCTTTATCCTTAATGGGTTAATAATGTAAGCCTGTAAGGGCAGGGCCCTACTTTTGTACCAGTACATGTTAAGGTGTGTTACAGTACAATTTATTGTTGATTTTAATGTTACAGTAATTGTCACTGTCCCCTTTTGTAACAGTACTATAGAATCTGCTGGCGCTCTATAAATAAAATGTTATAATTTTAAGAAGAACACATTGATCATGTACCAGAATTATCTAAAATAATGATGCCTTATGCTATTATGAAAGTATCTCTGACGTATAGTAATTGAGCTTATAAAACATGAGTGCCGAGGTATTTGAAATTGCATATTTTAAAGCTACATCAGACATTGTACAAATGTGTAAATCAATGCGGTTGTTAACCACGTGGAAATGATGAATGTAATACTCAGCATATTCTATTAGTCTCTGTAAAGCTACACTTACCTTACTGTGAAAGTTTGATTCAATTGATAACTATTAATCTTTATGCGGGTGCAAAAACCATAAAACCATTTTAATGTAGCCAAGGAGGATAGGCATTGGTATTCAACAAAACATAGATTTAAATGTATATTCTTAGTGTTTGTTATTTCAGAAGAATCAATAGTAATAGTTTTTAGATTTACCCACCAAAATGTTTAAAATGTTTTTAGAGCATTATGCCGTTAGGTCTAAGCGTATGAGAGACTACTGGTGTAACTAATGTAATTGTAGTCTCCGTGGATATTTCATTTGACTGAAGATGTTTTTTATAAGATTTAGAACAATAAAAGAGTCGTCCTTTTTGTGTTGTCTTTTGCCCTTTTAGGAAAATGGCCTTTTGCTGTTGAAAGTTCAGCGGTCCAGCTCGGGACCTTTATAGTATTCCATCAAAATCTTGCAAAAAATATTTTGACAGAGCCATAATCTATCCTGGGTCATATCAGGAGTTGTTATGGGCATAATTAATTATTATTCAAATTATCTAAGCTGTGGTTAAGGTTATAATTATATGGTATTAAAAGTACACACAGACCAAAATGATGCTTCCCAGAATGCCTACTGTTATTTAAGCCATGTTACCTCTGGAGCATCATTCATATCTGATGTTGACCTTTAGCAAGAGAAAAATCCCCATGATATATTAATATTTATTTCAAGCGTTACTAAATACTGTTACACCAGAGCCATTTTCTCATTCATTCAACACTGCTCATTCATTCACTGAATGTAATTATTATTTTTTTTTACTTAATTATGCTAAGACAACAAATGTGTTGTCACTTTAAAATATGTGTATCTATACGTAATTGTTCAGTCTGAGTGAGTTACCAAATTACAAAGTTATTTCCTAGATCCCTAACTCAACAACATTGATTTGAATGCTTCAGGAAGAACATTCATCTGACAATAGCTTTAGATATGTTATTAAGATGACTAAATGATAACACATACATGTCACATTAAGCTGGAGAGATTACATTTTAAAAATATATTTTTGGGCTTTTTCAAAATTCCTGCTGGTGAAGGTCGTTACCCTTTCACCTCTGTCGTTTAATGAACAATGGTATTTTATTACCCAATGCATCTTAGTCCATAACAACGTCCTGCTTACATACCATGAGCAGCTTTGCAGTTCCCATTGGATGATATAAAATCAATAAGAGGTCACCATATATTAAAAAGAAAAACACTTATGAGCTTTTGTGACCTGTATATTACAAAGAAACGAAGGCAAAGCTCAAAAAATATAATTAAAAAATATAATACATCAAAAAGTAAAACAGTAAAAAGACAAATAACAATACATCATGCTGTATATTGAAACTTTTTTGAATTCCTTATTTTATCAGCAAACTGAGTAGTATTGAAGTAGTTAATACTAATCAAGGCAAACATTATTAATTTTATTCTGTATATTTACAGGCTGACATTAATGACCTTAAGGATTATAGTAGCATGCATGCTCACCCATTGCTACGCTCAGCAAGACAATGCCTGATTCCTTAATATTTAATACAGAATGGATTTAAACACTCTAGAGCTTATCCACTTGCTCCACATAACCTTTTATAATTTTTTGCCGCGTCCAAAATATCACGGCGAATACGAATTGTCCTAAAGATAAGAGCATGAAATATGTAATTGTTCAGCCACTTCCCAAAGGTTGACTTTTATATTTTATTGTGCAAAATCCAGTGTGTGAATGAATCAATTCACTAAGTAAGACATACGATCAGACCTTTGGTAAGAAGCAGCTCTGAGAATGTAACACCATTGACTAAAAATGGTGTTGAAAATGTATTTTGTTTCATCAGTGGCGTCAAGCCCAGTATGTTAATGACAGCCATTTCAGCCTCGAAGCTATACATAGTGAGCAAGGTAACTGATGTTTAAAATAGATATTAAGGTAGTTTATGGGAAGAGGTATTTTAGTACACAGGATTTCATGTTTAGCGTTATTAAACAGAAATGGCTCTAGATTTAGGTTTAAAAGAGCCTCTTGAATGCAAGTGAGAAAATGAATAATTATACATAAACCAAGATATACAATACAATATAAAAAATCTGTTTTAAAGAAAATAATTTGATAGAACATTTTAATGAGTCTATGCCACATTTCTACATGTCTTTTTTTCTCATTAACCCAGGGAGACTTATGCAATTTTTAAAAAAAAAAAAATCAAAAGTTCTAAGAATTAAACTCACTCAAGTAAAAAATGGCCACAAGAACAAGGACAGTAAAGGTGAAGGATCTGGGGTAAACAAAAAATAAATATAGTCCATGGGCACTACAAGTTGGTATGGTGGTCTATAAATATATAAATTATTAGAAGATATTGTCGAATATGAAATATAGATAGCGCAGAAAAATTAAAGACATTAAGACTTGTGGCTTGGTACAGATTTCTTTATTTTGTGATTTTTTTATTATTTAAATCCCTTAGCTAATATAATACAAAAGTAATTTTGGGCTAACATTGCATGCTGTCTCTTTAAACAGTGTATCAGAGAGGAAAAGCAATAGACTCAGGAGAAGTCGATATTGGAAAGCAAATCATGCAGACAATCCCGCCAGGTTTATTCTGGCGTTTTCAGATAATGATCCACCACCCGCTGTATTTGAAATTCAATGTTTCTTTGGCTAAGGACTCATTGCTTGGCATATATGGAAGAAGAAATAGCCCACCAACACACACTCAGGTAATTAACAGAAGTATTTTACTCTTGTGTTGACATTAACATACATTCTGTGTTACAGATAACTCAGTAGAGGAATAGTGAATGACACTGTGTGTGAACGTAAAGTCATTTGTGAGTAGTTCTGACAGTTTTTTAAGAGAGTAATTGGTAAAAAAAAATGACACATTGGATTCTAGCAAAAATAATTATTTCTGTGAGAACCCAACTCATTGTTTGAAAAAAAAAAAAGTCATACCTCGAAAGCTGAAGGTCTTTAATTATTACACACTAAACTATTTTAGGCCTAAAAAAAGTATGGACGTGTCTTAGAATAAGACATGCAAGGTATACCAGCTTTTTCTTACTTACCTACGGTTCCATAGGCCCCATCGTTTGCACATTTTTAGACAGAGCCTGAAAGCACAGCTTCGGGTTGGAAGTGTATAAGTTGAGTGTTCCACCTACAGACAGGTTTGATCGGTTTTGATTTTTTTAGTGAAGGATAGGAACAGCTCTAGCTCATGCAGTGTTAAACAGTATATAGCCAATGGTGTCAAAGAAAACCACAATCATTTTTCAATACATACATAGAATTTGACATCAGATAAAAATATTTGCTCCATTTAGTCTGCCCAATAATTATTGTATATATTTTCTTATCTCTGTCTACATCGGATTTCTATAGGAACCCTCTTCATATCAACCAAACATGTTTTTATTTTATGAATTTAAGAAATGTATTGCTTGTTGAAAACATTGTATTTCACCAGATTTGCTTACACAATACATTGACATTGTCTCTGATGTTTGGACAGTTTGATTTTGTGAAGCTGATAGACGGCAAGCATTTGATGAAACAAGAACCAAAAAACGCAGAAAATCCCCAGCACGCACCTCGAAGTCTCATTTTGCAATCCTTACAAGAAACTGGCTTCGTCGAATACATGGATCAAGGAGCGTGGCATTTAGCGTTTTACAATGATGGAAAGAAGATGGAGCAAGTATTTGTATTAACGACTGCCATTGGTAAGGATTGTCCTCACTGACAGCAATGTGCAATGTATCAATGAGCAGTCAAAAGTCCTCTCTGCTGCAGTTCTCAGCAAACAGAGGCATCTTGATCTCTTTGAAATTGTATTCCAGATCAGTAACAACAACTCCAGACCCCGCATATCCACGGATGTTGCAGTAAGGCTAAGGCCATACTAAAAAAACAAAAGTGAATTTTTATTTACCCCCTCCACTATATTGTTGCCTAAGCCCACAAAGGGTATAGGATGAAATGCCTCAGTTCCTCCTAAGGTACATCCTTAAAACACCTTCCTTTCACAGATGACCGCAGAACGTGGCGTTCTTAAAATAGCCTTTATGTTTATACACTTTTCAATAAAAAATTTAAATGCAAAGAATTAAATGTCTTAAGTTATATAAAACGTATTGCAAGACATTGGGGGATTCAGAACTCGTAGGTGTCTAAGAACTGCATGAAACCAGTTTACATTACACTAAATATATACCAGAGGTGTTAGTGCCAGATTATGAACATTTGGAACCCCAACGCATATGGGGCATTTTGTGACAAATGGATTTTTCCCATTAACTTTTGTAGTTAGTAGATGTATGTAGCCAACAGGAATCCTTTTCATATGTCAAACTTTAAAAAAAAAATAATTTCAGAAATGAACCATTTATCATTACCACCGCACTGTAATTCCCCGACTTGCTGTACCATAAATTGCCATTTTCTGTGATGGTAGAACAGGTTGATTCTATTAATAGATGAAAAACAGTTGATGAATCAAATACAAAAAAAATGCAGAAAACAGTTTGCGACCCCAAGGCATGTTGGCCATTTTGCCATAAACATTAAAGAAGCACAGCTCCTGGCTCAAATGCACAACACTGCCTGGCAGGCACTTGGCTCCATTCCTCCATACAAGCTGTCGCACTAGGGGCGCAGAGTCATGTTATGTTTCATCATATGACCTTGCTGAATGCCCACCTCAACCTGGATACAGTACCCAGGACAGTGCTGCTACTTTTGGTCTGTGGCTGATAGGGGGTCCAATGGCTTGATTTTCCTTGAAAGAACTGGGAGCACCTGCCTAGTGTAAAGAGACCCCAGGGACATCTCATCAAGCTGTGCATGAGCCAACTGGCTTGTCTACTTCATGCCATAAGTCCTTGTATACATCTGTACAGATACCTACTTGTTCTCCTCCCCATTATAATTTTTTAAGGCATAAACAAGGGCCCTAGTATTGTTATTTACCTTTAACACCACAGATTCAGGATAATGCAGTTACTTGGTACATTTAACAAAAGTTCTTATGTGCTTTTTAAAAAAAATTCTATTTCTGTGATAACACTGATTTTATGACAATTTTATACATCCAAGAAACATTTCTAAGCACATCAAACAGTCACTCAGATTCTCAATGCATCGGAATAAAAGCTCTTATTATACATTTTTGTGCAAAGGGAAATTTGCTGCAATTTACCAGCAATTGAGTCACTCACAGTGCATTACTTTTACAACTGAATCCAAAAATTCGACACTGTTCAATATATGTATCCAATTTTGTTCACTCACAGAAATGATGGATGATTGTTCAACCAACTGCAATGGAAATGGGGAATGCATTTCAGGACATTGTCACTGCTTTCCGGGATTCCTTGGACCGGATTGCTCTCGAGGTACCAGCCGTTTGTGCAATTTGACTTTTAACATTTTATCGGTTTCTAAATTTGCATTATGCTTAAAAAAAGGTTGAGCGTTAAATATAGTAGAATTACCATCTCTAGTTTGCAGGACATGCTCAAAATGAATCAAAACACCTGCTGTTGGCAGTAATGAGGAGATAGGTCCCTTGCCTGACGTGTATTGTCCCTAATTATAGAGGAGGTCATTCTCTAGTGGAGGAGGTCATAATCTGAGCAGCAGTGCCACTTAAACTAATGAAATACTTATACCTCCCCACTAGATACACCAGCGTCTACGGAAGTCCTTTGAAACACAAAGACCCCTAAAAAAATGCTTACCTACAGCAAGGTTCAGCACACAACATTCTGCATCGTTAAACCTGGAGAGCCTAACGATTTGCGATTGTTTTAAAACAAATTACAAGGTTACTATGTTTTCTTCTAAAAAAAAGACAGTCCTTATATAAAAGCTTCATTTAAATGGCGGGTTTCAGAGCAGCTTTAAAAAAATATTAGCTCTTTGATTATTTATATTTGGGGAAAATTGCTTTCCGAATACTGGATTTCTGCATGACTGGAGTGCTCAGAACTTTAAGGACACATTTTTGAACCATTTAGGGGGTTTACTCAGGAAATAAAATCTATTAAATTCTGATCAGTGTCATCTCCCAAGCCCAAGCAGCGGGATGGCAAGTAAAAATTGCTGAAACATTTTACTGTTCATATATTTTAAAAGGAATTTTTATACACTTTTAGTTAATGCACAGTTTGGTTTTACATGGCAGGTCAACTTTAAGAACGATACATGTGTCAGAGAGCAATGTTTTACATTCCATAACACAAATTATTTATTTTCAGGAAATCATTTATAGTCTTATAGGATGCAATGCAGCGTTGACAGACATAAAATTATTAAAAACATGGTCCGTATTTTGGTTGAAGTATACATTTTGAGAAAAGGTCACGACAGTCCCAGTCAGCCACTCCATGACATAGAATTAATTTAGAAAACATAACCAACGTATCCAACCTTACTATTTGCATGTATTTGCTGATCTAGTGCTTATTTCTAGCAGTCACAATCCAAGACTGACAACCTTTTTAGAACAACTTGGCATTGGTTGCAGCTGAAGGGCATATGTGTCATGCTCTGTAATTACCAAATCGGAGATTCGCGTTCTTCTTACCTTATTGCACACTTGATAGCAGCAACCGGGTTGTACCCCTAAGTCTATTCTGAAGTCTTACCACAATAGAACTGGCACTGTATTCATAGGGAATTAATAGTTTTCATTGTACATGGTGACAATAAAATTGAACCCATCGAATTTAGACTATTGATATCTTCTGATAATTTTTTTCCAAAAAAGGAGTTTATTGCAGTCCCTGCATTCAATATGTCCATGAAAGTACTGCTGTTATACCATATATATATTATATATATATATATATATATACTGTTGTTACAATAAAATGATATATATTGATTTTTCATAGAACGCATTAGATAAACGATGCCGCTTATTAATTACTGTGAGGTTGAGGTCATGTTGTCTTGGCAGGGAACAGTTTTGATTCTTTGTATATTTGTTGCAGAGGACATCTAGGGCTCCTTTTTCTGAATAACCAGTATGTGGTATTACAGACATAGACTCAAAAAACCTGAAATGTTAGCTAAAAGATGTTTTGGTTAGTTTCTTTCTGAATCTCATCTGGAATATTGCAACCTTACACAGCAACTTTCAAATAGCACACTGAACAAATCTCCTTCAGAGACACTTTTTATAGGAAAAATCAGCCAACTGAAGTACCAGTAGGCTAAAAAATAGCCATGCCTGTGTCATGAGTTGGAGCCATCAAAAATTACAAAATCTGTCTCTGGCATCCCAAACAGCAAAAGGTTGCTTCACCGGCCACTGCGCCAATGCATCCGCACCAGCAGCATGCTATGGGACTTAATTTCTCCCAAAGTTGGACTATTTTGAATGAATTGGTCCCTCAGAGTAAAGAATGTCATAAAGCAGTTGCAGCAGTAGTAGTAAAGCACCGAGAAGAACACTAGCAGTCTTCAACCCAATTCAGGAACATTAGTTCAAGAACTAAAAAGACACTGCATGTTTGCACAGTCCCGTACCCTGCCTAATTTGTCACCAATATTGATCAATGACAAATTAGGCTCCAGGCATCATATGTACTTTGATGTATATGATAGCTGCATGGTCCCTTTTCATGCGGTCAGTCTGGGGATGTCAGAGACCTTATATTGTCCCTTTAGACCGTATAATTTAATAGTACTCATTACTTGTACTATAAAACATCTAAATTACTATATATATATATACAAAGTATAGATATGAAACCTAATGGATGCCAAATGTGTCCTCTAACTTTTTTTCAGATTCCTGTCCAGTACTGTGCAGTGGTAATGGGGAATATGAAAAAGGGCACTGTGTTTGTCGCAGTGGGTGGAAAGGTGCGGAGTGTGATGTTCCGGAGGAACAATGTATTGACCCAACCTGCTCTGGTCATGGGACGTGCATAATGGGAGTCTGTATTTGTGTACCAGGGTATAAAGGAGAAATCTGCGAAGAAGGTGTGTTTTTTGCACATATATTAAGAATGTTAATAATTACTAGTTAACTATTATTTTAAAATGAATTTATAGGGATTTTATTTGACATGGATTTAATATGATGATGTAGATGCTTGAGTGTTGGTTGCCAATTGGTTGAATGGTTTCACAATGATGATAGAGCCGTTCTGTCATTTTACGATATCCCATATTGTCAGCTTTATAATAGATAGGATATATTATTTTAATATGATTACAATATCAGATAGGAAACTTGTCTACTATGATGATGTCTTAGGTCATAGCTACTTAGAAACAGCAGATAAGAACCCTCCCATTTTTGCCTGATATAAAACCTCAGACCTAAATCAGTCTTTGGTCTTGTCTTAGACCCGGGATAGCTGTATGCCTAGCCCATGCCTCACTGCACTACCCTCAAGCACTTCTGCTGGAAGGCTGTTCCATTTATCTGCCACCTTCTTAACACTTGGGCTTAACACTTGTTCATGTTATACATAAACCCTTATCTAAGTTTGCATTACTAAAATATGTCTCTGGGTTCTGTCTTCTCCAGAAAACTGTATTGATCCAATGTGCTCGGACCATGGCGTATGTGTGCAGGGAGAGTGCCATTGTACTGCCGGCTGGGGAGGAGTGAACTGTGAATCGGCTCTAGCACTGTGCCAGGAGCAATGTTCTGGCCATGGGACCTTTCTCTTGGATAGTGGCGTCTGCAGCTGTGAGCCGCTCTGGACAGGAGCAGATTGTTCTACAGGTAAACACACACATTTACGTACCAAACTGATATGAATCAAACAGGAATCAGCTACCCAGATAAATGATAATCAGTGTTAATCAGATAATCATATATATATATATATTATATATATATATACAGTATATATATATACAGCCTCAACACCTCTTATACTATTAATGATAAGATGTTATGCATTAATGGTATTTATTGACAGAGTTGCAACATTTTAAAGCAAATAATAATTGTACATATTATTCCATTTATAATAAACCAGAAGCCACTCTTGCAGTATGAATATAAGCTATGCATTTCAGTTATCCATATTTTCTACAACATAACCATTACTGTCAACTAGAAATAATTATTATTGACGTGTTTTGAAATATGTATAAAATGTACAAGATTTTTTTGTTTTTGTGTTGTCTTAGCTATTTTTGCGGTTTATGATACAGGCAAAATAAGATAGCAAAAAAAACAAGGTATAAAACGACACACATACAAATGGCTTTTTCCATTTTCTTGTACCTTTTTCCCTGTTCATAAATTATATGAGTTGATGGGGTAAGGGAAAAGAAATGCAGTAATAATCATAAGAACAGGCGGATCTAGAGCAGTTTAAGGGAAAATGGTACATTTCACCGGACTGCGGCACATCTCAGAGAACTGGTTGTTTTGAGCTTTTATTATTTTAAGCACATTTGAAATTGCTTTTTTTAGTTTGTATGTTTAGAATAACTGAAGCCATCTGCTCAGTTGCGCAGGTTTCATTCACTCTAGATATGCACTGTTTACATTGTTTTTCTTATAAAATACACAACAGCACCTCCCAAGTTAGATGGTTAATTAGATAAGGGAAATATCAAATTCTCCTAAATGCACAGTTTTAATAAATATTTCAGTCCTGAGAACTTGTGTGTTATTCCTGACGCTACGTCTTTATATGTGTGTCTAAGCAGCGTATGTCAGAACTGACTACCTAGTACATACCTGTTGTTAATAGCATTCAAAGCAGTAGAATAACCTCATCAGGTTCTATTCCTGAGGTAGGGGGCAGAAATCCATAGAAATGCAGTAGAAGGTACCCTTGATCCCTCTACCTTCAGATTATTATTATTATTATTATTATCTTTTATTTATATAGCGCCAACAATTTAGTAGCTGCTTTCATTGAGCAGTGATAGAGTGATCTCTATCCACAAAAGGAGCATCTTTATCTTCTCTTTCTACCAACAAGTGTGACCAAGGAGGATCAGATCTCTCAAGACCTTATAATGCTACCCTGTGTTTGGCAGTAGTGTTGTATTTAGATCTGGAGGGGAAAAAGTAATTTTCTAATGAGTATATTCCTTTAAAAAATGGACTTTGGATGCCCTGTTCATTCTTTCTACTTTGGTTCAAAGTTTGGGGTGGTGCGATCATGGTAATGCAAAGTTCTAAAAACTATACATTTTTGCCATTGAAAATGCATTCAGTAAACTGCAGCTATTCATTACTTGTGGCGAGTAATACACTTTATTGTATGTATTAACAGTCACTACAGTGTATCATTATACCTTAATTACACAGTGGCACCAGTCGTATTACAAAATTACAAAATACTCACTGCCTTGACATTTAAATTCCAGCAGTCTATCTTCAATTTACCTTTCCTGAACCACATAGCCCTAATTCATGGTTTCGGGATTATGCAGCATTTTCCTTTTAAATAAAGTAGTTTTATGGCAATCTGGCTAAATCTATTTGTACATGTACTTGATGTGTAATATCAGTTTATTTAAAATGTATTTTAAGCGCACATTCAAGTCACAAGGTCAATTCAGTGAGTTTAACGTAATTAGAGTTGGGATAAGTACATTTCATTGAGATGATCAAAAATATATCATGGAATAATTGTATAAAGCATGCAATGTATATTTAAGCAATTCTGGTTAATGGTGCTTTTGGACACAATAAGCTTTTGTGTTTGCTTTTTCTATCTAGAGATGTAGAGGTGTGTGTATATATATATATATATATATATTATATATATATATAGATATACACTTACAATGTATGTACTGTAAGAAGTGTTGCAGGCGCTACATAAAAACAGGAAAACAATCATAATAATAATTCACAATAATAAATAATAGGCTACATCTAAAAAAAACATACACTTACCCAGATATAGTGTAATGTTGTTCTGGTATGGAGAGGTAGACAGTACTCAAATGCGACCTTTTGCACTCCATTTCAATCAGATCATACATTTGTTATAAATATATCAAAATTATAATGGTGTTTTCTTTTTAAAAGAGTTCTAGTTTCTGCACGATATATATTGATTTCATATGTATGAGTTTTCGCTCTGTTATCTTAGCCTAATCTACTAGACAAACACCCTGACTCCTTATCATACCGTCTGTGGAAAACAACCGGAAGACGCAATCTTAATCACCTAGCCGGTCACTCTGACTAATGCAAGCCTGTATTGCAGACACAAGAGTAAAAATATATTCATCTACAGGCAGCAGCATTTTTGGTTCATTTGTTTTTGGACTGCCCTTTCGGTTCAGACAAAACCCCTTATCCGACAATCACTACTGTGTCTCAGTTTTTATTATTGTTCTGGCCTGTGGGAGTACTTCCGCTACAGGTTGGAGCATCGGCGCACACCACAGGGAAAGGGTCTGCATTGGGGCTCCTCCGTGTCGCGGAAGTACACCAAAGAAGACACAATAAGGGGAGAGCCAGGGGCAGTGGAAAGCTGAGAGAAGAACAAGAAGCAGAGACACTGAATCGGTTGTCGGTCAAGGTAGGCAAACACTGCCAGAGAACACGAGAGTGTGTGTGAGAGCATGAGAGACAGGGAGAAAAAAACATTGAAATTCAAATGGAAATTCAGGGCTTTCTCCTTCGTTCCCATTTGTTTTGTTGGGCCCCTCTTTTGGGACATTCATACAGATTAACAAAATTGAAAAGTTTTATTAAAATTAAAGTTTATGCCAATCTGAATGCACAAGTCTATACCAGAGTTCCATCTAACAAAAGTTCTCTACCTTTCCAATCAAGTATTTTTGAAGTCTGAATCTGTTATGTAAACAGTCACCTCCAATTGGAATATAAGAACATTAACAACACTATACAAATACAAACCGATAAAGAAAACACACAAATAACAAACATTTTTAAAAAGTCTAACATAAAAATGATAGAAATTAACAAGCAGCAAAAACTGTCAGAGCCAGGTAATTGAGCAGCTAACATGTACCGCATGCTTACTGAATTTTTAAAATGTGTTGCAGTTGTGTTTTTTTTTTTTTACTAAGTTGTCAGAATATTATTTTGGATTGTTTTAAAAAAGAAAACTGTTGGATAGTAATTAGCACTTTGTGAAATAAAACAGGGAGAGTTTTGACAACTTGGTGAGTTTGCATTAGGCTGTGAATAAATGCACACTCTGCAAAGTTAAACTCGGTGACTTCCAGCTTATGAAAGAATTTCAATTCTTTTCCAATGCTGAGACACATTTCTATCCAGAAATGGAAGAAATGCCTTGCACAAGCAAATATAATAAAAGCCTGAACACATACAGAGTTTTGAGTCGATTGTATGTCCTAAGGATATTATTGTCTATAGTGTTCACATTTCATATTACTGAATTCTCCTTCTTGTTTATAATTTTAAGAATTTTGAAAAAATTATAACCCTGCTCTCAGACCCCATACATAGGCATAAAAAGTAACTTTATACTAATATCTCAATAACTCAATGCCTTTGCTCTTTATCACCCCCCCCCCCCCAAACAAAAAAATACCACCTATAAGATTGTGTTTGTTCAATCACCGGGACATTTAACCTACTTGAGTCATATCTGCCACTCATGTTTTCAGACCTCAAATACATATAAAATATATCTGCCAAGACCAATACAAGTCTAGTGTCCTTAGTAGTCTGACATTTTCTATGGAAAAGAAGCACACAAGAAACCCACATCCCTTTGTTTTCTAAAGATGCTATTTTTAGATAAGGTAGACCAAATCAAAGGGATAGGTTTTTTGATATTATGGAAAAAAAACACTCCACTATACACATTGACTAAAAATGGTTCGGTCAAATTTTTGGTCCATTAGTTTTTGATAACATATTATGTTTCCTGTCCTTTCAGTTCACACAAAATTCAGAGGGCTTACTCTCACATGCTCACTCACATGTTTACGCTTTTCTCTGTCAGTATCACCCTACTTTTTCCATGTTGCCACTTCTCCTTTGCTCCGCTTCGTATTCTCCATTTCTTCCGTCTTCTGTGGTTGTCCATTTGTCCCGGCTCTCCACAGCGTAAACCCAATCTGGTAAAGTACTTCTGCAACAGGGTGGAACCTTGCGTATGCCACAGGGACATGCTCTCCACCTTCCTTCGATTGAGGGAAAGGCTCTACCATGTCCCAGAACTACTACACCAGTCAGGGCTAACGCTGTGGAGAGCTGGGACAAGTGTAACACCGGAGGAGAAAGAAGCGCAGCAAAGACATGATGAAGGTAGGGAGACATTGACAGAGGGCCTGTGAGAGAGAGTTAGTGAAAAAGGGCATGTGCGAGACTGTGTGAGATTAGAAAAAACAAAATTCAAACAAAAATTTGATTTGTTTTTGTTTGTTTTATTGAGGCCCCTCTTCGTTTTTTGGACATTTGTACAAACTGACGAAAATTGGCAAATGCTGTTAAAATTCATTCAAATTTCAATGGACTTTTCTACTGTGTATATACGGAGCTATCTGTATAAAGTAATTTTGGTAACATTTGAAATTCATTATTGTTACCTTAGCAACCAATGGAATGGTCTGTTCAACAAATTGTTCTGAAGATTTCCTTGATCATAAGACCACTTCTCAACCTGTGCACCAGAACGCATATATAAACACAGCTTAAATATAATTTGTATATGTCCAAAATCAAATGGACGTTCAGAATCTCCACAAGGAGCATTTAACATGAAACCATCATTTACGAGACAAGATCATCTGAATTTACAGAGATTGTGACTGTACCTTAGAGAATGCATTAGGGCTGACGGAAGTATTCTGTCCAATTATCAAACTAAAGTCAAATCCTAAAAAAGCTTTTCTTCATAAATTGAATTATTTCATTTATATTTATTAGCAATCTGAATTGCATTACATTGCCATATACAGAATAGGGAAACACATCCTAGAGAATGGAATTATTTCTCCCTAGTATGATGCTCTTTTTTTTTTTAACAAAAGGCACTTTGTCTATTACTGTACACTGGCCCTTAATTTGAAAATCTGGTGTCCATTTAGAGGATTCATTATTTTTCTTTACAGGAATTAAAAACATTGGGCAGAATTTTAACTCACATGGGAACTTTTTTTTTTCTACGGTTATACAGATTGGAAAAAGCTAAATGTCTTTTCTGTTATTGAACAAAAAAAAAAAAAGAATCAGCAAAGAGTACTTATTTTTTGTTGTAGCAAAAACTATAGTATTGCAGACTTCGTACATACATTGTATTTTGTAACTGGATATGAGATTTTCTATAGGAAAGAAAGAATTAATAACCACTCTTGTAGCATTTCCAAACACACACATATATATTTCCCATACGTTAAAGCTATACAGCAGAGATCACATGATTTGTATATATATATATACTATGAAGTGCCTCATACCTTTGATTTTTTTTCTCCGTGTGCACTAATAGCCTTTTTTGGTCAATAGGCAGATAAACACATTTTCTACACAAAAGTCCTGCACTGACTGAACAATGCTGTTAGTAGCTATTCAGCATTGTTTGTGACGAGTCAGAGAACATATTGATCTTTTCTCTTCTCTGTAGTAAACATATCTGGTAATTCGTCGGGATGTACCTGGAGTCTCCGGTTAGAGCCATAGTTCCCCTAGTCTCCGGGCCACATTCCTCTTTACCCCAGTACGGGACTGGGGTTTTGGGAAGCGCCCAGGTATGGTGGTGATCAGTGAAAAATTGAAAGAAACTGAAAAAAATATTGTATACAATGCAGTCAATTTGATGCTGCCTAGCTGATTCGTCTGGCACCAAAGGGTTACATAAATATATTCCTCATAAAAATAAAAAATGATGGATTTTACGGTTACATCTACAAACTGTAATAAAATGATATATTTAAATGCTATTTTATTGTGTCGTTTTTCACTTTCTTTCGAACAATCATTTGCAGAAAACATTTCATAAAGAAGTATTGTTGTTGTTGTTTTTTTCTTTCTAAAGAAATGAATTATTTTTTCATCAGTTCTAGCCAGACTTGGCATAAAAATACATTTACAGGCTTTTTCACTTTGCTTTTTTCTGACTCAAATTAAATACCATAGAAATATAAAAGCTTTTAATGACCCATAGCAGTAGAAGCCGAATAATGCATTCAACTTTTACAGATAGTTTTGAGCTAAATGTTAAATTAGAATCTCACATTAAAAGAAAAACATAGAATAAAACCAATAATAGTACTACTATATATATAAATATAAAATGTAAGAGTCTATAGTATTAGTAATCCATATTAGAACCCTGTAACCAGTATAAGGACAGGGAAGTGTGTTTAGCCACACATCCGGTGAATTCCTCTCTCATTCCATTTAATACCATCAACACTTCATACGGCTAACTACAGCCCGTGCATGGCTAACTACAACTTGATGTGTGGCTAGACCCACCTTCTTGCAAAGGGAGAGTTCCATTCAGCCTTATCCAAGAAGTTCACAGCAATGCTTATTCTCAATTCATGTCAAGTGAGGGTTATTTTTGTTAAAAAAAATCATTTTGCAGGTAATATTGGATGTTATCCTTAAGGCACATTTTATGTTGTTTTTTTCATATTTCGCAAAAATATAGCTATTGTTGTATTCTGCTTATCCATGCCTTCAATGACTATAAAATTGGACTTTTGACCTGCATTATTGAGGTGGATAGTCTAAGAACTCTCATATTAGCCTTTCTCTAGAAGAACTGCCATTGTTTGCAGGCCAAAGACAAGCTTAATGCTTCTTTGTCCAGAACTCAATTATTTTAGCGTTTATGAGATCACTCACCATAGTAACACACAGTAAATGAAAGACTTGGTCTATCTAATCTGCCAATTTCCAGCACTCTTAAAGGTCAGTGTAATTCTGTAAATTATGTAAAATCCATCACATCTTGTCATTAAGTGTCATTATTTCTTAGGATATTTTACATATAGATATTTACATGGCTCTAACATCACCCTGAATTAAAGATAGCCGTTAAATATTTTTTTAACTCTTTCAAGTGATGAGGAATGTGTAATGCACATTATTCAGTATCAGGATAAAAAAAAAATTACCTAGCACAATATACACAATTTTGACAGTTTTGTTGATTAGATTTTTTTGTAGATTATTATTATTAAAAAAACAGTGAGTACCACATAACCCAGTATTGGTATTCCTGGGCTATCAAGGACAGACAGACACACAAAAGATAATAGGCAAATCTGGCACAGAAACATTAAAAAATGGGTACATTAACAGATGAATGGGAAGATCTCTTGGTCCAGTCTGCATATTTTTTGGCGGTTTGCTTGGGGTTCAGTTGCTGTGGGAAGGTAGAGGAATTCAGTTATTGTTGGAAAAGTATTCTTTTTATTTTATTTTTCAAGGTTAGCGTCAGAGATTTTTTTTTTATTTTTGTAGGACTAGTATAAATATGTCTAGTATGTATTAGTCTAGGCATCCGGTAGGATGGCCGAATTTTCTCTTTTAACCAATTACTCTCACAATAAGTACTTTTAAAACAAAAGTTTTCACCTTAATGACAACCTCTATATTTCTCCCTTTCTGGGGTTTATTCACTAAACACTAAGTTGTAAGTTGGTTGTGATGAAACATTTAACCCTAACTTTGAAGATGACCTGTCAGACTTTGTTTTTAATACCATGAGATATTATGTCTCCTCTCACTTGAGTCAATTATTGAGTAACTATTTTTCTCTAGATGAATATATGTGCGTAGAGATAGTAACAGCAGTGTATTTATTTATCGGGTACTGCACTATTCCGTCCAGCCTACTGAGTATCAGCGTATGACATCATATACCAACTCTTTGCTCAGGGGAACATGTGTATCAGGTAGAGCATGCTTTGGAGACACCTCAGTACAGTGGTCACTGGTATACATGGACAGGTTAGGGAGATCTGACATTTCACTTGGAACTGGTCCACTGAACAGCAACATAGGACGATCATCCTCCGTTTTTGTGGTAGAGGGCCTGGTCCCCCGCAGAATTTGTCAGCCTACACCAGAATATGCTACATAATGACAGTCTTAATTTATTCAAAGCTACTATATAATACATTACAAGCAACGCGTATATTATGCACTACTATTATGTTTGCTCTTATAAAACAAAGAAAACATATAAAACAGAAAATAGATTTCAAGTATTGAGCATGTCTGTAAATGTTTAAATACTTTGTTACAGTAATTAGAAGATTGATGGCCCAGTTCTTTCTTAATGACATATATTAGGTATGTATGGTCTAACTCCATTAAAACCTTTGCGCATTAGCTATAGAGCTTTTCCACTTCTACTGTGAGCAGGTAAACAATCATTATACCCCGGGGAGAGTGAGTAATAATTTTATGTAACATCAATTTCCTTGGCTTAGCCCTGTGAAATGAATTATATGTCCTTGTGTTTACTATCACCAATCCGCTCTTGTAAAGGTATATTGATTCTGGTTCTGCGCAGCAAAAATTGAGTTTTTAGCCTCAAAGGAATTAGCACGCATTGGCATATTATATGTCTATCGTACACCAGTAATATGGAACTAGAACTGTTCGTTGTATGATGTAGTTGTTTAAAGTTGGTGTTCCACTGTCTCTGCACATTTATAACTAAATACAATACTAGAAACACATGTTCTAGTTAAATGTCCAAACCTTTACCAGAAATAACACTTTAATCAAGCTAAAATATGTTTCATTTATACAATACAATGACTGATCTGCTCTAACAGTGCCAGTTTTACAACAGGTACAACAGTCGGGACAAAGGTAGAGCAAATAATCAATTTCCAGGAGTACAGATCTAGTGGCCAGAAGTATAGTCAAGACAAGTCAGGAGCTGGAGGCAGGTAGGATAATTTAAACTACAGACAAGAGGTCAAGGCTGGTGACAATCAGGAAGGGTCCAATAAACAAAGCAAAAGCCCAGAATGCAACTTTAAATAGTGGAGGGAATTCTGAATATAGGCTTTATCCCTGTTTGGGTCTTACGGCAAAAATGTCAGCTTCAGCCATTTCAGATGAGGCAACAGTTTACGGAGATGTTGACAGATATCGCTTGGAGGTGTGAACAGCGTGGGCTCTAATATCTGCTAAGGTTGTTAACACGCTGGAAAGCTCAGTTAATGCTTTGTCCAAGTGGGACAGAATCTTTAATCCTTTAAGTATGCCAGGATAATACTTTCATTATATTCCATATTTTATTATTTATATTATTCACCTAGCAAAATAATGAAAATATGCAAAAATATGATGCAGTATTTGGTGAATAAATTTGTATTGCAGTCAGCATTTTGTTTCTTTTGTGATGTGTAGCTCTATATTAAATTACAATGAACCCTTCAAATGAAGCAATCGTATCTATGATGCCATCTGAAGGGGTAACAGCTGCAAGACCGCACTGATGGAGCAACCTGGCAGCAGGGGAGGGCCGGGGCTGGTCCGAGCAATTTGTCTCTGAAGCTGGGATGCGATCTCAGGTCAATTGAATCTCGAATCAGAACTAGACCAAAAATTTTAATTTGAATCAAATAAAAAATATTCCTTCAAATATTAGAAAATAAAGAAGACAATATTTAAAATGTTTACATGTTGGCTTTATTATATTTAAAAATTGGAAGATTTTCAGGGATTATTTGATCATTTCATAGATGAGGATTATTCATTTATAGTTATTGTTATCTGAATCTGGCTGATTATTTTCAAAAATAATATTCTTAAGTATGTAGGTAGCTCCAACCGTCACATACACGCGGTCACACACAAAGTTACACACACCAACCTATCTTCTTTTTTAGGAAATATTTATTCAGTCGCAGCTGACAGTGTCCTCACGGACCTGCTGCTCGCAGTGCTCACTCACTGCCTCTGTTAGTGCCCGTAAATTACTTCATATTCAAGCTCTCAGACTCAGTCAGTATTCTGGGCCTGATGGAGAGGGCTGCTATAAGTCAGTCCCTACATGCATTTACTGTGTGCGGAGAACTGATCAATCTGGAGTGAATCTGTGAAGACTTGGGGGCATAAGTCATTAAAAAGGTAAACAATTAAAAGTTACCATACCTACACCATTTCTCGATCCATCCTAAACACTCTGCCAAATGTTCCATCAATGATCACCTTTGACCCATGGAAATGTTGGATATTGGCTTAAATATGTGGATTGGAACGCCACAATCAACTCGAACAATCAACGCGAACTTTCTAACCGTAGTGTCTGTATGACCATTGTACTAACTATTGTACTTACGATGTGGGAATATGAAACTTCTTGCATTTACAACTTAGACAGTTACGGTAAAACAAAAAATATACTAATATATGATATAATCATAAAATATTTGGGAATAAGTTGACATGTTAGCATACTGCAAAGTAATCTAATCTACTAAACATACTAGAAGTGTAGATTATTTGCAGTGAAATAAAAAAATGTAATCTTACTCCATTAACCGTGCAAACCCCGGATAGTACCTCCTGCCGGATGGGCCATCCTGACCCTGCATACAGCACATTGACTTCTATGAGATGGGCTTTTTTGTCACAGTTCTTCCCCAACTCACTTAATATACTAATATATATGGGGTTTTTTGGTTTTTTAATGCAATCCAGGTTATTTTTTGCCTACTAGCTATTTCTATCCCGTAAGAATATTTATAAACGTAGCCTTGATTTGACAATAAGATAATATGTAATCCATTGTTCTCATAAACCAAACAGAAGTGAAGCATTAAAATCTCACCGCTATAGAGAAGGATAAAATAAAGCGTCAAATTTATCAGTGCCATAAATCCCATTTCTGACCCACTTTTGCAGCAGAGAGTTTTTTTTTGTCAGCAAAGTACCTTGAAAAACTAATTACGGGAAGGCACAGGAAAACTACGGATGCAATAATTTGATGCATAATTCAGTCAAATCCTTTCTTATACTGGAAAGCACATTACATAAATATAAAGAGTTCCTGTGGCATAAACGCATTACAGTGAATCCTTTAGGGGTTAATAATCATAATCTTCCTTACAGGCAGAGCATATTGTTAGGTGCCAAGGGATTGGCAAGAGGCTTTTCAAAGAAATGCATCTTAAACTGATGACATGAAACTACTTTTTTGTAAAAAAATGTGAAAGCTGTATTGGGGTTTTCCAGAACTGCTCAGGAGATTTTCGAGAATTATGGAGTTATATCTTTTTTTGTTATTCTTTTAAGTTGCTAATTTTTCATGTTAGCAGGATCGTATTAGACTAAAGAATACAAACACCGACTTCAGAGTAGAGTTTTGGCTTTACTGTAAGAGGGTTGGAAGTTTGAGAGTTTTGCAAACTTCTGCTACTTGGATTCTTTTATTTATTTGGTGTGCAAGTCTATTAACCCCTTAATGACAAAGCCCGTACGGGCTCAAAATGCATTGTTTTTAATGGGTTTAGGGACCACCCATGGTCCTTAAGGGGTCAAAATGTCTTCATGCATTTAACTCAATTTAAAAGCTAGCAACTTTAGGTCCACTGAACCCCAATATTTTTACTTTTCTTTAATGCAAGGAGGTTTTACTTAATGCAGAAGTGGTCTAATATAGTAAGGAGATTTAAACATGCATGAGGCATATGGCTCCTGGATCTAAGCCAAGACCAAGGACTGATTAATATATGTGCCTTTACAGGAGATAAGACCAGATGGGCAAAATGGGTTTTATCCAGTGTCAATTTTAGTTTTATGCTTCTCTACAAAAAAAGAAAAGAAAAATTGAAAATTCGGATGCTAAATGTAAACTTTCAAAAATACTACTGGGAGAGAGGGCAAGGAGGACCAGAAAGGCTGTGAGGACTAGGGGCATAAGGGCACAGGCGAAGGGAGAGAGAAACATGTTTTTGGCCAACAAATTTTGTTTTCTGACTAAAAAAAGAAAAGCTGTCTGAATTTTGTCCTAATCGTAAGGGCACGAAACAAAATGTAGTGTTCTCAAACAGTTGGACATATAGTATATGTTCATGATTCCAATAACGTTTTCAGTGTCAGTGTTTCAGTGTCAGTGTAGGGCTCTGGAAAATGCCTTTTCCAATATGCTGGTATGTGCGTTCGAATAGATCACAGAGAGAAACATCCGGATCATGCACATTGGCTCTTAGAGGATTAGCCTATCGAGTTCCACAAGGTTCCATCTTACCTCCCATGCTATTCGCAACCTACTTACTACCACTGGGCGACATCATTAGGCAGCATGGCCTAAGTTATCACTGCTATGCAGATGACACACAACTCAATTTCTCATTTGCCCCAGATACTAAAGACCTGCCATGCCTCATTGATGAATGCTAGCTGGCTAAAAGTGAACCCAAACAAAATAGAGTTACTCTAGGTGAGTGGACCCCGAGCAACAAGAATATTTTATGATTACCCAAACTGCAACTGGAACTTGGATGCTGTGGACTCCTGAAGAGCCTTCATAATAAAAACGACTGTCTTTCATCTGAGAAACATAGCCAGGATACGACACGATATGACTACATTATAGGCCTTGTTGACCCCTGGTGCAAACATAGCGCTTATGGTTGTGACCATAAAGCTCTATTTTGGTCTTGTCACTCCAAATTACAGTGTGCCAGAAGCTGTGATGGGATCAAGGCGTTGCCAGGCATATCGTAATCTGGCTTTTTTGTGCCATTGGCACAGTCAAGGCTTCTTTTGGCAACTCGACCACGCAGCTGACTTTCAAGTCGTATTCAAGTATCGTCATATTGTGCTCCTTGAAACAACCATGCTGTCTTTTTCCAGAGCAGCCTGTATTGCTTGGCTTGGTATCAAGAGATCCTCAAATGTTCTACTTCTTAATAAGTGATTGAACAGATTTTCAAGGCTTTGGATATCTTTTTATATCCTTTTCCATCTTTATAAAGTTCTATTATCTTGTTACGCAGGTCTTTTGACGGTTCTTTTCTGCTCCCATAGCTCAGTATCTAGCCTTCTCTGTGCATCCACGTGAGAGCTAACAAACTCATTGACTATGTCTACACAGACTAGTTGCAAGTTAAAAAGTCACAGGTGTGGGACCCAACTGACTTTTTCGGCTGATGGCAGCAGGAAACACCCCCATTTAAAGTAAAATGGGTGGAGAGCGGGGCACGGAGAACCGGAGAAGCAGTGCTCAACCGGCAATCTCCAGGTTTCCCACTGAGAGTTCCCAGGTATGTGCATGACATGATTGCAGCATTTCAAAGCAATCGCATTCTGCAATGTCATATAAAGATATCACTAAAATATATATCTCCCCATCTGTACGCAGTTGGAGGTGTTCAAATATTAAAATAGACCAAGTCACATTGGCCTGCTCACACCATATAATCTAGGGGTTCAGAGAACCCTGTCCCCACTTCTACCCCCATCCACTGTCCTTGAGATAGGAAGGTTGATAGGAATAGGTACCCTTACAGGTATATATAAAAATAAACCTGCATCTCATCCCCTATATCCCTGCTCTAAACTCTGCAGCATAGTTTGCTTTACTGATGCCTGAAATGCAGACTAAACGATATACGGCCATGTAGTATAGATATATGTTTTTAAATGGTATTTGCTGGTTATGAGCTGAATTCTTGCTCTGTTTTATGTACATATTGTCCATTATTATTTTAGCAGCGACCCGGGAATCTGAATGTGTATGCGTTTTATGTTCTTTGGTGCTCCCCTTTCTGTATATATTTTTTTGGTGTAAAAACAAATGGAAGAAAGCACTATACAGTAATACCTTTTATGTTGGAGTAACTGTAATTTTCTAATGATGACTTTTATCATGTCTAAAGCAATACTGATACCATTTCTGTATTTTAAAACTACCCTAGCTTATATGCAAATAAAAAAATGCAAGGAAGCCACATATGCAATTTGCTCATAATTCACTAACCAATTGTAAATGGTAGCACAAATATTTTAGCACTTTAGAATGACTTGTGTTTTGTTAGTACAGTGTTCAAACTTTCCTGTATTGAACGTGGATTTGACATTTCTTTTTACACCATCTACTTTCTGTATTTAGAAGTGAAGCCCATGACTTTATTAGCCTTTTCACATAGTTTTATAATGTTCTGCTATTTGTAGATGCAATAGAAAAATATCTTTACTGATGCTGCTGCCGTTACACATTTTTCAAACAGCTGTAGTTCTTCTGGGTCACAACAGAAAATCTATCCCCTCTTCATATTGATTGGCTAAAAATGAAAAATACCCAACTCCTCTCCCAGTTAATTATGTTGGCTCAGCAGGAAATTCTGGAAACTGTAGACATCTTCAGTAGTACACACAGTTGGCAAACATTTAGCAGATAATGTTTAACTAAACTAATATACTTTTAATATTTTATATTCCTATTATTATGACCAGTAGTATATAAACTATTTATTATAACCCAATGTCCTGCGACCATTTAGCTATGATCATGTGTACTGTGACCAAATGTCCTATGATCATTAGTCATTATGGCCATATCTGGGAGATTTTGGGCTCTGGCTACCCTGGGCCTCTCCTAGCGAGATAAATGGGGGCATACCCCCCATTTAAGAGGAAATGGGCAGGAAGTGGGGTGTGTCAAGACCCTGCTTCCGCGACCGAGAGGATTCAGGTCTTGACATGGAGAAACAGCATTTCTCCTGGAGACTCCAGATGAAAATCTGGAGAGTTCCAAGGTAAGGTTTGACCAAAAGTCCTTATAACCATATGTCCAATGACCAAATGCTCTATAACCAAAAGTCCTTATGACCATATGTCCTATGATCAATAATCTTAGGGTCGTGTTTGGTCTACAGCTCCTATAATTTACAAAGGCAGGTGCTGGCTCGAGATGATACAAATTACAGGTCAAGAACAGTAACATTGATAGCTATGGGTTGTCTTCCTGCTTTCTTGGATGACTAGAAAAATTCAACTAGAAGTTTAACGATGTCTTTGCAATTGTAAGTGAATGTGTTTCTATACATAAATAAATAAGGAGAGGGGCATGATTCCACATGGATTTTTTTTCCAGCATAAGTCTTAATAATGTCATACTGTAGGTGTTGACTAGAAAATCATGGATCTTAAGTCTGATTTACTTTCCAGGTTCCTGTAGCAAAAGTACTAACGATAACTCCTGCTCTATGAAACAAACAAAATCAAAGGCTTTGTGGGCTGTGTAGAAGCAAGATGTGGATTGCTAGATAATATACAGATTGTTATTGTGTCTTCTGTGTTGTCCGTTAACAATTATTTAGTTGGACACATAGTTTGTTTTATGCAAAATCAGGAACAAGGGTGGAGTCTTTTGTCTAATTCTTACTGTTTGTTCTTATTCAACTATCCATTCAGTAAATGGAAAGGTGGTTGTTAGAAGAACTGCATAAAAAATAAAAGTATTACTTTTCTGGAAAACAACTCATCTCTGCCCCAGCCAAATAAAGCAGTTTGTTTTTACTAATAGCCACAAGCATACATCTTTCCACCTGGCTGGTCGAGCCCTGTCTTTTTCTCTGGAAGTGAATAATAAAAGAAAGTTACAATGAATGGAAGCTCTCGGAAGTCTTCCCATCTAAATGAAAAATTACACAGCTGTTACAGGAATTCTAAATTGCCCAGCTGCTAACAGTTTTCATTTGCTCCGTCTTTGTGTAAACAAATTTAATAAGACTGCTATTGATAGGAGTTTTGAAGTAAACTTTTTTTTAAACAATTTTATTACCAACATTTTCACCTTTTTTAGTCATTTAAGTGTTCCAGGTGCTGAGATGCTGTACTATAGAGCTAGGGCAAATGCCAAAGTAATTTGCACAGCATATTTCATAATGTGACATATTCTGGGGGGGAAAATCAGAGAAATGATAAAACCATAAAATATCAAAGCACCTTGGATAGCACATTGACTTTACTGCTCTGATCACACTTCACCAGTGTTGGATTAAACACCCCAGGAACCCCTAAATACAAAGATATTGAGGGATGTCTCCTTCACAAGGAAAAATGGCCAGCTGATTCAACTTAAAGAAGGATTAACAGTTTCCACTGTCTGATGACTAACTGCCTTAGGGAAACGTTATCGAGGGGATAGTATCACATATATGTGATCTTTCATAAAGCCGAGCTCTGTCAGCCCATAAAAGTAATATAAAAGAGATAGTTTGATGCCCCAGGCTGCCTCACCAAAGAAGAATTTCTAACTTCTTTGTGAGTAATATATATATTCTTAAAAAAAAACCAAAAAACTTAATTTAGGGAGAAGCTGCTGCCTTCCATTTTGAGCAACTGATTGGTTGCTTGAAGCAGCCAGTCAGTGGCAGGGAAGCTTTCCACACATCATTAGACCCCTCCCAACTATCACTGGCTGGTGGAGTTGGCTGGCAAGTACACCATATCTCCTGCATAGCAAATAGCGGTGGGGAAGGGGTGAAGCGCAAACGGGAAGGGTTTGCCGAAATACCCTCATGTATTTGCAAATGAGGCACCACCTAAATTTATAGGGACCACTTAGCTAAATTATGCATTAATGTGGATTGTCCCTTTAAAATGTTGTACAGTGGGACCTAAGGCAGGAATTGTCCAGTACATTTAAATTATACATTTAAAACCAAAGGCCTTAAATCTCTTGTTTTACTTGCAAACGTATTCCAACGTTACATCTACACTCATTTCAATGTCTGTAAAATAATTGCATTATTAAAAACTGCACTAAAATTAAACAGGAAACAGAACAGAATCACTGCTTATGCTCTCAACCAAGTGAAAATTTTGCATTAAAATTTGTTGTCATAAGGAAGAGAAGCGGATGCAGTTAAAGTGTTGCTGGTAATGAAAATTGCTTTTACGTGTCTGTACTGCTTTGTCATACCGCGGTACTCTTAATTAGGATTTGCGTACAGTGGCAGCGTCATAATTAAAGCATTCCCTGACATTATAACAATCTCCCTCGTTATTGCTTTTTCTAGAGTTGTGCGCAGTGGACTGTGGAAGTCATGGCGTGTGCACAGGAGGGGTCTGTCAATGTGAAGATGGCTGGGGAGGACCAAGCTGTGACGAACGCACATGTCACCCAATCTGTGCTGAACATGGACATTGTAAGGATGGAAAATGTGAATGTAGCCCAGGCTGGGAGGGAGAACAGTGTACAATTGGTGAGTGTCTAGAATTTTGCTAGTCTTTTTAATTTTTGCAGATCAGATGGGTCTATATATCGCCTGGATACACAAGGCAAATATTGTTTGGTGTCAAAAAAACATAATTTCAGCATTAATTATAAACTGTCCTGTTAGTACTTTGACTGATCTCAGGTTTTTGAAAAAACAATTGTTTCCTTCAAAAGTTAATAATTTAATTAAATAACCAAGCAAGTGAGCTATTACACCAACACTTATCAGCTATAATATGAGCAGAAAGTAACCCCATATTCTATAAATAAGAAATAATTGTTAAAACTATTAATTACCCATTGTCACTGATAGACATCATATACTACTTTTCTGGGTTACATAATATCATAGATTATTCTAAACCGTTTACAACAGGCCAAATAATCCCCATATCTAATTCCTACATGAGATTAGTCTTGGGTTTTTTTTTCTAAAAGTCTCGCAGATCCCAAGTAGTCTGCAGACTCCTGTTGTTGCAAGAGATTTTATTAGATACAAACATGTAACATTGGTGGGAACAGAATCTTCCATTCTTATTGCCCAAATGATTGAATCATCTTAAATTGCTAGAGGTATGAGAAGATGAGGGTGCTGCGCTAACAGCCATAGGTTCATAGACAATTCCATAAAGATACAATATTTCATCCATCTAAAAATATAGACATTGGAAGGCGGGCAACACTCAGCTCATAGAACAAGTCAACCCATTTGGCCAGATAATAAAGCAGTCCGAGATATATCTGTCAGGTAACATGTTCTATATATACTATTCAGTACTGCCCAAAACGCATTGGAAGCCAACAAAATTAACACATAAGCATCCACTAGGGATGTATACTTTGCCATAGGCCCTTGTTACTCTAGACACCTCAATGTGGACTTCAAGTAGAACCCAAGAATGTTTCAGGTAGTTGCCCTGATTAAAAAACTCACAGTAGCAAACAGGTATTTGACTTCCCATTCCCATAAACTCTCTTAGGTCTATACCCATGACCTTATGGTAAATACTGATGGTACACATGTAATTAAATACAGAGAAACACAGCATGTTTAATGTATTAAGATGTACTCTATAGAGATACCTCATTGTTTTTTCTTTGTCTTATTGCAGCACACTATTTAGATGCCGTCAGAGGTATGTACTGATTAAAAAAAAACAACAAAACAAATCAAGTGATGTCTGTGTAACTTTATTAACTCTGTAGATAACGAGAAAAAGCCTAAAAACAATTACACAAAAGCAAGAAGAGTTTTACCTACTTAGCCAATCCTGACAAATAACTTGGCACAGTTTCCAAGATGCGTGTACTTGCGATTCCTGAGCTTCATTGCACATGAACTGCAAAACGCTGTCACACAAACTAATAATGCTATCTTGTATAAATCAGATTTGCTGTGTATTGGAGATACCTTCAAGGCCAGCTTTGATGTTGAATAATGGTAATTACAGCACAATGATGAACCACTAAAGTCACATTTGTGTTTTATTGATTCTATATCTTGATATATTACACCAAAGCTTTTATCTGCCAACAAGGCTACAGCCATGAGGATTTTAAACATGCCCCCTGGTACATGTGGCTTCTTAGAAGAAAAATACAATAAAAATAAGATTTGTTCTATAAAGATGACCAAGTATTTTTACTTGGACATACGTTAATGACAAGCCATTTGCTTCATCTATGGTCTTACATTATGACTTTGTTCTTGTAGATGTCTTATACAGAGTTCAGTGATACCATGACGATTGAAAAGATATACTTTTTGTAATTGTTGAGTATGGGTAACAGAAAATGTAACATTAAATACGTTTAATTGAATGCCTACATTGATCTAAAATATATTTTAAAATAATGTAAACTAATATTATGTCATACATTTATTCATGGTAAGATATGACTGTATAAGCAAAGGAATCACAAGGGTGAATACAATTGCTGAACTCTCAAGTATATTGGGAAATGTTGGGGTCCCAGGGATCAGACATATGGGAATACATCCAGTAGAAAGCACATTTACAAAGCATGTTTAATACAAGTATGATTATAGTGTATGTACAGGGTTTATTTATAGTGTGTTGGAGGGTAATGTAGTGTTTGATGTAGTGTATGTATTACATTTATGTTTGTGTGCAGTAGGAGTTAAGCTGTTGTGGGCTCCAGTCCTAAATCTTGGATAATTCTATGATCATTATTCTGTATGGTACTGTATATACATATAAAAGCCACCCTTTTTTAATTTCCTGCACCCTCTCTTCACTGTTCATTGACTTAACCAATGTTCTTTTTATACAGATGGCTGCCCAGGCCTTTGCTATGGAAATGGCAGATGTACCCTTGATCAGAACGGCTGGCATTGTGTGTGCCAAGTTGGCTGGAGCGGAACTGGATGTAATGTCATCATGGAAATGCTTTGTGCTGACAACATAGATAACGACGAAGGTACGTTGTTTTCAATCCTTAATTCCTATTATTACTAATTGGCAGTAAAGCAAAGCTCAATTAACGGACATATATTAAGTTAGGTTTAAACTAAGCATGCACTATTTCATGGTAACCTTGCTGTTGTTAGTGTCCTAGCCAAACTATGTTTCCAAAGCCCTCTTGTGTACTCGCTTGCTAACTTAAAAAAAGAATCTTATGGGAGACCCCTTGCCAGCTAAGTGGCCTACGCAACCACCAAGCCTGTCTATATGGTAGGATCAGCACTGCATAGCATGGCTTCTTTATTGACATGTTAAACATTTGCCATGATGATCACCAACTACTACATATTGGGAATACCAAGCTGTGTCTTTGTTTTACAGCAAGAACCAAATAGTTGTTTATACCTAGAATACAACAAATTGATAGCATTTTACAAATATTCACAATTTTGAAGACAGTGTAAAAGCTAACACATCAAAGATGTCAATTACAAATTGGAGGTCGCAGTGTCTGACCAATTTGTGAGCGAATCAGTAAAGAATATCCGTAACCAGAGACACATATTATTTTGGAATGAAAAGTGAGTATTTCGACTTTGACTCTGACTTGTAACAGATCAGATGTCACAGTCAGGCGTCAGAATCATATATCAGTTACGAATATTGCTTAACACTTTACTTGCTCAAATAGTTGCTAACGAATCTGGATTTATAGTGTCCCGTTAATTTACTGTATTTTTCTTAATAATACTATTGACGCAGCAATAGCTTATTTTACTGTGGTGTTGCAGGGAAAAAATAATGTTCAATGAATTAAAAATAACAATGATTAGCACGTTTTATTCTATATTATTTAGTGCTTTGTTTATTATTTAGTGCTTTGTTTATTATTTAGTGCTTCACAAAAAGCAACGCCTTTCTTATGCTTGTATTAAATCAGTTAAAACATTTGCAACATGATTCAGCTCTATTGTATATGGACCATGTTGTTACATGTAAACCAGCTATAAGCTGTTTTTTTCTTTTTATATAATGTTCTATCAAACACATTCCTTATGCACAAGCAGCTTCCATCCTCACATAACCCGCTATAGCTCTATACAAATCCCACTAGAGAGGAATAATCCTCTTTCTGATCATGAAAAAGAAGCAGTGGCTGAGAATATAGGAAGGGAAGGACAAATTATATATATTTTTTAAAAGGTATTGCACTCACAGCTGTAAAACAGATAAATGGAAACATATAACCATTTGTGACTCAAACCTTACGTGCTAGAAACTTTAGTGTGAGGACCTGAGGGATGGATGTTTGTAAGTTGTTTTGATCTGGTTTGGATGGTAGCACCATAAATATCTACTGGCTTCTGGCCAGAGTGTTGTCTATTATTGGGGTTGGCTGTCGAGGTCATGAGCTGTTGTGGTATGTAGGTAGGGCCAGAATATATGGGTAGGTGACCCTATTATGGAATCAGAAACAAGTTTATGAACTAAGTAAAAATCCCGGAGAAATTGAAAGAACTGGTGGCCATGTTTAGAGTCTCTTCAGTGACTCTGTAGCAAGGCAAATGACTGAGTTGATATGTTACTGAAGATCACAAGAATGGTATTGGATCCTTGATGTTCAAGAAGGTTCCTGTCAATATAGAAGAAACAGGTGTCAGGGCTGGGTAAAAGGTGCTGGGTGAACATCTGTTTTACAACAAATGTGATGCATGTCTGGAAGATGTGTGAGTGGGTAGCCAGGTAGCCTTGACACCTATTGATATCTCATCAGTATTGGGAATTATAGATTCATCATCAATCAACAAGTGACAGAGTTCAAGTGGGTGTGCATTTTGGTATCAAAAAGTCTCCCGCCTGTTAGAATTGTATACATCGATCAATAAACCAGGTATGAAATTGTACTCTGACTATTAATCCTGCTTACGTCTTGTGCAACTTTTTTTAAACAACTATTTTTTACAAATTCATAACCACTCTGAACGTAATGATAATCAATATAATTTCCACACATCGTATATCCTGCCAGCCCATGCATTAAATACCACTTTGAATAGGTACACTGCATTTTTAGAGGGATTTATTGCAGGTCATGATATTGTTGATACTTCAATGACAGATTTCAGTGCTTGAGTACAGAAAATTCTGACTTTAAGATTACTTTAGTACTTTGCTGTACTTAATGCTTATAAATCATGTTAGGCTTGTCTGTTTTTCCGCCAGATGGTGTGATTCAGTAAGGCTCAGAAATTTGCTGAACAGTAATTCAGCATTTTAATGTACTCTAGCCCTATGTTGGTTCATGCATCAAAATAGTCACTTGATATTTACATATCTACGATGGCAAAGTTCAGAATGTTCTTAATGGAAGTCTTCTTTTTGATTGATTGCATAGAGAATGTTGACCATTGTGTAATGACTGTCTAAACCACAAAAAGCATGCCTTGTTAAAACCCCTATTGCGTTCACGTACATTTACTATTTACTGAATGCTTGATCAGAGTTTAGAAATATCAATGAGTAAAAACTGTTTTATAAGGATGATCAGACGAGTGTTGACGGAGGTTGCTGTTCTAAGCCTGATCCAGTTCATCTGGCATCTGTTGGCCCAGGGGACAGGGGCACAAGTGGCACTTCCCAATACATGCAACCCCCCAATACCATGTGATTTAGAACAAAAAAAACACCAGTTTTTTATCTCTTACTCTACCTGATGTAGATGGTGAAGGCTGTCACTCTACTACTGTGGGACCACATACCCTGTTGAGCATCTGTCTCCCATAGCAGGCCCAGTGTTTAGTCTGAAGCTGTGCCAGTTCTTCTTGCAGAAATCTAACAGAGTACTAAGACATGGCATATCATCCTGCCTCAGAAGGACATAGGGCACAGGAAATAGATAATGTGGACTGTCCATAGGCACAGAGGTCCATAGTGTCAATGAACCAGTTACTCCAACTGGCCCATTAAGCAAAACCTGCACTATGGCACACGACCCACTTCTAGTGCGGTATTTAACTTAAGGGATTCTCTCGGCCTAACCCAGGAGAGTGTCGCTCACTGGTCCCTCTGCGCCGCTGTTACTGGTGAATGTTGGGATATGACATCATACCTCAGCCCTCCTCCCTTTAAGGACGTGGGGCTCTGAGCCTAGTGTTAATAAACCTAAGTGACTTCAATTTTAACACATCCATTGTGCAGTGGCGCTACAGAGAGCCTAATCGCCTAATAGAGCAGGATTATCAGCTCCCTGTTATACGGCAGAAAGGCTGTCGCACCACCAAGGCCTAGTTGGCCTAGACCTGAATACATCACTGGCCAACTCCCTCCTTGAACCTGCTGCCATCCTAGGCTATGAAAACCCGCAGAGGGTGCTACATTTGATACAGTTTTTACCTTAGAGAATCTTCCCTCAATTATTATGTTGTTTATACTGCCGTAAATTATGATAAGCTGAGCTAAAATAATAAATTATTTCTGGTATTTTCTTACCTCTGTTGGGGGGGTTTTCATATTTTCAATAAATCTCTGCAGTTTATTTGACAGTCCAATTCTTTATTGCCGTGATGCATTTCAAATCTCAACAGAGTGTTCTTGCTTGTTTTATGGTAATTTCATTCATTACAGATGGTCTGGCAGATTGTGTGGACCCTGACTGCTGCCAACAAGCCAATTGCTTCTCTAGTACTCTCTGTCAAGGTTCACCTGACCCTCTGGACCTTATCCAGCAAACACAGCCACCATTCTCCCAGCACCCCCCAAGGCTTTTCTATGAACGAATAAGGTTCCTTATAGGGAAGGACAGCACTCACGTTATTCCAGGAGAAATTCATTTTGAAAGCAGGTAGGTGTTTTCCTCTCATTAGCTTTATTTTTCACATATAATTTTACATAAGCAAAAAAAGTGTCATTTAACTGTATTTTGTAAATGGAAACATAGATCACTGTATTAAAGTGCATAATAAAGAAAAAGGAAGGTATGAGGAGGTACTCATAATCAAGATGGCCACGAACTGTTTACTGGTACAAATGTGTAAAATAAGGCCCTACCAAACAGGTGTGAGCATGCTGCAAATACAGTGTATTGGCTGTACATTGTATACAAAAAAACACTGTATTTGCAGCATGCTCACACCTGTTTGGTAGGCCTCATTTTATCCATTTGTATTATTTGAGCCTGGAACCAGCTTAGCACACCGCCATTTCTCTTTTAACTGTTTCCTGTAGTTCAGAAAAAATGAAACATGGAGTTTGTGTGGATGGTAGTGTGAAACCCATGGGTGTGTTTTTTAATTGGATTTGGTGGGGCCAGCATTTGTTAAATGTAATCATAGCAAAATTATACGTAACTATAATAAATTTGGGTGAAATATGGGTGAAGATTAGACAGAACATTTTTTTAAAAGTTGAAGCTAACATAATCTTAGCTGAAATTTGAACTGGATGGAAGGTATCTCGTTAGATATTTTGAATGAAACATGGGAACTTTCATAGGGTAGGCCTTTGGAAACTCTTCCTATTTGGGGGCAGTGTCTTTGTGTGGGGTGTTACTATCCATGGGTAGGGGCAGAGTTAGCGCCACAAAGCCTTTAGAGGGAACTGGGTGGGGATCAGGGGAAAGTGGGCAGGAAGTGGTCAGTAAATGGGGAGTGGGCATGGCTACATATCCCTTGTCCAAAGGAAGAAGAAACTGACCATGAAAATGTTACATTGAATTGTACATGTATGGCTAATGGTGAAAGTCCAAATCAACTCTAGTGCCTTAACGCTAATTGGATGTTCCTTTTAGCCACACTCAAGAATCCCAATTCCCAAAGTGACAAGACTATTATATGTGTGGGATAAATGAGTCGAGCGTGGGGTTCAACTCATGGGGCTTAATTACAAGCTAATACATATTGTGATTATGTCAAAAGTCAAATAAGAGTATTAATTTATAAAAAAGCATTATTTTATTTTTTTATTTGCAATCTTCTTTAGTCACATCTTAATTTTCCCATCACAACTAATATATGTAAACTATGTGTAAATTACGATTAAATGCCAAAGGCAAGCTGTCATTTAAGAAAACGCGACATGTATGGAAATTAATGTAAAATGCTTAGCTTGCCTTTTAGAGACATCTACTTATTGTTTCTAACCATTCCTACTCATAATTAGCCGTTAGACATTTTGGCACCCTATCAAATGTCAATCCTAACAAAATAAAATACAGAATATAATTCACCTTAAAATCTACTAGGTGCCTTCATTGCATTGTATTAGCCTGGCCATCAGATGCAACATGAGTTATTGGTCATAATTAACAGCAAGATTGTTAGAATGAATTGTATAAACATGTGTACTACGGTATATGCTGGAAGTGTGGTCATTGTTAGTTTTGCTAGTATCGAGATAGTATAGGTATGAACAATACTATATGTGTCGCTATATTGTAGACATTTTGATAGTTTCCACCTCTATCTTCAAGGGCTTTAAAAATTATCAACACATATACAATATACAACACATGCTAAGTGATGGGTATTGTATGTTACTTGAGTACTTGTCTCCAGGATAGGATTGAACACCCCATAATTCTGTGTTTCCATTAGTTTTATACATTTACATATTTGTTGGAAGATACAGTTGATCTTAGGATATTTAGCAGCCATAAAGAATTTCTTGCAAACCATGAAAAAGCAGTTTAAATAATAATAAAAAAACATTTCTCATAGTTATGTATAAGGTGGAAGATGAGGAACTATATCCATACATGGACATATAGTAGGTGTATAATACAAAACCTGAAATCACTGACTATTTAAAAGCTCCACAGCAAAGCTACAGAGCATACATTAAAAGAGTCACCTGTAACTAAATGCACCGGTATATAGAACGTAAATCCTTGATACAAACCCTGCTAAAATATTTTGCAATAGACGTAGCTAGTACCGCTGCTTACTCCATATAGTTTAACACATGCTATATAAATTAGCATCACTGCAGTCTGTTTTACATTGCAGTCACAGAAACAGTCCATAGCAAGGGAAAAGACTGCAGAGGAAATGTAAATAAATACATTTATAGTGCAATAGACGGAAGGACAACTTAATGCAGATCCTCGTAGAAGAGAGAAATTCACAGTTCCTATAAATGTCGTAATTTAGTGTGAGGTATAAAATATGAGATCCAAAGGCAAGTCTGTGTTCACAAGCAATGAATGATGAGGAATAGAATAAATGCATCACGGAACTTCAAGATAAAGCAAAGAATAATGATAGTCGTGATGGATTTATCACAGGAACTTGGGCTTTGCATGATATGTGGAATATTAAACAGCAAGAAGAAAAGTCAGCTGAAAACGCGGAACAAAATAAATGAGCCAGCCAAGAGATAATGGTTGGATTATAACTACCTGTTCACAGTGTGTTCTCGGCATTGATAATGTTTCACAGAGTACGGAAAATTAAAACAGCGTTATGGCACAATACGGTAATTTCTGAAAGAATATCAAGTGTAATATTTTTCGAAAAACCAATCAAAGTTATAATTTTTTCTTACTCAATGACACTTTAGGTTATGAGATCTCTGAATCAATAAAAATCTAATTTAATATCCATAGAAAAACACAAGATCTGAAAGGTCTCAGGTTCAGTGAACTAGGCATTAGGGTTGGTTGTTAAATTCTACTTTGGAAAGTTCAGTGGTGTATAGAGGTGTTATCTTTTCATATTAAACTGATAATGGCAGACTATTTAACTCTTAAAGCTACATCTATATGCAGTGCCGAGTTATGAACTCTTTGTGCCGAGAGGAGCATGCATTTTAAAGAGATCGATATCATGAAAATATTATCATGAGAAGACACCCCATCACTATGTTAATACCTACATAGCTTAATTGGTTTTCTATATATACCTCTTGTGGTACACATCTGTCCTACTAACACTCTAAAGAAGTCCTACTGCATCAGTAGCTGCTGGAAGGTGCTGGAAGGTGTTTTTGAAGACTATTCCCCTTCCACTAGTCAACCAGAGAGGAGCACAACCAGAAGCCCTTATAGAAGATGCATCTTTTACTACCAAATTGCCTCAAATATAGCTAATGCTTTAGATAAACCGTACCTATATTTAATTTCTTTACAGCTAGGTGAGGAGTGACTGCAATTGACAATTACATTTAAGTGTTACAAAGATTATGTTGGGAACCAAAAAATCCATCTAGCACTTTTGTCAAGAACAGCAAATTCACATACCACTGAATCTAGAAATGACTTGTAAAGCTCTTTTTTTATTGATCTGTTTTTTTTTCTGTTTACAGTCGTGCCTGTGTCGTTCGGGGTCAAGTTGTAGCAGTTGATGGGACACCACTAGTAGGGGTCAATGTCAGCTTCGCTCACCACAGTGATTATGGCTACACTATCAGTCGGCAGGATGGAAGGTATATTTGTCATTTGCCTTTATTAAATAAGCTTTAACAATGTTCATGCTTGTTGGTTGTGAGATTAAACAATACCCTGCAGGGCAAGAGATTTCTAAGACACTACATGTACTGATTCTTACTTAATCCTTCTCCCTAGCTTGTCTTTGTGAAATCAAACACAATTTAACAGGCCCTACCTATCTGATATGTATGTGAATTTTGCTGTAAGTAACACGATGCATGCAGAAGAAGGCTGATACCTTGTACCTAATATAAACACAAGGACAGTGACCCTCAATAACATTTTCATTTTTTTTATTAACGATACTTAAATAATATACAAAGTATGAAAAAATAATATTTACAGAGTGACAAAGACCACAGTTGCCATATTGAGACAGTACATGCTCTGTGCAATGCTACTGAAGGAATCGTAGACCCAAACTAATGAAGCCACTATGCTACACCATGGGTGGTTGATGACTGGCACTGGTAGACCAGCATCCATGTCATTAACGGGAATCAACTCCCAACCAGGACATACAATAAGCTGTGTCAGTAAAACAAAAGACACAATCACAGTCCACAGGAAAACTTCAAAATCAGGAAGAAGGACAGCACTTGTTAAGAAATGGAGGCTGCCCCTGCGGCTGCTGCCTACTTAATATTGCCCCTGTAAAAATACTTTAACTCACTACATCACTGTTTCTTGACCAAGCCCCATCATAGGCTCCTAATAATCCACATATGTGCGGTCATGCTGCCTCTTCTATAGTATTTCCCATGTTCCACTAGTTAATATGCAATCAGGCAGTCAAACCAGTCAATTAACCTTGCCTTATATGACCATAAAGAAGTGGCGTTCAGTAGACTTGTGTGAGTGCTACATCCTGAATAAAACAATAGTGAAATGTTTTATAATTCAATCTTTGTGTCTATATTCTCTATAGTTTTGATCTTGTTACCATCGGTGGAATCTCTGTCACTCTACTTTTTGAGAGATCCCCCTTTTTTCCTGTGAAGAGGACATTGTGGCTGCCGTGGAATAAATTCATTGTAGTCGATAAAGTGGTGATGCAGCGAGAACATACAGAAACTCCATTGTGTGACATGAGTAGTTTTATCAGCCCAAATCCAGTTGTTCTTCCATCACCCTTAACAACTTTTGCCGGTTCTTGTCCAGAACGAGGATCTATTATTCCTGAACTACAGGTAATAATTAGGGGGGTAGCCTACACCTAATGGCTAATAATTAAAAAGGCTGGGAACATACAGTATATACTCCCAATTAAATCAAAACTGTATCCAGGCAGAGTGTTTCTTTAAATCTAGTGTTTAGGCTCCATTAGTACCTTTATTTGCTGTAAAGAATCCTATCCCTCATTTCCAAGCCATGTGATGTCACCAGTACCTCAAGTGGTTCATTTAAAAGATTTACGCAAGTAATGGAAACACCCTTTTTTATAACGATCCATTTGTGACCTATTATTCACGGTTTATAGTATTATAGTACTTTATCATTATTATACACATATTCAGTTGTACAGTACTCTTTGGTCTATATACACGCAAACCTACTTCACCTCCCTTATGCCTCTAAGCGCTTAACTACTGCAACTCAGTTTAGTTGGTCTTCCTATACCCACCTTACCCCTTACCATCCATCATGAATGCTAATGTTGGACTCATCTTTCGTCCTCATCACTCTAACACCTCTTGTCTCTGTCAGTCTGTTCTCTGGCTACCTGCATGCTTCAGGATTCATTTAAAAGCTAGTCCTTTATAGCAGTTCACTTACATCCCCTCACTTATCTCCAATTACACACCTACCCAGTGTGATGATCTTTTCTCGTTCTTGTCTCAAAGGCTGTCCCTGTCCTTTGGAATACACTACTCTGGCTTATACAAGTCTCCCATTGTGTCTAGTCCTTCAAAAAGGCCCTTAAGATCCACTTCTTTGGGAAGTCTATAAACTGACAGGTTATTCTCCCACCTACCTCCTCCTCATCTTTCCAATCCTCACACCTGCTATCAGCTGTATTCCACAATTCCAGTCATGTGTCCAGTAATATTATTAATTTAATCATTATTGACACTGAAGTACAATTGCGTGACTGGTCCTACTCTGCACTTTCACCTCTTCTATAAGATACCCCCACCTCCTTCTAGATATTAAGCTCATTTGAGTGTAAGTCCATTTTTTAATATGATACACTCTTTGTTATGTCCAGTTTACCCATTGTCAAGGCTGCAATTAAGCAATTAATTTTTGGTAAATTCTGTAGCTTCAGTAAAAATAGTATATTTCTAATTTAGCATATGGCCTACAATAGAATTGTTCTAGCCTTAAGGTTTACCCCACTTTACTGAATATTAAAGGGACACGCCAACTATCGTATGCAATTGAATACATATACTAACAGAGTTCCATGTGTGTCCCTTGCAAATGCATAAGAGATTCAACATTTACTGCTTAGCTCAGCTATTTTCTGTTCAAAAGATGAGTTTGGCTGACCTCCTGTGAGCATCAGAATTATCAGACCATGGAGGAGTCCATGCAACTCCGGAAAATAGGCATTCTTCTTTAGTGGGGGTTTCATGGTCTGTAAACTGTCCCTTTAATTCTGTTTCGGAAATCAAAGCTACTGTGCTCACCCACACCAATAACGCTGTAGAGCACTCATATTAAAGGCAGGGACAATACCCAGAAAATGTACAAGGTCACTACTTAGCATAACTCTGCAACTGCTTCCACATTTTCCTTAAAGGGAACATGTTGCCATTGTTAGATTATTTGCATACTGCCAAAAAAAGTCACTTAAATGGTTAGTAAAAGATCAACAAATTTAATAATACATATTCAATTTTTTTGACCCAATATTTAGATGATTATACTGTGTGGAATAGCGTGTCATAATATGAGATATCTCCGTCTATAAACGTGAAGCATTTGTTTAAGAAAAAACGCTATGCTGTATTTCGGCTAATCCTTCTCCGCATAGTTAATGGACAAAGCTCGGTAATAGAATTTAAAAATTCATGCCATGGGTATACACAGATGGAGGAGTAAGAGCATAAAGAGGTCAATAAGTATTGTCTTAAATTGGTGTCATAATGACAGTACAGTGCTTCCAAATTGCTCCAGACTTCTGTATTCACTTGAACAAGACCTAGAAAATGTGCTCTGCTATAGTGAAAAAAATGTAGGTCAGATAATTCTATACAAAAAAAATCCATTTTACGCACATTGTGTGGAAAATATCCTTAGTGTATTCAAGATCCAGATTGCATGACATGTTCTGATCTTTTTCAGACACATGTAAAGAGTGTTTCTTTCATCGTCACACAGCCAAAAAGTTTGGTCTCCAGCCAGGTGGCAAAATAGCATGATAAGCATGTTGGATTGTAGATGTGCTTCTATGTACAGTATATGTTATTCTATTTTATAGGTTGTGCAGGAGGAAATTCCCATCCCATCCAGTTTTGTGAAGCTTAGCTACTTGAGCAGTCGAACATTTGGATACATGAGTCTTGTCCATGTAATTCTGACCCATGCCACCATCCCTGTGGGCCTCAGTAAAGTACATCTGACAGTCGCTGTGGAAGGAAGACTTACACAGAAATGGTTTCCTGCAGCCGTTAATTTGTTCTACACGTTCGACTGGAACAAGACAGATATTTACGGCCAAAAGGTTTCAGGACTAACAGAGGCATTAGGTATGTATTTTGGCTTTATTAAACATGTAGTGTGCATGGTAAAAATACACAGGGAAATGATCGCAAATGTTGTTTTTCATCATTTCTGGAAATTGCGTGGTGACAAATTACAGGGTAATTTTGCCACTGTGAATCTGATGAGTTGATAACGCTGAAAAAAGGAAGAAAATAATAAAAAGGTGTAAAACAACGACGAAATCAAATGAAAATGCAGATGGCAAATTCATAATCACAGAACCTTTTTATCTAGTTGTCTTGGTTACAGATAATTGATTTTGCCTCTATACTCTTCACATTGTTTTAATCCTAGTTTTTAGCCCTGCATTTGAAGTCTGCACGGCATTTATTCACCAAACTTTTTTTTATCTTGTTATACATTTTAAGGGACCCCAAAAAGGGAATTATAGAATACCATGCTCCACGTACACTAGAAGACTGGTGCCCCCACATATACTTGGGACAAATGCAAAATTGGGAAAGGGCCCCCAAAATGACTGCACTAGGGCATCTTATTTTGGGTTCATCTGAATAAACACAGTTATACAAGTGTATATCACTGTGGCTTTAACTCTCTCTCACTTCACTATTCATCCCTAGCAAGTTTCTCCAACAAGGTGGCCCTGCCTAATGCATAATTCAATGTGTAAGGAAACTTTGATGAAATCTCACTGATTTAACTACCTTCTACAGGGCCGTCCAAGCTCTCGCTGGAAGCAGAAGCTGGCTGGGGTTGGACATTAATAATATATAGTGAAGTCAAGGAGGTGAATATAGCCCATGTAGCCCTATGGGGCCCTGCCTATTATAAACATTGTACGTTTTATTTTTCCCTCATCTTCACTGGTGTTAATCTTAGTCCTATAAAGGAGCTATAGGCAGTTTGTAAGGATCCTCACATTTTACGCAACTTTAATTGCAGTCCATACTATATTATACATCAAATATCTTTCAATATACAAGATCTTGTTTGATGACACTTGTATGTACCGTGGTCAACCTGCACAGCAAAATTGGGGTGCAAAACACAAAAAAGTACAGGATAAGAAGTACAACCAATTAAGGCAATTTAGATTTCTATTTTAACCATTACCATCTATAAAACAAATACATATATAAATATTTTTGGAGAGACCGGTGCTTAATATGGCCTCCATCCTGGTTTTCCCCATCTCAATTTGCAATTCTATTCTTTTAGCTTTTAAAACTTGACATGAAGCCTGTCATATAGCTATTTATAAAGGACAGGTTACTTGAGGTTTGTACTTAGGAAAAACAAAATTATTCCATCTCTTTACCATATGTGATGTCTGTATTTGGCAGATTTATTGCCTCCTCTAATTGCCTACTCCTTTAATCATTTATCTTTTTATTAGTTTATTTAATGAACAGTGACTGAAGGTTGAATATATTCCTTTTAAAACCATCAACCTTTCCCTAATATATTCATGAAGACTTCTGTTTAAGAATAAATTTTACTTTAATTATACTGCTTGTCAACAAGCTTCAGAAATGTGCAGAGTATATACATCTATCCATAATCAGTGGTGTAACTATAAACATACATTGGGCCCCCTAAATTAACATATCGTCATCTTCCTTTGCTCGTTCTTCTCAATTTAGACTGAGGGCTCTGGAGTATAAACTCATGTTAGACCACAGCTTATTGTGGCAACCAGAAAAGCAGCAATAGTAATAAAAATAACAAAACTGGATCTGCTGTTTTGTCGGTTTGTTCCACTATTATACCTGGGAATCTCTCTGATCTTCCCCAAAGGACACCTTATGATCTACTCGTGGGATTGCGTGGTGGCTTAGTTCTGCCTACCCTATATGGAGAGTTAGACCTTCAAGTCAAAATCAGGTGAACGTTCCCCAGTATGCCATTTTCAAAACATACATGCTGTCGGGGGACCCGCTGCCTGAGTCAATCCGCCGACAGTATCTCACACCGTCAGCATGTCTGGTTTTCCCATTCACCTCCTCGTGCATCAGGCAGCTCAGCCTCTTAAAGGGGAAGCCTCTGCACATCATGTGACTTGCTCACTTAGGACATTCCCTAAAAAAATCACGCCCCTTTCTACTTGCTCAGTTGTAGCAATACCCTGTACTAGAGTGTAGTCTAGTGTTTATTCTGATTTATTATTGAACCTTGCTGTCTGCCCTGACCTGTTGCCTGTCTGACCACAATTATTGGCCTCCTTGACTTTTGGTCTCTACATATGTACCAATACAAAGCCATAATAGGTCAAAATATACTGCAAGGACAAGTTTTACAGTGACAATATAGAATACACTGACAAATACATTGGTATTTTAGACATAAAACATCCCCGCAGGCTGTCACTAGCTATTTGGTATTCAGTTTCCAGAGAAGACTCCCAATGTTGATCCATTCAAAACAGTAAAGTCAATAAAATATTTAGAAACAAAAATAAAAGCTGGGTGTCATCTGACACATTTTATCCCAGTGACCTCCAGTGGTGCAACAGTATCTAGCCACAAGTAGCAATCATATTCTGATGTCATCACTCCATTGGCTTGGTTTCAATGGAGTCTTACTGAGTGATGGCATCAGGATGGTGGTGCAAATATATTGCTTTCGCTGCTTGACACAGATACTGTATACTGGACCATTTAATTAGTTACTAACTCATCCAGATTCGAATGTTTCCGATAAAAGGCATAATTAAGAATACATTATTATAGTCTACATTATACTTTCAGAGTAACTTAGATGGCATTGAAGAAAGTATTGATATTGAGGCACAGCGTGTGCATTTGCTTTCATGTACTCTAAGTGCAAACATAAATTATTTTAGAAGCGCTCAAGACACGAGAGCAAAGAGCCTGGCAAAATGTTGAGACATCCTGTGCACTATTGAAAGCAAAGAAGGCGCCTGTCCCTCTCTGATGAATGCATAATCATTCTTCTAACATACCACAAAATGAATTGATGGGTTATGAAATCTGAAAATGAATGCTATTTGTGTTATTAATAGAAGATTTGGAAAGAAGGCATGAGAAAAATCAATGCTGGCTTTTTTTAAGTGTTTTTATTTAATTGAATGGGGTTGCCTTTACTGCAAGAGAGCAGTTTGATTTCATTTTGAAGCTTTGTTTCTGTCACTTCTCGAGCGTTGTTACAATAAGTTTACAGTTTATTTTAATGTTAATAGTTTAGAAAGCATTTGCACCCCTAGCTACATGATAGACGCGGAAACGGTCCGATGCACACACAGGAGAATGGGGAGAAGAGGTACTGTGTCATTTAAGGGAGCTGAGCTTAACCACTTTACGGTCATTTCTGGAGACTATATGAATATATATTCCTATAATTTAAAATTTAAATTGCATTTGAGACTTAACATCTGAAACAAACTAGCTGATCCTGATACGGGTATTAACACTTTAATTTCCCTTACAAACATTCTGTTGTAGTGAGTCACTAATAGAGGCAACCAGATTCTCATGACCAATGTCCTATAAAGTCTCTGATCAAGAACCTGTTAGAACCCAAAGTATTTACAGTAGAGTGAATATAGAAATGCAGTGTCTTTTCATTGTTCTTTGTTTTGCAGTAAACCAAAACAAATGCTGCATTTGTTAGGCTTCTAAAAAATATATTGTTCTTTGTGTTTCATTTGAAGATAACATGTTAATAAATTGTGAAAGTAAAATGCTGGATACTAGACTTGTGCATTCTGATTCGTACATATTGCAAATTTACCGAATTTTACTCACACTCTCGTTCACCCACTCTATTACACTCTCTAAATGTTTCCCTACTTTTATCTGCTGACCATTTCCACTTCTACCTACCACTTCAGCATCTTCTATCTTCTCCCTTCTCTATTCAATCTGCTATCTTTGTCCGCATATCCGTGGACATAAACAGTGGCAACTTCCACCAAAATGGTGGAGCACGCGTTGACGTCCTCTCCCCGATCCTCTAATCAGGAAAGAGGACGTCACGGAAAGCGCCCTCTCTTTCACAATTGGAGGATCAGTGAGAGGACGTCACTGCAAGAACTGCTATTTTGGTTAAAGTTCTCGCCAGGTTATGTGCGCAGAGATGCAGACGAAAATAAAAGAGAGAAAAGAAGAGAGATGATAAAAGAAGATAGAAAATTAAGAAGAAGACGAACATGCGGAAGTAGTTGCAGAAGTGAAAGTGGTTGGCAGAGACGGTAGGGAAACATTTAGAGTGAGTGAAAGAGTAAATGAGAGTATGCTTGAATACGGGCACTGGGCAATGAATTTTGTTCCAGAATTAAATATGCCCCTGAACCTACTGGGCAAGGAAGAATATTCGTTGTCTGAAAAAAAACAACGAAAATAATTGTCTGAATCGTTTTTTATGTATTTGCACGTCTGCTGAGTGCTACTTATAAAGACACAAGCGGCTGTACTTCATCCTAGTAATCTCTCTATAACAAATGGTATGTCTAGGTTGTCTATGATGGTATACAATAAACAAATGCTTTGAACAAAAGTGTAGATTCAGAAATGATGTTTTTAATTATTTTTACATGATAGTATCAGTAGGATATGAATATGAATCTTGCCAAGACCTTGTATTGTGGGAGAGAAGAACAGTTACCTTACAAGGTTTTGAGATGGATGCTTCAAATCTTGGCGGATGGTCCTTTAACAAGCATCACATTTTAAATCCCCAAAATGGTAAGTGAAACTATTATGTTGATTTCTTTAGATTTCCGTTTCACAGCTATGTTTGGCTTAACTGGCCTTGAAATTTGTGGATTTTTGTCTTTTAAATGATATGATTCTGGGATGCAGTTACTAAATCTCAGTGTGATTGGCTGCCAATGTGGCTGTTTCACTCTACCATGCTCTATTTCAAGAACATCCTGTGGAGAAGGAATCAGACGGTGTTCCATCTCTCTACGGTTTTCAGGAAAATCAATGCTTGTGCATACTAAGAGCTCCCCCCTGCGGCTTAAATGGATTGTTCACTTGCAAATGTTAAACCAATTTATGAACATTAGCGTATTCTGGCCTATGCCTAGGGAGGCAGTCGCCCCCTCTGCCACATAAGCAGAGGCATTGTGTGCAATTGCGTGATCAGGCTCCCAGCACATTACTGTTTCATTACTGTGTCCATGGCAAATTTACTCTGTACCCCGCATGCAGCTCGCAGGGATATGACATCCCGTTCCAAACTCAGCATAGAGAAGGGCAGCCATGGAGTTAAGCCCTGCAAGGGTAAGGACTAGGACAGCACCTGGCTAAGATACATCTCTGCTTATGAATATTTCACTTATCAGCGCTTACTGCCAAACCAACTGATTCCACTTCAGCATGTATGAGATACATCCGCCCAGTGTGAACTTAGAAAATAACTCAACCGATCTGCAAAAGATTTATGTTTTTTTTTTAAGAGCTCAGCTCTATTACAAGCTCAATTCACGCTAAATGTTGTTATTAGTCTTTATTATTAATTGACTCATATAGCTCTATATTCCACAGCTCTATGCAATGTACAAAAAAATCACTATATGTGATATCAGTAATTAGTGACACCTTGGTAGATTGTATTTCCTATTTCAACACTACACTGCAAAATAATCCATATCAGTGGCACAAATTGAAAGGGAGATAATTTGAAACGGTTCTAGTATATTTTCAACACTGAACAGCCTTAAATCTCGTGGACCTGTGGATCCTGGGGCAGCTCAAAATTGTTCATGACAAAGAAACATAAAGAAATATAAAATTTGGCGGATCTAGTCTGGCCATTTTTCCTGATGTAAAGACCTTAATCAGTCCCTGGTTTTGTAATAGATTGGGGACAGCGTTATGCATGTTTAAATATAGTGGCCCCACTGCATAATTACGCTTAATTAATGTGAAAAATATGAAATAAATAAAAGGTGCTCTCTAAAGATGATAGATGGATAGACAGACAGACTGACAGATTTATGTTGTCTTACCCTGCATTAACATAATCATTCTATTTTAATTCAAGCCGTGTAGTTTCCAGTTAGTCTGGAAAGTAAAACGCAAGAGAACGGAGGAAGGCTTAAACTGTAATAGATAAAAGATGAATTATAGTGTGTGCAGCATAAGGGTGGATTCAATTAATTAAAGTTTAATTTAATACTAGCAAATGTTTCATGCATAAATTAGGAAAACATACCAGAAGTGAATTATAATCAATTTTCTCACATAATAGAGATAATGGTACATTTTATTTGTTCCCCTAACACTGTCCCAGTGGTAGATTTTTTTCTCTTGCTTCAAGTGCCTGGTAACTGTAGAAGAAATGCTACCGTTCCCAACACCAAACTTTCAACAGTATGGAGGTTAAATCTCTATTCCGGATATTTCCGTAATTCACATGTCTATAAAGAATCTACTACAGTGTCCTCAAGCGTGTATGTCATCATGTATTCCATACAAATAGTTCTGGGCAAGTAAGTGAAAGCATTAATCTGAGTGATGAGCTGGATCTGGCAAATCAAAGCCAAGTCTTGGTGGTGAGCTTGAGTCTTGTTCAAGAAGATCTACTGGAATCCACAGTTCTTTGCAAAGTTGTATCTAACCAGGTTTTAATCACCAAAATGTGGATGTCACGTTAACATAGCATTAACATTGGAGGGTTTTTATGGTTTGATATTAATGATTTTAAGGAATTATTACAGAATTTCCTAACCATGACTAAAAAAACAAAGCCAATAAGCATTTTTAGTGGTGGGGGACATAAATATCTTGCTTAAGGGTGACTACATAGAGCGAGTTAATTGAGTCTTAACCTTCTCTGTCTATGAGAGTGTCCTTGATCATCTTCGGTTATCAAGATGATATGCATAATGAATAATAAGAATTATACTAACGAGAACATTTCTGAATGCTTCAGAGTTAAAGGTACAGTCAGCTGCAGACACCAACATTATCAACTGTGTGCTTCACCCTCATTAGCAACAACAGTTCATGTCAAAAATGGTATATGCAAATAAAATCTAGTATCTTGGTGCTAATTTTACATGTAGCAAAGCCTTATAATCATGCCTTGACCATTCCTTTGCTTTAGACTTCTAGTCTAAATAGTGTTTGCTTTAGACTTCTAGTTAATAGTGTTTCAGCTCACAGGATCATGACCATCTGCACCAGTGTGTCTTACTGTCTGTTAATGTAATTGCTAATGTTCACTCTCTCTCTACTGTAATAGTGCTACAGAATATGTTGGGGCTCTATAAATAAAATGTCTTCCCATTCCATTCTCTAGTGCCTTTGTAAAGCCGCTGCCATGACAATGGGTATTATATTAAAAAAAAAAAAATTATCCACTGTCAGAGTACCTAATTTCGAGTTTATCTATGGATAATACTGTAAATATTGCCACTTCCAGATTAACTTAATGTTTTCAACACTCACTTTTTCATTTTTGGAAAAATCTAAATTGTAATATTATGAAAATGAAAAATCTCACCCCGATCATTCTACCCTATGGCCTTATGCACGGTGCGGTTTCAATGCATTTATAGATGCAAGATTTATATCGTCTCCTGTGTGTAAATATGTGTTTTTTTCCCATTTTTCTATTTGTGTAAGAGAATACTTTATGCTGCCGATTGTGGTGTTATAAATTATTACGGAAGTTGCAGGTCTACCACCTGGGAATTCCATCATAATTTCCCATTAGTTGCGTGCCAGTTAATCGACACTTGGAGCGTTACTGCAATTTACACTGTAAGCTTATCGGTGCTTTACTCCAGGCAAAACCATTTTGCCCATTCACTCTACATGCTCCGTTTTAGATTGCATATTTGCGATGCAGATAATTTATCAGCCTCGTTTAGGGGAAGATTAGAAATAGCAGGATTTTAATTATATATTCCTTTGGGCATTTTTGGTCACATTTCTAAGGAGAACATAAATTTATAGATAATTTTGTCTTGTTATGCTTTTGATCCTCTAAAACAATGTGGTACCACATGAAATAAAGAAAGTGGAAGTACATTAAATAGATTGGAATTATTGATGTATTGCATGAAAATACACTTGGATTCATTCTTAATCATCTTGAAGCTTCTGTAACTGCCATGCACATAACCTCTGACTCCTTCTGTATTCCTTATATACTGCAAAGTTTACATGAATATAGAGAGATATAATAAACTCTTCTATTAGATTTATACAACACCACTACACACATACACAAATATACACACGTCTTCTAGTTATAACAATAATTTAATGTTACATCATTTATGTGTTTTGAAACACAATCCATCTTTAACTGTGCTTGTGTTAGGCTTAAGTTCTGGGATGCAGTCCAGTATGCAGAGTACAGGTTTAATATCCAAAGTAATAAAGAAAACATCCAAAAGTGAGGTCAATAAATAGTCCAGAAGTCCAGGGTAGGTAGCAGGACAACAGAATCCAGGAATAAGGCCAAGTTTGGATCCAGGAGACACCAACAGGATACAAATCTTAACCCAGACTTTCAGGAGATCTGCTAAGGGTCTTGGTTCAGAAAAACCGATATAGCGTCCAAACAGGGAGCAGGTGGTACCGCTAATGAGGATGACCATGTGTGGTACCACGCGTGCAGCAAACCAGGAACAGCAGGATGGATAATATCTAGTGCTGAAAGAAGGCTGCAGCATGTGAAGTGCTGGTGGCAGATAATCAAGGCAATTGCACACAGCCTAGAATGAAACTGGTTCAAAACCTAGCCTGACAGCACGGTAGCAATGAACATAATAAAAGGAGAATGATGGCCACACTGACGCGATAATGTGATGCAAGATTAAGAACGATTTGTCCGTAAAAAGGGTAGAGATATAATGTTTAGTATGTAAGAGTCAATAAATACTCAAATTATAACACTATGATCAGAAAATGGGTAAACCCTAGGACAGATATTTTAGCTCATGTTAGATAGATATGCTATAAACTTCTATTTTCCCTCAGGTTGAATCTTTCTTATATATACCAATAATAAAACAGCCTTCTAAATCACTTTCAGCCTATACACACATTTTTTTTTCTTTTATTACTTTCTATTTTTATTAATTATTTAGTGTTAATTTGCAGCTTCACAGATGCCTCTACAGAGTCTGGCCTGCCGATATTGCATTACGTTTTAATCGTTTTATTAAAGTCTACAAGACAATGCTTTGCTTTTAAATGGCGTATACACCCACACACATGTATAAATGCCTTCTATTTACGATTAAGTAGATACTGATCTATGTGGATGGCAGTACTTTTCACACGTACTGTGTCAAAGAAGCGACAGCGCATTTTTCTCAAATTAAAAACTAATTAATCTATTTTTGCATCACTTGCCTATTTGTGGTTTTCGGTTGCTAGGGCTTCTTCTGCAAATATATTTTCATTTTATCTTGTTATTATATACTTTTTGGATTTTTTTTAGGAATTTTGCACAAAGGAGATGGAGAAAATATATTTATATCTCAGCAACCTCCGGTCATCTCCACTCTGATGGGAAACGGTCAACAGAGGAGCCTTTCCTGCTCCAATTGCAATGGGCCAGTGTATAACAACAAACTTTTTGCTCCAGTTGCTATGGCAACAGGACCAGACGGCAGCATATACATTGGGGATTTTAACTTTGTAAGAAGAATACATCCATCTGGAAATGTCATCAGTATTTTAGAACTTAGGTAAGATATAATCGTCACAGATTATGTATTGTGGAAGTTTATTCCAATGTGCGCGCTACATATTCTTATTTATATTATTTTATTATATTATGTTATATTATATTTGCACGTCTCCTAGTTTACCCAATTGTGTTTGCTTTTGCCAGTGCATCATTTAATATTGTATTTTTGTTTTCACTATTTGCCTTTCTCTAAAACATAAACATTTGTTTTAATTGTTGTAAATGTAAACGATAATAGTAAAGTTAGTGAAACGATAATAGCAAAGTTAGAATTATATAAATTATATTTTAAAAAATTCAATAAAAATATGTTTAGCGTATAGCTGAACAAGATGGAGTTAAGGTGCTTTTCCACTTAAATCGTGGCTGTAATTTTATTCTCTTCTACATAGAAACATTAAAAATACTTTTTCAGTTTCTATGGCAATAACCTATCAGTGTCTGTCTCTGCGTGACAATTTAATGTTCCTAGCAAAAATTGTGAATGAGACGGTATTTTACAAGAGAAAATAATTATGTGTGACGGGTTTAGGCATTCAGCGGTGCTAGAAATTATATTTAAAATGCCGAATTTGGTTACAAAACTGTAAAAAAACAAGAGTAGGTGGAACAGCCGACGAACACCTGGCTTGGCACATCTCTGAAAGAGACTGCACTGTTTTAACACACCATGCATGGGACCAGATATTTCTTAGTACTGTACAGTTTGTCTGCAAACCTGTTGTCCCATATATTCAATAATATTACTATTATTATTATTATAATTACCATTATTATTGTTATTAATATTTCTATTGTTTTATATTGCGCCATCATATTTCATAGGGGTATACAACTCTTTAACCTCTCTTGCAAATGCATGAAGGCATTCAGCTAAATCCCCACCATGGCATTTGCCCTCTTTCCCCACTCCCCAGCTCATTCATTTGGCCAAACACATCTCCTGCTTGCCACCGCACCACCAGCCAGCTCCTGTGCTGCCTCGTGCAAGCATTCCAGGGGGTCTTACAAGACCCCTACAGATATGCAGAAAGCACTCCCACTGTAATCAATGCCACTAATGCCAATGATTAGCTGCTTCAAGCATCTTCCATAGAGGTGCAGCTTCTATAGTTCCGTTACTTTTTTCCTACAGGTAAAGATTTCAGGTTCAAAGTAGTTGGTGACGCTTAAGTAAAATAAGTTAAGGTACTTTATGTAATGTAAGAATTAGGACTATTGATAACCTGATATGCAACAGTTTTCTTTTAAAACCTGTCGGCAAGAGAAATAGTCCAGACAAAAAGCCTAATCATAATTTTCATTTATACATAAAGAAGCCCGAACAACCATAATAATAATAATAATGGCCCTGCATTTGAACACTCGTATAGCGTTTTCATTGATTTTATATTGTAAGCAAAATGCGGAGTTGCAATTCCAGGCGGAATGGTAGAATAATCTTTCAGCTCAAGTTCATATTTCCTACTTTTCTGCTAATGCACAAGTGGGTATCTTAAGCTATTAGCGTGTTACAGTACTTAATTCTATGTGCACGACATTTATCCACCTCAATCAGATTTACAGCGCCTTTGGTGAAATAGAACTTTAATAAACACTTGTGTGTTTACACTGCACTTTTCAACCAGAACAAACAGCAACATGAGATTACATTTCATGCAGCCTTGAGAGTTGGAATTGTTTCTGTATAAATAAATAAATGAATTTGAACTTGTTCTAAGAAACGCAATTATTTCTTAATGATCAGGCACCGTTATGGTTGCTGTAGCACTAATTTAAAATGAGGCACTCTGCACCTTCAAAACAAGATGTTAAAATCGGAAAAGTATATCCTGAGGCCAAGTGTCAAAAGTGGTAAAATTAGCATTTATAAAGTTGCACATAACAGAATAAATAGCAATCAACATGTTGTCAACGGATTTTTTGATAGCGATAATGCTAATGAAACACCATTTTGAAAAGGCTGCAGAATGCCACATGACCACCCTATATTTATGTTTATATAGTATACATATGCATGAACATGGATAGATAGATAGATAGATAGATAGATAGATAGATAGATAGATAGAATGATGCATAAGATGACTTGCACATTTTCTTTCTATCTACCTCTTTTCTTTTCTCCCACTTTCTTCTCTCTTTCCCTTTTTTGTCTCCAACCCTCTTTCTCCTTTCTCTTTCTTTCTTGTCTCTCCTGTCCTCCTTTTTATCTCCTTCCACTTTTTTACTTCTTTCTCTTCTTCTTTCTTCTTTCTCTCTTCATCCTTCCCTTTCTCCCTCTCCTTTTCTTTCTTTGTTTTTTATCCTTCAGACAACACTATCCAGCAGTCCCTCACCCCAACACACTTTCCAGCTGCACCTCTTCCACACAATACATCCAACAGGTACTCTCTCCTTGCTCACAAGACATCCAAAAGGTGAACCCTTGCTGTAGACAACACATCCAACAGGTCTCCCTGCACAACATATTTGTCTGACACCATCCTCCCTCCAGGCACACCACCGTCCTCACTCTCACCCTGTACACAATACTCAATCCCTCCTATTCTGCACACAATGTTAAAGATCTTTCAAAGCCTGTTTGGAGACTCTGCATGGTCTTTGGAGCCCTACTTCTTGATCATTATGTGACGAGCAGGCAGGAAGGCCAGACTGATAAGAGGGAGCATCAGACATCTCTTTACCAAAAATGGAAAACAACAATATAGTAATTATACAGATAACAATTTTGAAATTTAAAGAAGTTGGGACAGCGCTCAGTGACCTCCCAATCTCCTGGTACCCTTCTGTTTTGGAAACCACTTGAGAAATAAACATAGTAACACACACACAATTTCAGAGCTATCCAACTTTGTAAAATTATCTGGGACAAGTTTATATATATCAGCCATACATAGGGTTACTAAAATGTATTTATAAGGACAAAATGGTTAATATTGGACACATGTTTTCTAAGAGACATCATCAATTGGACGTATATAATGTTCTTACTGGAACTTGTGAGTCATTTTTTTACATATCAATGGGTTTCATCTCAAGTAGAGAGATGTAGGTGGTACGTCAGTTATTACCCTATTTCGTACAAGTTGCAAAACTGATAAAAAATGAACATGGTCTTTCTTCAGTTTTAGACTGTATATTTAGATAAGTTATATTTCCTCTAAAGAATAGGTATCTGTTTTTTATTTGTCTATCTGCTGCATGACGCAAAATGTAGTTTGTTATCGTAAACTATAGTGTTTAACTTTATAATTATCGGGGACTGTGAACTGTAATAATGTTAAGGGAATATTAAAGCCATGAAAAATAAGGCTTATATCCCATTAAAGATGTGTTTTCTCAGCTGCTAGCTTTGTTTTTCCAGTAAATACCTGTAATTGTGTACAAGCATAATCCCTGTTATAAGACTCTCGTAAGTGTATATTTGCTGCTTGCTGCTTTCAATGTTCATTTGAACAGTAGGGTGCAATGCATTATGGTATTCTATGGCAATAGGTTTGTTTGTGAGAATAGATGTGGTAGAGTATAATTATTTCTATTGTTACAGATTAAGTGGTGCAGGATTATCACAAAATATGTATTTTTTTTAAGAACAGAAATAATGTGTCAGTATTTTTCTATAATTTACATGGAATACAGAATAATATTTCCGATTAGATATAAGTATAGATATAAGTATAGATTAAAATGCACCTTCTCACTTTAACCTCATGTAAAACTGCCTCTCCTGCTGCTGCCCACCTCGCTCACACCCACAGAACTGATGACAGAAAGTGGTGGTGAAGGCTTCTTACACACCTGCATTTTTCAATATATTCTCTCTGCTATATCACTCTTTCTCCTCATTTGAAGTTCATGCTATCCAGGTATTTAATGCTATCTCTCTACACATTGTTGTTGTTGTATATGATCCTCCTGGTCCTGCTAATATTTCTTGACCACTTCTCCTCATGGCTGCCCCACTTCCTCTCACCTTATATCGCCTCATCCCTATAACACCACATGAAGGACTGTGGCTTCAAAATTCCTTTCCAGTACCTCCTCTTTTGATCTCACATAACATACTATCTCCCCTACGATGGTCACAATGGTCACGCCTTGGACCTTTTTTTTCTAGCATGTGCTTTCTTCCCAACTTCTCTTATTCACCTTTCCCCCTATCTGACCTCTACTTCCTATCCTGCTCTCTGATCTTGTTTCCCACACTTTCCTTTTCCTCCCACAACCTAGCCTTACCAGAGACTTTAGCTCTCTCAATCTTCAGAAACTTTCAACTAACTTAGTCCCTCTTCTCTCTCCCATCTCAAAAATCTCATGCCCTAACTTTGCTACCTCTCTCTCTATAACTTCATTGTTACATCTGCTCTTGAGAATGTAGACTCATCTACCTCTCCCCCTTAAGGACGCTGGCATACAACAATACCTGACACCTTCAATGTTGTTCCCGCACTGTCAAACGTATTAGGCAGAAGTCCATACATTAGCTAATATCTTCAACATCTCCCTCTCTACTGGATCTGTCCCGTCCTCCTTTAAGCATGCTACCATAACTCCTATCTTGAAAAAGCCTTCCCTGGACCCAACTGATCTGTCCAACTACCGGCCCACCTCTCTCGCCAAGGTACATCAAGGCTCAGGACCTCTTCTGTTCTCACTTTACACTTGGCAAACTAATCTCAACCTTCGGTTTTCAATACCACCTGTATGCTGATGACATCCAGATCTACCTATCTTCTCCTGATCTTTCTCCCTCCCTCTTAGATTGTGTAACTAACAGACTTGCCTACGTCTCTAACTGGATATCTGCATGATTTCTAAAACTCAATCTTTACAAAACCACATTTCTTATCATCACTCCCTCCAGAGCTAACATTCCCTCAACAATGTCCCTCAATGTCAGTGGTGCCCCTACTTTTCCTATTCCCTTTTTTGCCTTTGGACAATACTTAGTATGTGGCTGGTCCATCTCTAACAGTGACACATGTACCTCTTGTGTAATACATCATAATTCTTTCTAGATTGTAAGCTAGTTTGAACAGGACCCTCCTAACCCCTTATTTCTGTAAGTTATATTCTATTTGTTATGTCTTGTTTACCCATTGTGCAGCGCTGCCGAATATGATGGCACTATATAAAACAATAAATAATAATAAGGAAAAGAAGGGCTAAGTTGGCCATTCATTACCCATACTTTTACCAGGGAGTTTAACCTGCTCTTAACACGTGCTGTTATGCAAACAAACCTTAGAGGTCTGTTTGCTGTTTGGCAGTTTCAAGCAGCTGGTAGTGGGATATAAGATAATCATTGTTGTACAAATTAATTTGCAACAGTTAATACTACAGGCTTTTCTCTGACTTACATTGTTTCTGCTATTTGAAGCAACTTTACCATTTTTTGTTGTGAGCCTTAAACTTTTACTGATTGCTGCTTGTCTTCTTTTTCCTTGTGCTGCACCAAACCTGATTTATTGTATCAGAAACCGAGATACAAGACACAGGTAAGCGGATCATTTCCACATTTATTTATGATGTTATTGATTTAGTCTAAAAATATAAAAGGAGAAATATATTATCAATTTGGACAAGATTTAAGAAAGGTTTACATAAACAACATGTTATGCACAAGGGGGAACTTCATCTAATTCATTTTTATTGCTTTCCTCTAAATCTGATATTAAAAGAGTATCTTTGCTTCCATTAATCAATCGCCTAGATTTATGATGTATCCAGCCAGCAAATTCCTTTTAGATGTCTGGTTATTGTTCAGTTTCCGTTGTCTGTAAAATGAGTCCTATCGCGATCCTAAATATCTTATACTGCTGGGAGTTTTTCCATGGGATCCTAAAGCCTTTAATTAATCTTATTTAAAGTCAAATAAGCCTGTTGTCAGTTCTGATCATCAAAAAAACAACCTTTCTGCAATACTCTGTCATTTTTGGAACCTCTTGTGAGTTAGCAATACTGTATTGTATATGGCCAAAAAGTACATTATATATCATTGCAGTCTATTCATTTTTGACTCACTAATAGCCTCTAAAGGTTCTGATGCCAAGGCTGTGCGTAGTTTTATTGTGTTTTTGCAATTCTGTGTTTTTCTGTGGTATATTTATTCATTGGTAAATACACTATAGTGGATGCATTATAGGGAAAGGTAGAAATGATGGAAGTGATCTGAGAGCAGGTCAGATGCATCTGGCAGAAGCAGGGATAAGTACATGGAGGAGGGAGAATGTCCTCAAATAAAGAGCCCCTTATCTTTTTGATTAGACTGTTGTCATTCATATTTAAAACATTATGCCTACAGACTAATCTTTTTAATTTCCAAATACAGGCTTAGGGGGCATTGAGATATCCGAATACAACAAACATCTAATAGTCCCCTGATGCTTTAATATTAAACATTGGTATTGCAGCTCAGAGAAATTAAAATGGCTGCTGGCAAGAAGGGAAGACTTAATTGCTGGCAAGCTATCTCTATGGCAACGTCAATCAGTGTTCTCAGGATGGAGAATGAAGGCTCCATTTTCCCAGAATTCAGCCAATAAATTCACTACATGAGAGGAGGTCAATGGAATTTTTTTTTTGCTCTGATCAGAGGCCAAACGTATACTTTTTCTTGGGATATTTCATAATATGAAGGATGCCCAATCATGACTTCAATGATAATTCCAAATAATTTTCAGAAGGGTTGATGCTGACTATAAACATATATGTTATTCTTTTTTTCAGTACTAGTCCAGCCCATAAGTATTACTTGGCAGTGGACCCAGCCTCAGAAGCTCTTTATCTCTCAGATACAAATACTAGAAAAGTCTACAAAGTGAAGTCTCTTACTGATGTGAAGGACCTGGCAAAGAACTATGAAGTCATTGCAGGGACTGGAGATCAATGCCTTCCATTTGACCAGAGTCATTGTGGAGATGGTGGAAAAGCATTTGAAGCTAGTCTCAACAGTCCAAGAGGTAAGATTTATAGGGCTTGATCTCCTTTTGGAGATCTCTTGAGGTCCCCCCCCAAGTGTAACAGTGAGCGGTGCCTAATGTGTTGTGTTAAGGACGCTTTTTGATTTGGCAGGGACCGTGATCCTCATCTTACCCATCATCGAGAAGGAAAATGAATCCCTAGTCCTCACTCTCCTGATTCCCTTAGCCTTTGGTTGTTTGTTATATCCCCTTCCACCAACACCACTTCCCAATGCTCAGTTGCTATTCCTGCTGCTGCTATTTTTGCACCCCTGGAACAGTTATGTGTTCCAGTAAAGTGTTTATGTCATGATTGCTGTTGCTTCTTTGTATTTTGAAAGATTGATTGCTCCAGGTATACTATTTAGATGTAAAAAAAGAGCAAAAAACTAAATTCCACGTGTGCAATGAATAAAAATAATAATACTCCCCAAATGTGAGCAGCTTCCAACAAAGTGTATAAACCATGGAGTGCATATACATAGGGAGAAAATAAATAAAATACAATGATTCACAAGCGGGCTGGATAAAACAGGCTCATCAAAGGATTCAGTTGAATGTTCTATTTAATAACTTCTAAACTTCAGACTGTCCTGAATCAGCAAGTATTCCGGTGTAAGCTCTCTTTTCTTGTATATCTCTCTCAACGCGTTTCGCTGATAGCTTGTCGGCTTCCTCAGCAGAAAATTCAAGAAGATTAGTTCCGTGTGTGTTCGTTATTCTGTTCATATAAGTGAATACTTCCGGGTTTGTAAGGCGCATCATTGTATTTTATTTATTTTCTCCCTATCTATATGCTTTCCATTGTTTATCGTTGTACTATTTAGATTAATAGATTAATGAAAGTTACATTATATAGAGTTATCTTTACACCAAAGTCTTACAAAGAAATTAGGCAGCTGGTAGCCATCTGTATATTACAAGCCCACCCCAAAAGAGGTTCCAATCAACTGAAAGGGCAACAACTATCTTGTTATACCCCCTATAATGATCCCCTTACTTTGTATGTATTGTCTCCCTTTAATGTTTTATCAATTGCAATGTTTTTGCACCCATCTGAAACACATAAAATGTCTTAAAATCAATGACGATTAATCAATTAATTGAAATATGATTGTATCGGTTTTCCCTTGCTAATATTGATTTATATTTTATTAATTGCCCATTATAACCAATGATTAAACACCTGTCTCCTGCTGTGTCTTGAAACTAGGTCAAAGCTGAATATTTCATGTTTGTAAAAAATATGTAACATATTCTGTGCATCAGAACTCTTTTTATGTCCTAAGGCCATTGAAACAAAGTTGGCATTCTACCAGTGAAAAGATATCTAGAATTCCTTAGTATTAAATTCTTCAAGTACGGTACGGAAATTTTTTGGAAATACTTTTTTGGAGGAATCCTAACAAAGGATAGTAACATTTGTAAGATTTGGACATTATGGCTGAATTTATTAAAGGTTTTTAAGAAGCACTTTATTATACAGTTCCGAATTAGCAATGAAATAATGCCCCTGGTTATATATGATGCCCTGAAAACCTGACATGAGGCTTGCTTTTCAAGAGTAGAATTTAGAATTAAAGTATTTTATTCCTCTAAGAAGAGAGCCATTTCAAGTGATAAGTCGTCAAAATATATCATGAAACATAAGTAAAAAAGGGCAATATTTTTTTTTAAAGGGGAGTCACAAAACACGTAAATTATTGGTACTGAAATTATCTGTCATTATCATTAGGAAAAAGAGTTAGTATGGGAAATTTAGCATCAGTTGAATTATCGTGTTTTTACAGTTTGATGATTTCTGTGGTCGCTGTGCTAGGCTGGTGGGAAAGTACCCCAGGTAGTTGGCTATATATATAGCATGCAAGCTACATGTTGGAGACACTTTGCCTGTATACAGCTGTGATGCTGTAAGAGGCAGAAGCACTTATAGTTTTTGTGCCTAACCGCACACTGCCAAGAAGCTGAAGATGCACTTTTATTATTAATTTAGGAGGAATGTGCAATTAAAGCAAGTGAGGCCATGCTAGTTGTGTATTTATACCATATTATATTAGCAATTAGATATTTTAAAGCAACAGATTACTCTTATTTATTATTTTATAGCCTTTAAGTGCAAAAAACAGTTCAAACAACAGTTTCATTGTCATTCACTCTCTCACACTTTCTCTCTCTCTCAATGTCTCCCTACCTTCTCTGACAGCCAATTCCAGCTCTGCCGCTTTTACACTCTCGCTCAGTCTCCCTTCATTGACAACCAATTCCATTCGTCCACTTCTCTACAGCTCTCCTTCTCCTTCCTTTCCCAACTACTGAGTAGTTCAGCAACATGACAGAGCCATCACACACATCCCTCTCTGGATTGAAGGAATGGGTGGTGCTGTCTCTGTAGGAAGTGAGGTACCTCCCTGTTACAGAAGTACTCCAAGAGGCCCGAATAGTACAAACAGATCTGCAGAGAATGAGAAGTGCAGAGACGCTTCTCTTTCTCCGCGGATCCTTCCGTGGAGAAGAACAAGAAGAGGAGCTGAAGAGAGGAGACACAGAAGCAGCTGTCAGAGAAGGTTGGGGGGCATGAAAGTGGGAAAAACAACAAAATTCAAAAATCCAGAGCTTTCTTTTTTTCCATTTGTTTTGTTGGAGGCCTTTCCTTGTTTTTCAGATATTTGTACTAGTTAATGAAATTGGCACATTTCATTAACATTAAAATTTTGTTCAAATCCCCATGTACAAATCTATTATTTATATACCCATCGTCCACACACCGCACATGGGCAAACTAATAGTGCTTTACGTCAAAATTCGACTTGACCCACATTACGCCTATTTTATTTTTCAAAACTACGTACCTATTGTAAAGTGTTCTTAAATTTACTATGTGAGAAACTTTGTAAATTTCCAGGGGACTTGAATCAATTAACTTGATTCACTTTGACTTTGAACTTTACTTTGCTGCCTGGGTGTGACAGGCAAGAGACAGTAATTGAATGTTTGTAATGCTTCACCACGGGCTTCTCAATCTTACACGGTGGGATACTTGATTAGAACTTAAATTCTGTAGGATTTTTCTTAACCCTCTATTTTCTGTTTAGTTCATATGAGGATTTGTAATTAGAATTTACAATCTGTTTCCTTTGGCTCCAAGGTGGCATTGATTTTCTTTTTTTTTTTACATTTTTAATTCCCTGCTAGCTTCCTTTGCCATTAGAATAAAAAAAAGATAGTTTTGCAACATTTTATTTGTGATTAAATGTCTCCTGTTGACTGGTTATTGTGCTGTTTCATCAAAACCTTGGCTTAACTATTATCATTTAAATGTTGAACAGGTGGCAGAAAACATATGCACCCCTTAAGGAGAATTAGTGCAGACACCATGTCTTGAAGTAAAGAATCAGTGGCAACACAGTCACTAAAACCCTCTGCACCTTTACATTGTGCCTAACAGAATTGCAGTGATTAAAAATGTTCAAATAAAATGTGACTTGTCTGATTTGGCCAGGATTTGATTTGTTTTCCAAGGTGAAAGGAACTAGATGAAAGACGATTGTCTGCACAAGATCAAAACAATGATCAGCTTCAGTTGATAATTTTATAGATTTTATCTTATAAGAAAATATAACAAAAAAATGAAATTTGTCAAGACTCTATATCTGGTGAATTATAGCATTAAAAAGTGTTTTAACAATTAAGAAAAATGTGATGTCCCAAGGTCATAGTAGCTGAGGGTATTACAGTCTCAGTTTTAGACACACAATGGGTTATGGTACCATTGGTAGAGAGGAACTTGTACCAGGGAGCAATTCCCTTCTTGCTTTTCCCCGCTCACAGCAGACTAGTATTTTAGGATATCACTCTTAAATAAAGACTAACCAGTAAGAACTGCTACGTAAGATTAACACATGTTCACCTATGATGTTCACAAGTAGTGATCTTGAGGTTTTATGTAAAAATTCCAGTGATTCCTGAAAACCGGGCCTACATTATTCACCCCTACCATCACAGATACCTGAAAAGGTTAAAGACCAAACCTTCACTTCACCTCCGTGTCTTCCACAGAGGTGGATCAAATTATTGGATCCCAAAGATAAGCTGTAATAAATGACATTCAGAGTAATTGGGTGTTGCCACAATTCTTCATTTTACATGTAATCTTTTGGAATGCATCTCTCCGGAGACTGAGAGCACACCACTATAGAGAGATTTTCAATTTAGATTTCTATTGTTGTAGCTTTAGCTCAAAATAGTTTCAAAAGGCTGGGATAAAATGCTTGGCAGCATTTGTACATATAAACCTCAATAAAGACAGATGCACTGTGCAGATGTTTAATAGGATCACTTGTCCAGCATAACAAACAGGGCTATTCATTTCGGCATATAGAGTGCATTTGCAGGCTCCATTATTACTATTTCAAATGCGGTTATGGACCTTTGTGCCTTGCCATGGATTACTGTCCATACATTTATGTTGTAAGCTTTTCTAAAAACTCACCATCTCAACTCTATTTGCAGTGGACATGTGGGACAGTGTCAAAAGCCTTACTGCAATTCAGATATGCAATGTCTACTGCACCATCTTGATCAATTACCATATTTGCTTGATTATAAGACGAGTTTTTTTCCAGAGCAAATGCTCTGAAAAATACCCCTTGTCTTATAATCAAGGTTGTCTTATAATCAGACCTCAAAACTGACTATGAGACTAAGATCCAGATCCCCCACAGTGCTGCAGGGGACCTGGATTCCTCCAGCCCCCCCCCCCCCCCCAACTTACCCGTGCAATCTTTTTCCCAACGAGGTCCCATTCCCTCATTTTTATCTGCTAAAAACTGAACCAAAATATTAAATTGAGCAGCCAGCTTAGACCTTATTCTCTATCTAGCAACCCTTCGCTGTCTTTTGTTTTTAATCTTACTATATCCTTTTCTCATATATATATCTATAAAAATGTTTGATCTCCCTTTTTTACTGGACAGGCATACTTCTCCTTGCGATCATGATTTTGGCAGCTCTTATAACTTTCTTTTCTTCTTTCTGCCTAATTTTATAGATCTATCTTCCTCACTTTGGGTATTTTGTATCTACTAAAGGCCAACTTCTTGTTTTTACGATTTTGGCCACTTCCGCAGACAGTGTTTGCTTTAATTTTTTTCTCTTACTGACCAGCCTAATACAATTTTCTTCAATTATTCAACTTTTAAATAATCCCATTTCTCCTTTTCTAAAATCTTAAACTTTTGATTTTATGATTTTTATGTTAGATTTTATGTTATTTTTCACATATAGGGCCACCCCTCCTCCCTTTCTGTCTTTTCTACCCCAGTATTGATATGTCCCAGTAATTTTTCTCGTTACACTATGTCTCAGTAACAGCCACTATATCAACATTCTCAGTTGCCACCAATATTACAAGTTGATGGATCTTATTCCCTAAACTGCGAGCATTTGTAGACATGACTTTTAGCTTATCATTTAACACTGATGCTGCAATCGCTTTCTGTCCTTGTTTTAGGGGCACTCATACTCGTTTTGACTTTTCGTTTTGACTCTTTTTTCCGCTGCTCCCAAGAGGCCAAAATAATGCAGAAGGATTGGCAGAGTAAGAGAGGTGCAGAAACGTTTCTCTTTCTCCACAGGCCGCTTTGCATTATTCTGGCCCATTCTGGTGGAGAGAGTGTACACTGAGGCCACGTCATGTTCCAGAAGGTGAGAATAATAAAGACAGATGCTCACAGAAAGAGAAGCATTTCTACACTTTTCTTTCTCTGTGGATCTGTCGGCATTATTCTGGCCTCTTGGAGTACTTCAGCAAAAGGCCTGGAGCACCCCACCAGGACAGACTCTCCCCCATTCCTCCAATTAAGAGAGTGTGGAGCCCCCACCCTTTTAGTGGAGAGAAGTGGAACAAGAAGGAAGACAGAAGAAACGCAACAGAAAGAGACAGGGAGGCAGTAGCGGTTGGGGGAGAAAAAAGGTAGCGTGAAAGTGAGTATAAGAGAGAGTATGAGTGAGTGAAAAAAACAACAAAATGCAAACATTCCGAGCTCTCTGCTCCATTTTCCTTTGGTTCAGTGGGGTTCCCTAATCTATGGACACTTCTGCGAATTAATTAGATTGGCAAATTTTGCTAAAAGTTTAATTCTTATAAGTCTGAATGCACAAGTCTGCTACATAGAAGTCTGATTACGTGATTGTGTCTGCATTGTACCAATGATAATTTCTCTTTGCAATCTTGAAACATTCAAGTCTCAAGGAGAAGCACTGTTGATGGGTATGGGGGAGGGGGTTTAACTAAAGATTACATCTCTTTTCTGCCTTAAGCAAAATGTAAAGGGCAAACATTATACTGAAACATAAGAACTATTGATGCATGCAGGAAATGTATATAGTGCCCTATACACCACCTTGGAAAGACCTTATTTTGCGTATAAACTATTTTTTTTTTACTGAAACCCATTTAAGCGGAACTGCAAATGTGTAAGTTCCAAGGTCTGCTTCAGGTATGCAATTTAATACACTCTGTACATTATGCCCATGAGCAGAGATTACATTTTTCTTTCAGGTCTAAATATTGTGTTACTCTCCTGGGATACAGTATGCAAACTGAGTGCAATGTGTCGTGTTATGATACAGTGCAATCTGAATGCAACGCAATTCCTTCAGGTATCTCTTTACATTGAAAATTAGGGTAATCAATCTAAATAATCATCTCTTTACATAGCTTCAATGGCAGCTAATGTTTTTTTTCCCCTATTGTCATTTTATTGCACTTGCATTCAATACAACTTTTTCCAGGATAAAAGCTGTCACATAGTAACTCAACTGGAAAAGACGCCTTCTCCGTACTCTAGGGCAGAAAAGTCATTGGAGTGGTTCGTTTTGGGTCTCTGGTCCTTAAGAAGAAGGTAGATCCTTTTCTAGTTTACAGGGCACCAAACGGTTTTTGAATACCATTAACACCTTTACTTTAAAAATCAACCGTCATTCTTGCGTTTTAATGCGGTTTCAGCCCTGTCAACGATAAAACTTTTAATTGTATTGCCATCTATTTATGTACAAAGGTACCAATTCTACCCCTAAATCATCCCTGCCAGTTTCCATGAATACTGTCTTGCTCTTGCCATCCTACTTCACATCAATGAATTCATAAAAAGCCCTTTGTTTTTACACAACTTAATCCTTTGACTACTAGGATTACATTGACAACTGGAAGGTTAATAATGCCCCAAATCCACCACTATTATAAACACATATAACAGGTTGACAGGTGGTAGAAATGTATGCAAATTAATACTTCATTTGCTGTCGTTCTAGATACCTTTGGAGATTTAATTACAGAAATTACTATTTTTGGAAGGGCACCAGATAATGATATCCTGGTAGATATCCTTCATTAGTTAAGATTGGGACCCTTTGGCAGAATATGTTTGTATGATTCCAAGGGTATATAGTAACTTTAAAAACTTAAAAACCGCGGGACCCGCGGCAGTGACACCTGGTTGTTGTGAGCAGAGCCATAGCTAGATCCTTTTTGAGCCCGAGGCAAGAATTGAATATTGTGCTCCCCCAGCTATTTTTTACAGAGGTTATTAACCCACATATACACATACACTGCTCTTACATACAGGCTTTACAAATACCTGCTCATAAACACACACTGCCTTAACACGTATATACATACATTGGCCTTACACACACACCTGCCTTTACACATACCTGTCCATAAACCCACATATACACATACACAGCCCTTTCAAACAACTGCCCATGAGACATATGCGCATAAACACATAAACTGCCCTTACACAAGCGTGGCCATACACACACATGTACACATCAACTGTCCTCACACACCCCTGCCTTTACACACACAAATATAGTCATACACACACCTTGAAAACACAAAAATACACACACCTGCCTATACACACACACTTCCCTATACACACACCTGCCTATACACACACATATACAGGTCTGAAGTGACACACCTCGTGCTTCCTAATTGGACGCTAGCTGAACAGGGCTGGTTGACCAGAAGACCGGCTAGATATGCTACAGTTTTCACGTTTAATGGGGAATGACATTGTTGGTAGCAATGTAATTCACCACAGGGCCCCTAGAACGCAGGGCACTTGGGCAACAACTGCCCAGGTTTAGACGGCACTGTGCCATTTGGTCCTGCAGCTGGGGAAGGTTTCCAAATGCAATAGGGGCAAAAGGGGGGTCATCTTGCCCCCTGTATGAGCATAACATGCCTCAGCGTTGAGAGGATTAAACATCCTTTGTAAGGTCTTACTTAACTGCACATGCGCAGTGAGTTCAATTGGTTCTTGTATAGCGTCTGCATTTTATTTAGTCAGGTCTTCTGCAAAAGGGCAGAGCCATGGGGACAGCCTCTCCCCCGTTCTTTTATTCCGGGGAGAGGGTGGCTTTACCCTGTTGCGGAAGTTCACTGGGAGGCCAGGTTCACGGGAAAAATAGACTAAGAAAAAAGACACGGGTAGAAGCGCACAAATAGAGAAGACAGAAGACCGAACAACAAGGGGCACGAAAAGAAGCTATGTGGCTATGAGACATTAAAAGAGAGCATGAGAGAGAGAGTGGATTATTGTGTGAGAGTGTGAAAGCATATAAGAGAATGAACGAATGTGAGTGACAAAAAAATGTTTCCGAATGTAAAAAGCCGTAACAAATTCATCCAAACCAAAAAGGCAGGAAACAAAATTTGTTGTCCAAAAACGATCGGACCAAAAGCGAAACATTAATCCGAATCGTTTTCAGTCAATTTGCGCATCTAGCGCTGATTAAAATGCCAGGAATTGCCTGACTATAGTACAGATAATCAGAGTTTGCTTATGCGGATGTAGGGCATTTTGAGATCCAAATCGAAATTCAAAATGACGTGTTAGGCATTTTCCTTACTAAAAAAAAAAAGAAAAATATTGAGGTATATCAATTTGTCAACATACCATCTTTTCAACATTTTTATTGAAAACCTCCTTGTTTCATTCTTTTTCAATGATACTTTGGGAGCTTTCACATTATACATTTCACGTATACTCAACTTTGCTGGCTGAAATATTCACAGTAGCAATAAAACTCTTCAATTATACCTTCGAAATTCCAACATGAATGTTTCATTCACTGATACTTCAAACGGAAACAAAATAATCTAAAAGTAGAACAGGAACAGAAGATGAATAAAACAATTTTAGGCTGTGCAGCATTCGACAGAGTTTGTCTGATGTGATTCTTGATACCAGAACAATCTGTTCTCTGTGATTAGAATTAAATTGAATGATTCAAATCAAACCCTCAAAATGGTAAGAATGTCGATCACAGTTTAAAAAAATATATACTAGAAAATGGACACAGGTTTAATACCTACATTTTTGATATATCTGTACTGTGATTCTATTATGTGATGCTGTTGCGGTGGTGTATCTTGCCTGCCCCACCACTTACTTCTAGGGCTGCCATCCTTTATGTTGAGCGACATATGATGCTAAATCCAGGCATGCTATATTTTAAAGATAATGCATAGAGTAAAATCAATATTGAGCCTGTGCTGACTAGACACAGTGCTCTATAGTGCATATCAGATAGTTGCAAGGGATATTTCTTAACCCCTAATGGATTATTGAGCAGTGGAGCTTCGGGGAGCCAACAGGGTCTCACCCCTTCAGAATTTCTTAGTCTGGCCAAGGCCAGAATATGCCAGAGGCCCTATGAGAACTTCAACCTGATCTAAATTATTTATTGTCTATGATATTGCAAGACTTCAGAGTGGACCAAAAGTGAAAAAAGTGAAGAAATAAAGTATAATTTGCTTGATCTGTCCCTAGATATGTTGCATTTCATGCGTTAACATAGACAAATTAATTATCCTCCTTTGCAGTAGTTCATTTACATACAATGCCCTGTGGTGATGTCATAAATTGGAGACAGGACAAACATATTAGCAAAAAATTATTACAATAAAAATAATCACAGGACTACCTTTAATATTACGATACTCTAAAACTGCAAAAGTTATGTACATTTGGTAGTATTCTTTACTTGGATCGGTTTTTATGGCCAAGATTTTTTTAGTAATGTACTATCTATATATGACTATGTCACTCTTATATCTGGGTATCACAGAGTGTGATCATACAAGATTAAACAGTCTGCCGTTTTGACAATTTTGGACAGTGATTTTCGGGGCCTGATTGACAGGAAAAAAATAAAATAAAAAGTTATCATACTTCACTGTAGATGCTAAGTGTCCACCAATTAATGGTATTAGCAAATCTTATTTTTAACAGCCGATGCTTAAGAACTTTTTTTTCGTTTGAGGTCTATTTCCATCTTAACAGCTGTCATAATACTAATTCTGTCCTTGTATAAACTCTTCTACATTCGGTGTTATGTTTTTAAGAACATAGTTTTAGTAGAAGTACTATATAGTTAAAAAGTAAATTATTTTTTTATACAAAGTGAATTACGCAATATAATTAAAATGGAAATGGAACAAGGTTTAATGGATGTTAAAGAAGGAAACGAGAATTTAATATGAACACAGCTGAATGCTTTGCGGAGCCGTGAGATGGTTTTCAACACATATTATACTTAATGAAATAAGTAGGTGGAATGAGGATTGGGTGGAAATCTTATTTTTAAAGAACAAGAGTATACTTTCATATATGTTTACTTATCGTGAGTTTTTATTAACTTGTAATTACAGGAATATCTTTAAAATCTAGCATCCTATAAATAAGTGGATATAAACTTTGTAGAATATAAAGTCAGTTTAAGAGAAAGATTGTCATAGCTAAATACAACATTTTTTAGGTGACGGATGGACTATTTCATTACAAACATATTTAAGACTCATGTTGTGCTTTTTTTATAAATATAAATGAAGTCAGTTGCAGATTCTGTGGAATGTCTTAAATAGCAACTGTTGTATTCACCATTATCTTGAAGTTATTCCCCTTCTCCTCATTCCACACTTACAAAGGTTACCTTAAACAGTCAACAATAATTCACAACTTAACAATACATAATGTGAGTAATAATTGTTTAGAAAGTAAGATGGCTGTTCCAATGTTCAAATGAGCACGACATCTAATACAACAAAAAAAACACAAATTATAGAAGGAAAGTGATGCAGTTAGAGATTAACTTGAAGTATCTCACTTTATAAGTAGGTGTAAGCCCAATGGCGGCCCTGTCTGGACGCTGTGTGCATCACCTCTCCTGGGGTATTTATTGCCTCACACAAAGTATGCCCTCCATTTTAGAGTAAATTTAGCAGGCTGAAGTTCCTGCCCTCACTTGGGTTGGGCTCTCATGTATGACAGCGGGTTCACTGGGGTCTAGCCCCAGTGAGGAAATTGGCGACTCGGGTGGCGTTAACCCGAAAGGCTACATGAGCTGTACCATGGGAAGTATTTTTTTTTGCTATCATGCAGGGATTAGGCTGGTTAGCAGGTTATCAGCAGTTTTTGAGTTTATGTTGAAAATACAGCAGGTCCCATGTGTGTTTATTGGGTTACCATGTATGGGCCATACCCCATCTTGCTCTAAGGAAAGAGACAACTGTAGTAAAACTATACATGTACAATTTTGGTTCTATAATACCAAAAAATAGAAAAATAGTAAAATGTTATTTTCGTTAAGGGGTAAATATGGTAGGGTGTTTATAAAACCTAATCTATGATACATGCGGTGTATGCATTATGATTAGGGCCGTGTTTGCATGTGTGCCTATACATTCCTTTCAGCTATGGAAATTCTATTTGAAAAGGTTCAAACCAAAAATGTTGTATTACTTCAGACAAGATAACCAGTGTGGGGGGGGGGAATTATCATTGATAGAATTTTTTTGGTGTGTGAAAAAATACCCTTTAAGATTAAAATGTCTAAATTGGTTTACTTGGCTTTGCTTAACCCAAGGTTGTATATCTGTGTTACTTATATATAGCATTCATATCCAGTGCAGATGATAACATGTGGCTTCCATTCTTTTATGTTAATCTTCTTATTAATAACATAAAATAGTTTTTGTTAAAAATTGACTCAGCCAAAGAGTGCCCGTCTTTGTATCGATAAATTAAGTAACTAATGAAAAAAGAGTTGGAATTGTCAGAATGTTAACTGGAATAATATTCACAGTGGAGTTCACTAACTACAGTTAATTCTGCTCTGTCCTAACAGGCATTACTGTGGATGGACACAGCTTCATTTATTTTGTTGATGGCACCATGATTCGTAAAATTGACGACAGAGGCGTGATTTCAACAGTTATAGGCCTTAATGGGCTCACGTCTACTCAACCACTGAGCTGTGACTCCGGCATGGACATCAGTCGGGTAAGGGCTCATCGCTGTCCAATTATATGGCTGACAATAACTTATACGCAATTAGCATTCGACTGGAATTAAACTTATAAGGCAAACAATAAAACGGGTTTCTACATGTGCTATATGTTAATGGATCACAGAATACCTTTGCACATCAATTGTAATGATCCGTTTTTGCTCAAACATTATAAAAGCTGAATTAAATTGAAGCCAACCAAATGTCACTACTGGTCCATTAACATTTACTGAAATGAGAAACAGACAACATCTAGTATACATTTATGGATCTTAATTATGGATTCTTTTCTGCAACTATTTTGCAGAAAATAGCATAGAAACAAATCCCATTCTCACTAAAACAATAAGAAAATGATATGTCTGCTATGTGTATATTGCACCTGTTAGTTATTATTGATAGAGTAATTTAAAAATGTTTTACTTTTAACTAATGATGGTATTTTATTTGATTATATATATATGGAATATACACTCTTGAGAAAAAAATAAGTTTATTTATTAAGATTGTGTACATTGCTATTCATCAGGTTGCTTTACAAATACATTTGTACATTTTATATTGATTGACCCACAGCAACAATGTGAATCAGGTATAACGATAAACAGAATCAAGTTAGGTGGTGAGTGTTGTTGTTTTATTTAAAATCAGAATATAAAGTGTAATACAGAACTGGAACGTTGTTTCCACTTACCTGTCTATCTATTCAGCAATAACATGCCATATGTTAAAGGGCACATAAGACTATGATAAGAAAAATTAAACGTTGAAGTGTCTTAAAATGCGGTGGGTGATAGCAACTCACTGGTGATTTTAGATGAGCCTAAAAGCCTCGATTTTTCCACCCCTGTGTTGCGTGGTAACATTGTGTTGTGCCCTACATTATATTAATCATTTTATATTATTAGTAATACATTAATATGAGTTGGGAGATCATTAAGTAATGTAGAGGAATATGCAATAAATGTTTTTTTATTATTTTATTTGTGTCAATGTGGAAATATAGTTGGGCACAAGAAAAATGGCCCCTATATGAATAAATAAATGTTTTGGGGCTCCAACCTCCTTAATCTAGGCTTACTTACATTTAAAGGGTTGTGACAAAACTATAATTCACAGACGCACATATGCACAGTGTCAATGGGTATAGCGGGATCTGTTTGCAAGTTTACATTCTAGAGGATGTATATGTGTGTGTGTGTGTATGTATATACTGTATAAATATATAAAAATATATATATATAGAGAGAGAGAGAGTAAGATTTATTTTATTAATTTGTCTAAATCTCTGATCCAGACCCCCTAGATCATTGAAAAAAATGAAGCAAAAAGCTTATTCACTCCCACTATTGTTCACATCCTCTCACACTCTTATTCACTCTTTCGCTCTCTGAATATATAACAGTACGGTCTATATAACCCGCTTTAAGGTTAAACACACATCAAACTTTCAGTTAGATGTAGGCTGTTTTCCTTCTCTTATAATTTAGTATAAAGTTTACTAGGGCTGCAACAACTAATCAATAAAATCGATAATAATCAATAATGAAAATCATTGCCAACAAATTTCATTATCGATTAGTTGAATTTAAGGGCAGTTATGGTTAATGGGGCCATTAGGGTTAATTTAAGGGCAGTTATGGTTGATTGGGTCTTTAGGGTTAATTTAGGGGCAGTTATGGTTAATGGCGGTCTTTAGGGCTAATTTAGGGACAGTTATGGTTAATGTGGTCTTTAGGGTTAATTTAGGGGCAGTTATGATTAATGAGGTCTTTAGGGTTACTTTAATGCTGAGGACTGAGAGTTAATTTAATTAGTTAGAGTTAGAGGGGTGCAAACTAAATCCTGGGGACAGTGAAGTTTAATCCTGTATTTATGTATGAAATAATTGTGTCAGTGTGCTGTGAATGAGTCTGTATCTATGAGGGCACTATGGCATATCTGGGGGGTATAAGACATATCTGGGGGTATAAGGCATATAGGCTATATAAGGCATATCTGTGGGTATAAGGCATACTGGGGTATTAAGGCATATCAGGGAGGACAGTGGCATATCAGGGGGTACAAGGCATATAGGGTTTATAAGGCATATGTGGGAAGGGCAGAGTGGCATATGTGAGGAGGGCAGAGTGGCATATCTGGGGGTATGTGGCATATCTGGGAGACAGTGTGGCAAGCCTGGGCTCAAATGTACATAACTGGGTGCAGGTTGGGAAATAAATAAAAGAAATGCATTTCCATCCTGTTTGTTTTTACCATCCTGTTTGTTTATTAAATTATTTTAAATGAATGAAAAATTGACATTTATTTTTTATCCGATTAATCGAAAAAAATAATCAGCCAAATAATCGTTAGTTGCAGTGGTTTACATTGCAAACCACTTTCCTTTGCCAGGCGTTTTCATGATCTGGTTAAATTGTTGGGCATGGAACATAAAACCTAGGATATGTGATCCACAAATAGGAAAACAGTCTTTATCATCTTGTGCAATATGGTCTGCTTGCAACAGCGATAGCATTTACAGACTAATTAGCTGCATACTCCAAAGGACCTTATGGTTTTTAATAATAAGGAACCAACTCCCGCTGATAAACTGTTTCCTTGTGAGTTGAAAAGTCAACAAAGGCTAGTCATTCTGTACTCATTATTCTTGTTTTAAAACAAGTGGAATGGAAAACAATTCTAGAAAGCAAAATGTATCCCAAAAACGTGAGTGTTCCCAACTTACTTTCTCTAACTTTAGCTTTGTCCTGGAGATCTGTTTTTTTGAATATATTCAGTTTTACTTTTTTTGTGAAATAGTCTTCATTTCATATATGTAAGTAGATGTCTGTGTGCTTAATGGTCGTAAATTGTTTATGTTTTTTACTTAAATAATACACGGTTGTATTATATGAGACAAGAAGTGGCATGGGCAACAAACTAACTAAATAGAAGGTGCTGTATTATACCCCTACAAATGCTGTGGTGGGAATGAACACAAATTCAGGAATTTGGGATCCCTCATTTGTTGCTTTGCCCGCGACCCTATTAACTATATTTGATATTTACTTGAATGCAAAACTGAAAACCATAACAATAATTTTATTCATATTTTGTTTTATACAGATTTTTTACTCTAACTTTTTATTTTATCCATTTCACACAACCACTAGACTGTTAGATTGCATGGGAATTCTACAAAATGCCCAAGTAGATGGTTATACCGTGTTTCTTGTACCATTCCTTCTTTATCGTAGCAGTATGTAACACTAGTAATGTTTACAACCATGCAGTTCCTCTATAAAGCTACTATGACAATTAAGGTCACAATATAAAATCTGATGTGGGAATAGGATGACAGGTCCCACATACAGCACAGCAGACATAACAAGGGTAACCAATAATTCCCCTTTAATCCATCTCTGTAAAAGAGATTTAGAGTGTAGCCTTAGCGTAAAATATTAATACAAATAGAAATTGTATAAAAACACTTTTAGCACATTGGGAAATATCCTTTGCTTGTTTTTTTTACAGGGTTGCCCCAGGGGTAAGGGAAAAGCATTATAAAAGCTATACGTGCATGCATTTGTTTTTCGAGAGTTAACCCTGATTCAAGATATATTATTTGACATCCTCCTCTGTGCCTGTTGGAAACATGATGTACAATGGTTTTCAAAAATCCTGTTTTTGTAACTAAAGAAACCCCCAGCAATATCTCCTGCTTTGACGAATATGCTCTGTACATTCCATGGTCTTCTAAAGACATTGAGCTGTCGATTTCCCTTTCATCTGAGAAAATGGCCCTCATGTTTGTAGTGAGCTATGAAAGCATGCTCTGCATCAAAACATTCCTTAAGGACGGCGGCTGTAAAGAATTGAAGGGGATGTAAAACAAAAAGAAAAGCCTGACACGGACAACAGCAAGGGTTTGTTTTTTAATGGAGAAAAAAAAGCCTGGTTGGAGATGATCTCAGCCTCCTCGTAGTGTCGTTTTACAGAAGAAAGCGCAAGTTGTGTGCTCTAAAGACAAGGCACTAAAATTGGACCCCAAAAGGTTCTTTCTAGAAATGCGAAATTGTAGATAGATCAAATAAGACCCATAAACCTGGGCTGTTTCAAGACATTCTGGATTTCCTAAAACATAATTTTTATTAGACTTGGGCGCCGGCCAACTCTTCGCGTTCGTCTTCGTGGGGAAAAAATGTATTCCGCGAATATTCCTGTGTTCGGTTCGGGCGAATATTCATATGCACTCTTCCTGAGGAGGACCCTGCAGATGACCAATAGAGTCGTTCGCATGGCCCCTTAACCCCTGACGGCGAACCTACGGATTTCCGCTTCCATCAATCCTTGCGATGTTGCGTAGATATTTGTAGACGAAAATTTGGAGATTTGTAGACGAAGACGCACACAAAGATTCTTCGTGTTGTGTGTCTTCATCTTCGTGTACGTTTTACTGCCACTATTCTTCAAGACGAACAACGAAAATGCACTCTTCGTGTTCGTTTTCATGTTCGCCCGCAGACGAATGCCCAAGTCTTATTTTTATATTATACGTATATGTATAAATTAATCTGAGCATTAGGAACGCCACAAAGTAGGTAGACATTTTAATGTTATGATTTTAGGAATGCTAGCCTATATATTGTTAGAAAATAAGTAAAACACTTCACAATTTCAATATTATCATTTTTTAATCTGTCTTTGCATTGTCACATACATTGAGATAAGGCCCTGATATGCATCAATACAATGTATTGGATCGATTTAAGGGAAAATTTGGTACTGGTTGGGATGAGTTGCAATGTTAAATGTAATGTAAAAATAATAATGTATTTTAGTAATAGTATACCTTTGATATATTACCGTATAGGAGTATGAAAGAACAGATGACATAAGTCACGTTTTATTTTATCAATAATGAATATTCACACTTCACATTTAAAGCAAAAAAAAACAGGTTAAGGATGTAAAAAAAATAATTCATGATAGTGCCCATGTATTTGTAAATTCTCATTACATATTTTTAGAGATTCAAGGACGGGGACCAAAAAAAATATACTGAAAGCCATTTAAAAGAAAAACAAACAATAAGAAGTGAATAGCTACTTTAGATTAAAATGTAGAAAATGCAGCTTAATTCTGCTTCGTCTATGTAAGGGCTCTTATCTTTTTTAATAGAAACAAAGAGCAATCAAACTAAGAAGCTGAGAATTGGAGTGGACTCCTCTAAATTGTAATATGAGTTTGGACAGTGCACAACAGACTGTTATTCGTCAAGAAGTGCCAGAGGGCAGCTTCATTTCATGAAAAAGAAAACAGACAAAATGTTCTATTCTTATTCTGGATAACACATTTTAGAAAATATTGGATTATATTCATCTGAGTGTACAAGGCAGGCATACAAAAGAAACAAGATTATTATATTTATGCCACGCTTGTGTCAGATTGTCATTTCTTATTCTAGCTCTGGTTTTAAAAACCAACTTCAAGTACAAGGTTCCAGGATGTTACAGTACCATCTGGCTTGTTCACAGTAACAATCCACTGTCAATACTAAGACTATGGGGACGGACGTAAAAGGGGCAATTTAAAATGCATAACATGAACTAATTAATAAAGAAAATGTAAAAAATTATGCTTCAGTGCCAAATCATAAAGAGTTGAATTCATTCATCTTTAATTTTTTCTTGATACGAAAGATGCGATTGATATGTAATAAAATATGTAATATGTAAAAAAAAAAAAGAAAATAGTGTAATATTGTCTCAGCTCAAAGGTTTTAATGGTGCCTTATTGTTCACTCACACATATTCACAAATGATTGTAATAGTACTGTATCTCAGGGACAGAAATGTCAGGTGTCAGCAGTAAGTTTCTTTAGGGAGCTTTTTTCAGATCAAACTTCACCTGAAATAAATCCCTTCCAATTGAATCAAAAGGATGTAGAAAGGAAGATCCTTAACAAATATATGTAGAATATATGTAAAATATTGCACAGCTCCAATTCTGCTATGCGTTTTGCCAGGCGGTGTATTAGAGAAGTGTAATTTACAGATATTTATAATGCCCAAATTGATTGAAAATTAAAATCTGTAATTTTAATTTACAGATATTTATAATCCCCAAGAGGATTGAAAATTAAAATCTGTTGTTTATGTCCGTTTTTCTCAGCTTTCATAAAGCTTTGGAGGTAATCTGGGATCCAGGAGATGGTCTTGTGATGCTGTGGTGGCCATCTTGGATCTCGAACGAGACCTTACAATATTACGCCGTCTATCTCTGAATCTCTTATTATGCTTTGGTAGCCATGTTTGACTTTACTTTTTTAAATAACTCAATCTCTTTACTTTTCTTTTCTTTCTTTTTAGTTCTACTTACAGAGAACGCCTTTTTCCTTGCTAAGACCCCTTCTCCATAAGAAACTGAAATAGGACAGTACTCTCCCTTCAGGGTTACTTCAGTGATTTAGAAAGACCACTCAGCTAGAAATAGGTACTTGCCAACAGAATAGTTTATTAAACAGAAAAACAGCAAAAAAAATATTAAATGAAAGGAAGGAATGAGCATGTCATCAGTGATCAGCCAGGAAAAGGAGAGATATACTAAAGATCAAAAATAATAGCTGCTTTCAGGACTTTTCTACCAAACGATCGCATCAATTTCAAAGAATTAGTGATGTAGTAATGGGGAGCAAAAGTATGAAGGCTTCCCCACACGGCCATCCTTCAGATTTGCTCTGGTGATATCATGTATCCTCCCAGGATGTCGACACAGCACGGGCAGAAAGGGTCTTGACACCCATGGGTGAAATCTTGGTAGCTGATGAGTAAGCTATTTGAATGATCAGGATAAAGAGTCCTCCATGCCTGACATAGGGCAGACAATACTGATGGTAACCCTTTGGTGGTGGTGGTGGTGGGGGGGGTATTTTCTTTTAGAGTCCTGCCCTATTTCAGGTACTAAGTGGCAGTATAGCTACGTGCCACCACGGATTGCATGAAAATTAAGCTCCTGCTAAAATGCAGTTTACAAGTGCTGTTCCACTTAATTTAAGACTTTTGTTACCAAATGCAGCATTCAAATTTCCATTTACAACTTTTTAATCATGTTAACTTTTTATTTTATTTTTTCAATTTAGACTTTAGACACAAAAATAGGCATTGATAGGCTTTTGCCATAGAAGCTAAAACCACCTTAAACATGTTGTTTTTATGTGAATTACCCTATATAGAAAATAATAAAATTATTTTATATAAAATTGGCATACATTAGGGGGGGAACTTTCAAGAGGGGCAGTTGATCCCCAGGGCACATCCAATTTTAAGGTTCAATTTTTTGAAACAACTTTTTGTGTGTGTTTATTAGTGGCTTGGACGATGATAAAACATGTCCTGAAGATATTCAATTTAATGAGAACCACTTAGATTTACCGTATATTGAGAGACAAGTTATTTTTGAGCATGCTTTTAACCAAACATAATAATGCATGGGTATTTAATACGATACCATAGAAAGTAAAAATCCAACCATCGTACTCACATGCTCACGAGAAACAGTGGACTGCGACCTAAATAATATATTCCATTTCCGCCATTTACTGTTCCATATTCCATTTCCGCCATTTACAATTGGGTGGGGAGGGTTTAGATGTGTTCTTGGAACCTTTTGCTTGCTTTTCCGGTGTGAGGAATTAAGATCTGTGCATGCACCAGTACAGATCTTAATTTTCCTTTCAATGGCACACAACGATTAATTGTTATGATGTCATAGCATAATCCAGCGCTGAATTTCTTACAGTTCAGAGCTTATCTCTGAACTGGATCTCCAGAGACTGACCAATTGTAGAAAAAGATAATGCAGGTGTGGGGACAAGCCCCAACCTAGTAGTGACAGGAAATATAATGCACCATTTATTATTAGTAGTAGTAGGAGTAATAGTAGTATTCATTAAAAATTGGTTTCTTATTACTATGCATATTTACTCTATAACCCCCATGAAGGTACTTAGTGTACCCTATTTTACAACTTTACATAACAGAATTGTACATGGACAATTAAAAAAGCACACACCAATGGGGTACTAGTCCACAAAGAGTTAAATTTGTCAGGCAAAATTAGTTTTTGCCTGACATCATTCTAATTTATAGCTTATTCATCCCGTACAACAGTTAGCTGCTCTGTTCACTTGTGTTAAGCAAACAGAATGGAATATGTGTGTCTTTGCTGTTTGCAGGAGTTCAGGCTAAAATTGTTGGGTCAAATTTAGAGTCCATGGAATTATTTAAAGAGTAAATAGTCACACTCACTTACGAAAATTAAACGGGATATTCAATGAAGCTTGCAATGTTTTACTTATCTAAATATGACCGCTTAGCTGCCAACTCACAGAAATACACACTTGCATGATAAGTAATTAGAAAAGAAGATTCAGTATGTATACACAAAGGATTGTAGAGCTATGACTTCACAATTGTTTGCAGTTTTTTAAGATAAGCAACATATGATTATATATCAGGTCATGTTGTATGGAAGAAAGAGTTTGTGATCAGGACAGGACCCGGGATTAAAATCAGCTCAGGCACTTGAAAGCCAGTGGCTGATAAAATAACGTATGCCGGCTGCTCATAACACGTTTATGTTCTCAAAGTACGGCCACATGTTTTATGGTTGCACAACATAGGACTAGATCTGGCTCACAAATGACAGTGATGATATGTGGAGGCGCCATCGGGCACCAGCCAACTGGGCATTTTCTGGACAGTCCAGGCCTGTTTGCACTGTATCAACTGAAAGGCACAATTACAGCCCTGTAGTAAAATAAATTACATTGTAGATACCCCAAGGTTCTTATTTTCGATTTGTTAACTTTGCATTGGGTCACATCTTTTAAAATACCGTACATTCTAAAACAGACGCTCCACTTTAGTAAGTTAGTAATGCTAGAAAATTATGCACTTTGTATATGTGGCTTACAGTTTATGCAATATGGAGGCAATCACGTGGCCTCTGGTCCTAATGGTGAAAATAGCATTTTGGCCATCAGTTTCCTTATATGCAGACTGCATATCCAAACGTGCCTCGGGGGGTACACCGAGCGATGGGCACCGGCCATCAATAACAGATTCTCTCTGTGTCCCTTTTAACAGTTCATGTTACTGGTCAGTGTTCAGAATGGGACTCTTGGTCTGTCTACAAAGTTTTTCTCATGCTGTTCATTAGCCTGAAAAACGTTCACCTGTGAAACCATGAAGTTGGGTTTTTTTCTGATATAGTGCTCATCGTACGCATACACCACAAAATAATTTCTGACTTTGAAATGATATCTTATATAACTAAAAGATTTTAATGTTTGACAAAAGATAATTTATTATAAACTAGGGGTAAATGATGTTTATTATGGTTGAGAATCCCCAGTTTGTAGATCATATTGTAATTACAGCCTGTCGAATGGTGAGATATCATGTTTTGAAACGTACACGTTTAGTCCAGACACAGCATGATTAAGTTATGACATAAGATGTGTGCCAACGGAGGCACAGACTTTTGCTCCCCCATGTATACTATAGTATTTCTTCACCAATGCTGGCAGTCTAACAATAAAGCATTTTGTCTTATGGCAGGTGCGACTAGAATGGCCAACAGACCTTGCAGTCAATCCTATGGATAATTCATTGTATGTTTTGGACAATAACATCGTGCTGCAGATTTCTGATAATAATCAAGTCCGAATAATTGCTGGCCGGCCCATACATTGCCAGGTTCCAGGTATTGACTACTTCCTTGTCAGCAAAGTAGCAATCCATTCCACGTTGGAATCGGCCAGAGCCATCGCCGTATCACACAGTGGAGTCCTGTTTATCGCTGAAACAGATGAAAGGAAGATCAACAGGATACAGCAAGTCACCACAAATGGAGAGATTTCCACTTTAGTTGGGGCCCCATCCGACTGTGACTGCAAAATCGATCCAAACTGTGATTGCTTTTCAGGTCAGCACCATTACCCGATTTTATTATTTTTGTAAAAAATTCTGTTTGTTTTTTTGTTTAAGCGTCTGCTGTATTTTTGGCCTGCTTTATAGATTTTATATGATTTTTTAATGCCATGAGTGGTTAATTTACCAATCATGATATTCCATAAAACATAACGATTTCACTATCCAAAATCATAAGTAGGCAGTTAGTTTATATTACTCATCACACAGATACTTCTCAGCAAAAAAACACAAAGCAAAGTTTTTAAGTCATTGCTGGAGGAAGCTTTTTTTCTAATTCATTTTTTTATTTTTAAACTTTTGTGACTGGAAATCCTCTTTAGTGGTATATTTTGTGACCAGTTCTTACCCCTCATGATGTAATTTTATTTTTGTTTATCCCTCTGCTCGCTTTATCCCGCTGCTGATCACAGAGTTAAGCCTCCACAGCCCTCCATTGCTGATCGCTGCTAATGTGATGAGTCAGCAGGGGTAGGGGCTCATGAGAGATCCCTGTAGGGTCTGGACTGACCCTCTGGGAGCTTTTTCTCTTGCGGCTTCAGCCATGCTGTTCATAATGACCTGACCTCCCGTGGACCAATGGAAAATGTCATTGACAGTACAAAATATTGATTTTATAATAAATCCTAAAACTATGGAAATAGAAAACCACTCATACGCCTAACGGATCATTCAACAGAGCAGTAACATGCACTTATTGTAACTGATGATCAAACATACAGATTTTGCAAGGTTTTCTGCAGTTAGTGAAGTTAATAACATTTCCGGTCCATTTGAATAATAGTGACAAATACATTTTTATTGTAAGCGGATTTAGTGGCAGTGCCTTGACGTTATTGCCTCACTAAAAAAATCCCACAGCAGTCTTGGTACTGGCTGTATCATCAGAAATAAAGAGAATAATTTGAAAGCCAGCAGGGCTTTGAATCTTCAAAAGTTGGCATCGCTGAGATAATTGTATCTTACTGATAATCTTCATAGGTACTGGTTTAAAATTACAGTATTTGCAATAATGCCTTAAAATGGATTTTAAATATTAAATTACTCTTTCGTGTTTTACAATATTTCCTTCTTTGTTGTTGAGGAGTAAATACAAATTACAGAGAAATAATAATTTTATTTTTTTCATTTAGGTGATGGAGGCTTTGCAAAGGACGCGAGGCTGAAAGCACCTTCGTCGTTAGCTGTGTCTCCAGATGGTACTCTGTACATAGCAGATCTGGGAAACATACGAGTCCGTGCAGTTAGCAGAAACAAACCTCACCTGAATTCTATGAATATTTATGAAGTTGCTTCACCAGCAGATCAAGAATTATATCAGTTCAGCACAAATGGGACACACCTCAATACGCTCAATCTTATAACGAGGGACTACGTTTACAATTTCACCTATAATAGTGACGGAGATATCACTTCCATCACCAGCAGTAATGGCAACTCTGTGCACGTCCGCAGAGATGCAGGAGGAATGCCTCAATGGCTGGTGGTACCAGGAGGTCAGGTCTATTGGCTCACTATCAGCAGCAATGGGGTTTTGAAGAGAATTTCTGCTCAAGGCTACAACCTTGCTCTAATGACCTATCATGGAAACACAGGACTTCTGGCAACAAAAAGTAACGAGAATGGCTGGACTACTGTTTATGAGTAAGTAGAGTGTATTGCATATACAGTATCTATGTCTGTGGCTAGTTTTGATGGCGTGAGTCTTGTGTTGACTTTCCATAGATTTCGCCACAGCCAATGTTCTGTCTAAAGCAAGGACAGTTTTCAGCAGGGTCACTTTACGTTGACCTGTTTTCTATTTCAGCAACGACCAAATCCAGGGTTGTATTTGAAGGACATAGTGCTTATAAGGTGTTAATGACCAGATAATGTGTTAAATAGGTATGCAAAAACTTAATATAACAATCACAATTATTTATATATCAATTGTGTATTGGCTTTGTTTGTAAGGATTGATGATAAATGTTTGAAATAAGGGTTCTTTGTGCATACCGATAGTAATGTTAAACATAATAAAATAATATATTCATGGTTTTACAGTTTTAGGGTTATTCTCCACATAAAGCATACAGAAATGAGCCCTGCTCTAAGGATTGTATGTTCAAATTCAAGTTCTCAAATGGTTGAAGCTGACATTAAAAATACATTAAATACTTTTGCGTAGGCACAGTAATTAACCAACACAACTCTGTAACCTTATTTGCAAAAAACCTTTTTCCTGCTGACATTATTTGAGAAACTGACAATAGCACATCACCGTAGAGCTGAAATACTTAGTACTGTTTTTACCTAGGAGGTTTATAATCAATAAAATGTGATAAAGTGCTAGTAATCCATCTATGGTGTGATAGAGTGGAAACCTTCTAATGCTTCTTAGACAGATTGCGTCTGAGATTTTTTTTAGAATAAATTTAGCAATACAAGATTTTATATAAATAAAGCAAAAAGTGAACCATCCATTATTAATAGTGTTAGGGTCAGTAAAGAATTAAAAGATACCGTGCACAATTCACACATCCCAGTCCCTAAGAACCACATCCTTTTCAGCATAATACTGGCGTAGTGGCAATTCTTGTGTAAGGGACCACTATAATCATAGGGGAAGCCTTAAGTGAAAATCGCTCATGCCGTTGCTTTCATCTTTCCCTGTACCTGGGGACATGTGTGCAGACATTTATATTTCAAGGAGGTTGGAACTTATTGATTGCCGGCCTGAGCATATAAAAGGTACTTCAGGTTGTTTTTTTTAATGTCTGCCGTAAAGTGTGTTTAGTGTTTTAGAAATACATTACCCACCTCCTCTTTCAACTCTATGTGTATCTCATATGCCGCCTACATTGCTTTCTGTACTATTGCACATATCACAAGACTTGTTTCTATGTTATTCCTATATTCCACCTAGATAACATTCAACCATAAGACAGCTCCTAAGGTGTATGAAATTATGGTACACCTCTTGCGATACTTCCCCTTTCTTTTATTTGGAATCCCAGTTATTGAAATGTATATATATCTCAATTATATGTATTTGATTAGAATCATGTTCTTCATACTCTAGCTAACTTTACATAATGCTACTGATTCACTTGTGTAAACCTTGGTATACTCTAAGTTGGGATTTTGTTCCTTGCTGCAACTTCTTTTCTGTAGCGAACAAAATTTTTTAGTATTTTTTATTTTTTAGTATTGTTTTTTTTTTATTCAGATTTTGATCTGTGTCCACTGGTTTCCTAAGGGTTTGTGCAAGGGGTGAGATGCCCATTGGATATACTTCCTTGGGGCTTACACATGAAAAGCAGCATTTTTTCAATGAAACTAGCTATTTTCCTGCATTATCCAAATCTCATTTCATTGCAAATTTCTGTATGCATTTATATATATAGCTCTAGAAGTGAACCAAACTGTCATGTGAATCCTTGAGTATAGCCCTGTGCAGTGGGAAATGGAAAACATGTGTTTTCTGTAGGCAAGAAGCATTGTAAAAACTAAATTAGCACCCTACACAAGTCATTCAAGTGTCATAACACATACACTCCGTGTAATTGATTGAAAAAAATACAAACAAGTACAAATCTCCTAAAACACTATTAAAAGAAATATCCAGCAGCACTCAAACCACTTATATATACAAACAATATGTTCAAGTATTTGACAAAGTAATCTTATAATGCCAAATACAAAATAAGCTGTCAGGAATAAATGCCAGTCCACTCAAAAATATTTAATGATATTTCCTTTAACTTGAAACATAAAGTGGTATTTTTAATGTTTTATTTAATACATTTTCTTTAATGTAGGAAAATGCAGAAAACATTTCACAAAAAGATAACATTATACGTTTTTAAAACCGGAAGTTGGGGAAATAGGTTAAAAAGAAGAAGACAAAAAAAAACAGGTAGTATCTTGAGGGTGCAGCCATAGGGTCCACAATTCATGGAGAGATGCTGACATTTTTAGTTTGGCCATATTGACAAAGTCAAGGAGGTTGGCAGGGGGTCCACGTGTAGCCAAATGTCCGTCAGAGTCCTCCTGGCAGTAAAAGCAGTTTTAGCTAGCAGTATGTTTTCATACTAAAAGAGAATGTCAGATGGCTTAAAACGGAGGAAGACCTCGGGGAATGCTGTCCTAATTTATTAGGCAACGTATGCCCCAAAGGTCATAGTATCAAAAATGTCCCCAGAATACCAGAATGCGGTATTATATTTAAGTAAAATATTATTTGCTGATATCAATATATATATAGTTTATTCACCTAAGCCCACTACAGCCTGTCTTTGAGTGTGTGTGCAAATTAGACTTGTGCAACTGGACCAAAAACGATTTGGACAAATTTTTCCAAAAAACAAATTTAATTTAACTGCCCTTTAGGTTCTGACACAATTCGGAGGGCTTTTTCCCTTCAGAAACTAAATTTGTCATGCTCACAGGGAAAAAACTGTACATTTCTTGCTGGTTATTTAAGAGGTCTGATGGTGGTCAGTGTCTAAAAAGAACGTCAGGTATGAACAGGGCCACATCAAGTAAGTATTTAGTAATGACAGCTTTGTAAATTAAACCAAGAACTAATTAAGTGTCTCATATGCGACTTATTGTTTATTAATAAATATGTAAATGTTTACCTCTGTAGAAATTAGGATATGTTAACAATGCTTGTAGTTTTTTGGTACACTATGAAAACAAACTTCGGTGCTTCTCTCAAATTACAACATTCACTTCCTTAGAAAGTGGGCAAACACGTGCAAAAGAGGAGCAAAAGAAAACCACCTTCTTCAGCTGCAGAAAAATACCACATGGAGGTTTCAAGATCTTAGAACTTCATGCTTGAAATATTAAAAAAGACCATGTAGAGCTTGTTGTAATTTACAGTAAAACAGTGCCCTCTAGTGGTAATCACTCTAAATGCCACAATTTATTTAATCAAAATATTATACTTTTCACAGGATTTTGTTATTCTAAAAATTAAAACACATTTGGCTGGTGCTTCTTACTGGGATAAATACATCTTTTGTTATTGTAGCTTGTTAAAATGTAGTTACACTAAAAAATGTGAATTGTATTTTAAACCATTTTTAATAAACTTCCCATATGATTATAGCAGCAAACATGTGGAAGATAAACATTAAAGGAAATTACAGGTTTTGAATTCCCTTTCTCCATAATAAAACATTTAATACATTTTTCCTTGAACTTATACATCCAAAATTGGATATATTAACACAGTGATTTGTATAAACATTTAATTAAATGGAAATATTCTAATAGAGGTAAGAAAAACAGAAAGTCATAAAAAAAAGAATGATAGATTTGGCAAAAACAAATTAAATGTAATGAGATAGTGGCATTATAAAAATGCTTTAGGGGAGGGAATGGGGTTTAAACAGAACCTAAGAATAAAAGAACAGCCAGTAATATGGTGAATGGTAAAGACTTATCAGAAAGTTGTACATTTCTAAAAATGAATATAAACTTTTTGACCTCTTACAGTCAAGCATATATAACCAAACGAATTTAACCTGTCTCCATTCAATTAATGTATTTCAATGTTATCGCTCGGCAATGTGTGGTTACCGTGTGAGCTTTGGGTCTCTCTAAGCACGTGCAAAATAATACTATGGGACACTTTGTGAAATCTAATGTCATTTGTTTTTTTTTTGTCCTTGCTATTTTAAGATATGACCTTGAAGGACATTTAACAAACGCGACATTCCCAACTGGAGAAGTAAGCAGTTTTCACAGTGATATGGAAAAATATGCTCGGGTCAAATTAGACACTTCGAACAGAGAAAACGTTGTGACCACAACCAACATATCTGCAACTAGCACCGTATATGCATTAAAACAAGGTAATATAAGTATTCTCTAAATGGGAAACTAATTTATTGTTACTTGGTTAACAGATGAGCTGATGATTAAAGGAGCTGCTCCACCATCTCTGATGGGTTTTACACTTTTGTAACCAGCATTAGATACATAATTTCTTGTGTTTCGGAATATCGAAAGGTTTCCTGGAAATATTTGTCAAATAAAAGTTTGCCTTTTTCATCTATTGTGCTAGGAATCCATAATTGTCATGCCGCTGAAAAGCAGGCACTGATAGGTTGTTGCCGTACAAAAGGTGTCTGCGTTGTTTAATTTGTTAATCAACCCTTCTATACTAGAGAGTGCAATGAAAGTTTGGCCGAAATGAGACAGCACCGTTAATGTAGGAACAGTGTATTAACCATGAGAGGGTGAAAAATAGGGCGAGAAAGAATAACGAAAGATCGTCTTACTCAAGGCTTTCTATGCCAGAGTCAGAAATTACAATTTTATTTATGTATGCATGTCATTATGGCTTTTATTTCTGATTGGTGAAGCTAGCGTACATTGACATGTATTCCTATTACAATTTCGCCTGTCATTCTGAATTCATTGGTTTTTTTTATTTCAACGCAAATGAGAAATTGGCTATTACACACCACTTTAACCGACGACCTTTTAATTTGCCATTATTACCATACAACATGTCAGTGTGTGTTAGAATACTTAAGAAAGTAACCTTGTGACACATAGAACTACATATAAATATGCAAGGATTAATTGACACAAAGCAGGTGTCATGTTCTTGGTTAAGAATACAATCACACTGGAAGCATCTAAGACAGGGGTATCAGATCAGCTGCGAACAATGAAGAACCATCACCTTTAACAGTGGATCAGACTAATTCAAATGTTCAAAGAAAAACATGAACAGATTTTTAACAGAAAATGCATAAATACATTTGAATTGATGTTGAATAAATTACGGTTGCGTGTGTATGCGTGATTAAAAGGTTTAATAAAGCATCTATTACCTTCCTTAGAAAATACTCTAAATACATATCGAGTCAATCCTGATGGATCATTACGTGTGACGTTTGCGAGTGGCATGGAAATAACTCTCAATGCAGAACCTCACATCCTGGCAGGAGTTGTCAGCCCAACACTTGGGAAATGTAATATCTCATTACCAGGAGAGCACAGCCCAAACCTTATTGAATGGCGGCAAAGAAAGGAGCAAAACAAAGGCAACATGTCTGCGTTTGAGAGGCGTTTGAGGGTAATGTGATTTTTTTTTTCCATTTGTAAATATCTATCTGTGTAATCATAGTATACGTTCAGAAGGAATTACAAATATCAAGTTGAAATGTTTTGTGCAGCATATAAAATTGTGGTATAGAAAAAAGTTTTTTCAGACATGACAAAGGATGTCCCAAGACATTTGGCTAACAATGGCAAGAGCAACATTGGACAATGTGCAGAATTCTGCTCTGTCCAATCTTAAAAATACGGCAAGCAGGGATAGGATACAGTAAGAACTTAAATGCGGCCCGAAGCCCCTGTAGCCCATGTGGCTGTATGGTGGAACTGGAAGTAAAACACACTTCAAATCAGAGCAGCCAAGGAGGCAATTGCCCTGGACCCAAGTGGCTCTGAATAACATTTTCATCCAACGTTCACCTTGTATGTTCACTTTAATACTATCTTTTTGGAGTTTGCAATCCTAATCAGCAATTCTAATCAGCCCTCTTCTGAATGTTAATTGATATGTGATGGCACAGAGAGCATTGGGGTAAAAGTAAAAAAAAAAGAATGAATAATTAATGCATCTATTATATTGATTATTGTTTCAAATCATTTGATATCATTGATACACGTAATCTTAAAAACTCTGAAGGTAAAGAAATACATGCTTCTCCAGCACTTTCGAAGTAATTAATTGAGTCTACGTGTGCTGTAAGACCACAAAAAACACATTTTCTTTGAGCTCTTTCCTACAAGATCAGCTGTTCAGTGTAGTTACACCATCAACTAAGAATGATAAAAAAAAAAAATCAGCTACAGAGGAGTTGTGTATGGAAATTGATTTTTGGGGTAAAGTTATGAAAGTGGACATATCACCATAGCAACTAATGAAATGTCCTTGTTGATTAGACCTTTCTATTTGTTGCCATGGTGAAAAGACTACTTGTCCTGATTTGTACCAGAATCATTCTTTTTTTGTGCATAGCTTCCATTATCCTCACGATACCCCTTCAATATCTTTAGCTTTTCAATGGTAGATGAATATGTATGCACTTAAAAAAAAAACAAATATTTGTCATGTAAAACATTACCTGAAATAATTAATTAATTATTTGTACAACAGAGGAGAGATTATGGCTTAATTAACATGATCAAAATAATGTTTTATCCTCTTGGTTTCATTGAACAAAACTGAGCTGTCATCAAGTAGTCAATAAAATATAACTTTTATAGTAAAATAATTTCATACAAAAAGCAATTATATATAAATGTAAAAATATTACTGTTTTTAGTGTTTTTATATGGCTGTTCAGCATTGTAATTATAATTACCGTATATTTCATTTTAAAATAAATAAACTGTACCATAAATTGCATTGACCAAAATTGTGACTGACACACATATAATATGACACTACATTTAGGAAACTTTTTCAATAACGGATAACATAAAATTGGTTGCCAGTGAGTATTTTAAACATTGGATTAATTCAAATTCCACACACCATGCGCTAAACTGACAGGTTAGATAAATTCTCTTTCTTGGACATTTCAGTAAGAAATATGACTCACACCTAAGACCATAAATCAATGGCATCAAAACTGCTCTGTTTTTAATCTTTCTGGCATTTTTGGAATTAAATATTTGCATATGTTTGGAATATGTCATACAATTTCTATTCTTGCATTTCGTAAAAGCCAAGAAGTGTGCCTATGAACAGGCAGTATTTACTGCTTCGTTACTGTATGATAGTTGAACCTTGCAAGAAATTGGTGGTTTCATCTATTTTACCATTGCACAAAACAACAATTATACAATTAACAATACGATTTATAGCTATTGTAACAATCACGGTGATCCATTTAGAATGACTGATATTGTCAGTGCTTTTTTTTTGTAAAAAATGAGGTGGCAGTACTCATGTTTCTTAAAAACAATTCCCATACATAAGCACACAAACTCCTTTACCCGTACATAAGCACACAAACTCCTTTACCCATACATAAGCACACAACCTCCTCTACCCATACATATACACTAAGTATCCTTAGCCATAAACACTAATTTCCGCCTCCTGCTTCGCCATCAACTAAACTCCCACCTCCACAGCCACAAAATTTACACTCATCCACATCCCCAAGTCACCCCTCCACATCTAGCAAGTTTCTATCCTTCCGCAGCCCCCAACTCACCACTACACAGACCCTTATTCCTTCCATGACCAGTTTTCCTTATGCACCCAGACACTCATGTATCTGTGTGTATGTATCTGACATAACCAGGCAGGCATAATCAGAATGCTTTCCCAAACTCACCACGGATACATACACACACATTCACCCTTGCCATTACACACTTTCTCTTTAACTGTCCCATTTCGCCCAACTTTCTTTTTATCTATCCTCTTCATCATCTCCCCTCTTTCTCTTCATATGTTACTTCAAGTCCTGTGGTGGGAGCGTGAAGTCCATTCCTACAGACCTTTGTTTCAGTACTCCCACATGGTGGGTGGAATCTAGGTAAATCACCTATCCACTACTCTACCGGGTGGATCTTGGGTCATGGTCTCCTTCTGCCTCTCCTTGGACCATGCTGTTCCCTAATGCTCTTGAAACACCTGGCGCTCGTTTGGTCAATTAAGGCTCAATATAAACCAGGCATCAGCCTAGCCTCATTGCTAGAGCATTGTGTTCCTGGCCCTGTATACTGACCTACTGTGTTTCTGCATCTGATCTGTTTTCCGTGTATGACTCTTGGCTACTTCAACAATCCCGATTTGTATACCAGCCCCCGGCGTGTCCCAGACGTACCTACCTGTTCGGCTGCTTCCTAGCTGTGTGCCCTGCCTGAGGGCTTTATAGCCGTGTGCCCTGCCAGTGGGCTTCCTAGCCGTCTGCCCTGCCAGTGGGCATCACTGGTGCATATCGCGGAGGATTGTAGAAACAGACCCTACGCTTCATTTTGGGCTGGTTAGAGGGATATCCAGCCTTCTCCTCCAGAGATCACTGGAGGTGCCGGTGGGCTGTTGCATAGGCTACCATCACAAAAAAAGCCCTGCATAAAATGCTTATAGCGAAACATAACTGAAACATATTAACAGCTGCAAACATAAACTAATCTAAGGTAGTGTATGAGGGATCATCCTATATTTGGAAATGAAAAAGAGAAGAAGATGCTTTCTATAGATATAAAGGTTCCCAGGTTGTGAAATCGTAGACTATTAGGGGTGGTTTGGCATACAGTATGAATCATGTTTTCTCTGGCCATTCTACTTTGTGCTATCCTATGGAATACAGAACAACGGAGATAGCCAAACACTGTCATGGGAGGTTACTGGAAAGAATAATCATATTAATAATAATCATAATAATCATAATAAAAATGGACTCTCCCTCCATAAGTCTCCAAACATCTGTCTGTTCCGCAGAGAGGACTTGGCTCATGCCACACTTTATCTGGTTTGGCCACCTCTACCTAGCATAGTCTATGTGGACTTTTAACTGTTTGTGAACTGTGATAAGTGAAATACAGAGTTTAGCCTTTTAGTGACCTATAACTGCCATATACCTTCGTGAGTGGTAATGACCCACCACTCTCCTCCATCTATACCTTTACCAGTTATCTGAGCCACCTAATTATATTGTTGCAGCAACAACAGGAGCCTGCTCAGGTGTGATGTCTGTGTACATCTTGCACTCAACACAACAGTGAGTAGCTTCACAAAGTACGAGCCAGCAGACCACACCATGGTTGAACTAGGGTCCTACTGGATTCAAATCAAAGCAAAATTCATGGCTGTAAAAACAGGGGACCCGAATCCCAGTATATAGTTTGAGTTGTCTCTTACCTACAGAATGAGTGACACTTTGTCTCCTTTTGTAGTGTCAGGGTGAAGTCTGAACAAAAAAGGATATCTTGAGAGACTATACTACTGTGTATACTGGGAGACCGTAATATTAATGTTTTTTTCCTTCCATTTGAGCATTTACTTAAGCACTGCTATTTACACATTTTCTTGATTTGAAGAATTGATTTTAACGTGTAAACCAAATTAAATCAGGACATTTTATTTTCTATTACATGCTATTATTAAATGAAAGAAAGATATTGTACATATCCATAAAATAGATTTTTTTATAGATTTCCTTTTACTTTGAAGAAAAGGCCAACATTATTGATTTGTCTCCAGCTTCTGAAATAATTAGATTTTTTTTTTATTTTATGAACTGCAATATATGCAAAATCAGCCTAGCGGCATGATGCTAGCATGTGTACAGATATTATTTCCAACGAGTATTTCATTCAATATCACGGATTTTATCAGTGTACTTTCAGCGTTATACAGATCCTGAATTTCTGTATCTTTTCAGAGGTCAATGCTCATAATATCACTGATCAGACAGTTTATGATGTAGCTTATTATTTGCAGTATAAAAAAGAACAAGTGTCAAGGATGGATTTATTTCTCTGCTGTGGTTTGCGCCCAAGACCTATCATTTTATGATAAATGATATCTGCTGCTTATGCATATATGTGCCTGGATATTAACGCAAGCTGTTGAGATGTGAATTCCTTAAAACTAAAAGTCTCTGGGTGTAATTGGATCATAAATTGTAGCCGTTCTAGAAGCCTGAATAAATGAGTCATTTTTTTTACAACTTTTACAAACAAGCATCATGTAAATATATGTAACAAATCAATATGGATTGTTTAGTAGCAGAACAACGACTGCAAAATAGGATTTTGCAGCATTTCCACTTAATTTTCAGTTACTGGGAAAAATGTTGAATTTTATATTTGACAGGAGCTGTGCTGTGTCTTTGAATACGATACATTCTGCTTTGCGTTAGAAGATCTTTTCACAGAATATCAAAAAAACAATGCTTTTACATTGGCTTATAATTTACCCATTACAAAGATCTGGTAATTCCAAAATGTTGGCTTTCTGAGTATTTCACAGCTGCCACTGCATTCGTTAAGGCAATTTTCACAGTGCAGTATACAATTTTAGTCCTAATCATTTCCAAGTGAAATCCCTCTGAGGCATGGACAATATATTGTCACAAGCTGCAAGTTTATGCCCGGATCGTTGCATTTGGAACTAGTGAGCATCAAGTGTCAAATCTTTGGATGACCTTGAGCAAATCACTTCATTTTCTTCAGGCCTCGTTGGGTTGTAACCTCTAAAAGTCCATGAGTCATTTTGTACTTCCAAAATTTTATCATTCTTATGGTGAACACAATGAATTATGCATCAAGACCCAAAAAGCATCTATGATAGTTTCCTAGTTAAATTCTCAAGCGCAATCAATAAGAAATATTCCAATATTTTGCTAATAGTCTAGAAACCAATTAACCAGCTTAAATTACAATGAAGAAACCATGCTTAGATACAATATGCATTAATAATAGTAGGTCCATTAATTTCTCTTAACTACTGTACTTGTGGAGTACTGCAATCATTATCTTAAAACAGAATAGGATTTCTTGTCAAGTAGATATTTTAATTTTTCATTGTGTTAAATCAAATAGTTTTTTTAAACTGACTAAACTACAGTGGCTATTTTCTTTTATTAAATGCCTATGTACAGAGCAATAACCTGATTTCTTAAGACAATTGTGGTACACAATTGGTACACAAACAGTGCTGTAGGAAGAAGTCAAAATGTTAATGAACCTATTAAGTGCCACTGTCAGTCATCTCATGTTTTAAATACTGGTTATCATGAACTCTTAGGGTCTCGTCGAATGTCTCTGGGTGAAGAACTGCCTTCATGGGTCTCTGATTCATTTCTCGGCTTTAGCTAGCCCATTTCCCCACCTAATTATCGTCCAAAACTGAACCCATTTAATGCTATCTCAGGTTCATCACATGATTAGGGCCACCCTCTTGCACGGCTATCCCTGCCCTCACAAAGTCACTACCTCAGAAGAAAGAGAGCTTCAGGTAGCCTACCCAGAGAAGTTCTCAGGTATTGCTGTCAGGAACCAACTGGGAAATAAAATCAGCACTGGCACTTTAAGGCCAGCAGCCATCTAAATGATACATGGACCCACACACTATACAGTATATTTTGTAGTAAAAGACTGCATGGGCTCACAAAGGGCGGGATTCCTAAGGGCTACAAAGAGTCCCATTGAAACTTGGTGCCCATATCCTCTTACCCTTATTAATCACAGATCTACAAACATAGCAGATGGTCTCTATAGATGAGTATTCCTAGCATAGACTGTACAAGCTTGGAGATGGTGAACTTGGTAATCATACAACATGGCAATGTATGATTATTAAACAGACTTGACAAGGAACGGACAGCTGGGGGTGCTGCCGTAGGTCGGGCCTAGGGCAACACAGAAAGTAAATGCATCGGCATCAACAGCACATATATAATGAAGACATAAGTTATGAACACAACTGTATTTAAGTTCTTCATGCTGTACACATGTTGTGTCTAAACTTTATGCTTAGTTGTATCATAGCATTATATATAATGTATAATATATTAGCAATATAATAGGAACATTATTTACTTTAAGGTAGAATGAACCCCCCAACTGTCTTTTAAAGTGTGTCTTTGTTAAATGTTCCCATTTTAGGCTCATAACAGAAACTTGTTGTCCATTGATTTTGACCACATCACCAGAACTGGAAAGATCTATGACGACCACAGGAAATTTACTCTCAGAATTCTTTATGATAAAACCGGTCATCCTGTTCAGTGGTCACCAAGCAGCAAGTACCATGATGTTAATATAACTTATTCCCCTTCTGGTCTTGTTTCCTACATTCAAAGAGGAACCTGGACAGAGAAAATAGAGTACGATCAGAATGGAAAGGTGGTTTCCAGAATCTGGGCCAATGGTAAAATCTGGAGCTATACATACTTGGGAAAAGTAAGTTTAGGAGTTGCCTACTCCAGTATTTTATAATAACTTTTTTTTCATGATTGAAAGAGATAAAGGTTTAAAATGCCTAAGTGGTGTATTGACTTGTTATTTAACTAAATAGCATTTTTACAGTGAATAATGGTATGTGTGGGAACTGTTATATATTATAAATGTCTTCAAAAGACAGAAGGCCTTTTTATTACACTTTATGCATAATGATATCACTGCGCACAATTATTTCACAAAATAATAATCATCAATCACGTTACAAGCAGCATAATAAGTATAAAAGCCAACACAATAAATTTCTTCTTCAGTCTATCTATTGTGTTATGGAATAATGGGTCCTTCTTATTCATGACATACTCTGAATAATTATCACGAAAATGTTCCTGGAATTTCAAGTGAAACAGAAATCACGTTGACACTTTGGTATCACAGTTGCTTTATTAATAGTCCTTGTATCTAAGTCCATATAAAAGCCTGTAAACAAGAGGAAATTGTTTGCCTTTATTATCTGGCAATCAGGTTGTATTAAAATAAACACATCGCTTACAATGAAAAATACATTTATCAATACAACATTAAATGTATATATGTTCTGGTTTGTAATGAGGTTCAAGATGCTTTTTTAAAATTGAAATTGAATTGTCTGTGGTCCTTTCTTCCTGAGTCATTTCTCATTTGTGTTATTAAATATTAATTACTGGTGGACCATTCTGCAGAAAAGAGGTCTTCCATAAATAAAATGGCTTAATTAACTTCTCTGCCCTGAGTTTCAAGGCCTAGGAGTTATGATTCATTATTAAATGTTTCAGGAGTGAAAAAATGATAAAATCTATAGCTTATTCTATAGTGTTTTGGAAACTGAAACTTTCATATTTTTGACGAAGTAATATTTACACATGTTTACTTTTCAGACCATAAGCCTCCTTCTGCATAGCCAGCGGCGCTATATTTTTGAATATGATCATTCGGACTATCTTGCTTCGGTAACAATGCCTAACATGGTGCGCCACAGTTTGCAAACCATGCTCTCGGTTGGGTATTACAGGAACATTTACAGCCCACCTGACAGTGCCGGCTCTTTCATTCAAGATTTCACTGGAGACGGGCGGCTTTTGCAAACGTTATACCTTGGGACAGGACGGAGAGTGCTTTATAAATACACCAAACAAACAAAGCTCTCTGAAATCATCTATGACACCACCCAGGTCACATTTACTTACGAGGAAACCTCTGGAGTCATTAAAACAATCCACCTAATGCATGAGGGATTTGTTTGCACTATCAGATATAGGCAGACAGGTATGTGTTATACACAAAAAATAAATAGACTGTTTCTATGTACTTGTTGCCTTGTTGCAAGAATCTAAAAAAGAAAGTTTTCTTGATTGTGTCAACAATGTAATATTTTTTTCTCCCAATTAGGTCCCCTCATTGGACGCCAGATCTTTAGATTTAGTGAAGAAGGGCTTGTCAATGGCAGGTTTGACTACAGCTACAATAACTTTCGAGTTACCAGTATGCAAGCCATGATTAACGAGATACCTCTTCCTATAGACCTATATCGGTATGTAGATGTCTCTGGAAGGACTGAGCAGTTTGGAAAATTCAGCGTCATCAATTATGATTTAAACCAAGTCATCACAACCACAATGATGAAACACACAAAGATATTTAGCTCAAGTGGACAAGTCATTGAGGTGCAGTATGAAATACTTAAGGCTATTGCTTACTGGATGACTATCCAGTATGATAATATGGGTCGTATGGTAATTTGTGACATACGAGTAGGAGTTGATGCTAATATAACTAGATATTCTTACGAATATGATCCAGATGGCCAACTTCAAACAGTGTCTGTAAATGAGAAGACTCAATGGCGTTACAGTTATGACCTTAATGGAAATATTAACCTACTCAGCCATGGCAACAGTGCTCATCTTACACCACTGAGGTATGATATTGGAGATCGTATTACCAGACTGGGAGAAATTCAGTATAAAATGGATGATGATGGATTCCTCAGACAAAGAGGCAATGACATATTCGAGTACAACTCAAATGGTCTTCTGAGCAAGGCTTATAACAAGGTTGCAGGTTGGAATGTACATTACCGTTATGATGGTTTAGGAAGACGTGTTGCGAGCAAGTCAAGTACAGGATCCCATCTACAATTCTTTTATGCAGACCTGGCAAATCCAATAAGAGTTACACATTTGTACAATCACTCTAGTTCTGAGATAACATCACTTTATTATGACCTTCAGGGTCACCTAATTGCCATGGAACTTAGCAGTGGGGATGAATATTATGTTGCCTGTGACAATACAGGAACACCTCTGGCCGTTTTCAGCAGTCGTGGCCAAGTAATAAAGGAAATTCTATATACTCCATATGGCGATATCTATCAAGACACCAACCCAGATTTTGAAGTCATCATTGGGTTTTATGGAGGACTGTATGATTCCCTCACCAAACTTGTGCACCTTGGACAGAGAGATTATGATGTTGTAGCTGGACGATGGGCCACACCTAATCACCAAATTTGGAATAAACTAAACACAAGCCCCAGACCTTTTAATTTATATTCATTTGAAAACAATTATCCAGTTGGCAAAGCACTAGACGTGGCACAGTATACCACAGGTAAATACTTTTCTTTGAATGTGATGTTATTATTTTAAGACTTTATGCTGTAGAACATAATAAAGGGTTTTACATTAAATGTTATTTATGGAACACCAATAGTGATAAGAGAGTGAGAGTCCTTTTCTTTTTCTAGATATTGGAAGCTGGCTGGAGCTATTTGGATTTCAGTTACACAATGTCCTCCCTGGATTTCCAAAACCAGAAACAAAGGACTTTGAGTCAACATATGAGTTGCAACAACTACAAACAAAAACACAGGAATGGGATCCTGGAAAGGTTGGTACATTGATTTTCTATGATGTATATAGTGTGCATGGTGGGTCACACAATTATCTCAAAGGTAACCTGAATGCAGGAAAATGCCAGCATGATGAGTCCTGTACATTGGGTGACTGCCCAAAAGTGTATCCACATAACGCACAACATGCCCGCAGCTCATGAATCAGCTTCCAACTGAACTGGAAATATTTTTAATAAACAGTCTGGGTAAAATGCCTTCTATAATAGTTCCATGCCTTTCTTTCATAAAAACAAATGGAGTGGATCCACTCTAGCACAAGACAGTACAGGCATACCCCACACAATGAGGTCATGTATGTAAAACTAAAATGTACTTAACGCATATATGTAAAACTAAAATGTACTTAAAGTGAAGCTCTACCTGTTTTCACTTATCAATGCCTGTACAGCACTGCAATTGTCAGATCGTTTCCACCACAAAACTACTTGTAAATAGCAGTATGTTTTTAAATATAGTTAAGCTTATTGTTATTCCCATTAAAATGCTTTGATTTCTTTTTTCAGACTATCCTTGGTATTCAGTGTGAGCTAAAGAAGCAGCTTCGAAACTTCATTTCTTTAGATCAACTTCCGATGGCGCCAAAACAAAATGAGGGAAGGTGCCATGGAAATGTCAAATATCCCAGGTATGCAGCAGTTCCATCTGTTTTTGGCAAAGGTATAAAATTTGCTATTAAAGATGGGATTGTGACAGCTGATGTCATTGGAGTCGCCAATGAAGACAGTCGACGCATCGCTGCTATTCTTAACAATGCCATTACCTGGAGAACCTACATTTTACTATAGAAGGAAGGGACACTCACTACTTCATTAAGTTGGGGTCTCTTGAAGAAGACTTGGCTGTCATTGGTAACACCGGCGGGGGACGTATTCTGGAGAACGGAGTAAACGTCACTGTGTCACAGATGACTTCATCAGTCAATGGAAGGACTAGAAGGTTTGCTGACATACAACTTCAGCATGGCACATTGTGTTTTAACGTACGTTATGGAACCACCACTGAAGAAGAAAAGAATCATGTCTTAGAATTGGCCAGACAGAGAGCTGTGGCTCAGGCTTGGACTAAGGAGCAGAAGCGGTTGCAAGAAGGAGAGGAAGGCATACGAGTGTGGACAGAGAGTGAGAAACAGCAGCTTTTAAGCACAGGAAAGGTACAAGGCTATGATGGATATTTTGTTCTTTCAGTAGAACCGTATCTAGAACTTTCCGATAATGCCAACAACATTCACTTTATGAGACAGAGTGAAATAGGCAGGAGGTAACAAACAAAACAAAACAACCTCTTTGCCTTTGCGTCACCAAAGACTGCCTGTTTTTAAACATAAAATGGTTTATTGTATTGATTTTCTAGATCAGATCTCTGTATATGTAAATATGAAGAAAACATATCCAACTGCCTTTAAATGTGACAAAAGATGGTATTTTAATATTGTTAGTTTTAATGATGTCACCCTGTCAGCACTTGAGGGGTCAAACGGTTCAATGCTAAGCAGTGCGCTAAAGGCCTCTCGGGTGCTCTTGGGATTTAGAATGACGGTGAAGCTTCATAAATTTTGTGTGGCGCTATTCAAAAATTTGTGCTCGCATATTAAACACTACAAAGTTGCCACTGTTTCTGGAGACTAGAGCTTATGTGATTATAGAGTTTCTAGGCAAAAATAAATAAATAATAAAATCTACCTATCAAGTATTAGCAAGTATTTGATGAAATAATGCGTAACGCTAAAGAACCTTTGTCATTCTTCCTTTCTTTCTTTTTCCATAAATGAACGTATTTCACAATAAAAAATATACAATGTATGGTGAGTATTACCCTCATGCAGAGGTGGTTAAAAAGTGAGTATGTCTAGATTATTTTTAAGAACGGGTGGTTAAAAATATGTAGGTTCAGCCAGTGGGCTTTAAGAGCCTTGTCCTTTATATTAAAAGGGCACTATGACATTTCACAGTGTGCTATCTACACAGTATTGCTGCTTGAATTGCTTAGATTTTATCAGGATAAAATATTTTTTTTAAAATATAGATTTACTGAATGTTAAAGTATATTGCCTTTTGAGTTTCTGAAATCATTAGCATCACATCTGAGCATAATATATGCAAAGTGTGCAGTTTGCTGTGTCAGAAACATATGTAGCTGAAAATATCCAGCTAGCTCCAAATAATAATAATAATAATAATAATAATATGTGAAAATCTCGAGGTAAAGGGTTCCAGCTGTCCTTTGTTAGTGCTGTTCCAATCATAAATTACAACCTATAGTAAGTTAACCAAATACCTTTTAGCCGATCTGTCATTGAATTCTTTCCCTGGTTTAATCAGATAATAACACCGAAAATTGTAAGAGGATTTGTGATTCCTATGGCAACAACCTATCAGTGAATGCTTATGTGTCACATGATAATTAAGGGTTCCAAAAAAATGATAAATTAGATGAAATTTGACACAATTAAGATTTATTTACGGGAGGGTTTGGAATGGTGCCATTAACTTTAAGCTTGTTGGCATTGGCATACCTGGGCATTTTCAGGCTCCGGTTACCCAGAGGTCTCCCTATATGAAAGTTCCCAGGTCTGCTAACCTGGAATTAACCAGTTTCAATCCAGACGTCTGCACAATAGATTACAAAACAAGGTTTGTTTGTTTTTTAGCCATGAGGACACTACCCAAATCTCCAAAAGCTCAGATACCATCTCTCAAACCGATGTAAACAGATTAATGTTAATGCAAGCACTTCCTAATATATGGCAATAGGGGCATCAATGTTTTAACAACGGCTGAGCTTTTATTTATGCAGTGAAAGCTGTAATAAACCAGGTTATTTTTTCCATTTCAATTACATCAGTCGCTTTTCTAACAGCAAAGTGGCAATTTCTCATGTTAATAGCTACGGAAAATGATTGTGTTGCATGTGGATTGTTCAGTGAACTTCTGTATCCCATCAACACTAGATCAATGTATCAGCTCGCTCCGAAATGCAGAACATAGACATATGTCCTTTTATGCAAAAGTTTGAGACTTAATTAAGTACACATCTTAGCAAGGAACATACACAGGGCTGACCGGTCTAGGGTACTTGAACGGGACATTATGCTGAAGACCATTTCCACCCTGCTATGCTGCTTTGATCTCGCTGCCTTACTAATTCTCAGTAGGTCGAGGATCAAGTGGTGCTAGGCTGGCTTCCTCGGTTTAAGACAAGCTGTCAAGAAAAAATCCTCTTCAACAGAAAAAAAAGACTCTCTGGGTTAAAGAAACTACTTCAAGGACAAATTAGTGTGTGTATGTACTAGTAATATATACTCGAAGCTTTACCTGTGACCATAAGCTGTTTTTTTTTGCCTACTTTATATAAACCTAATGGCAACGATGCCTATTTTTACAGGGTATTGATTTATGACTGTTAATGGTCTGTAATGGGCTTTGAAGTAATTTGGAATAATGAATAATCCTGGTCACTAGCAGAGATGGTTAACCATTTATAATCAGACATTTGTCCTGTGTTCTTTTTACATGTGTGTATATTTTAAGAAATCATTTCTTATTTCACCTATTAATTCCTAAGTCATACCTTCCTATCGTCTTTCTTTAAAGAGGAACAGGCCCTCTTTTACAGCGAAGTCTCATTAAAACACATTTTTCTCCATGAACACAAAACACAGTGCTGTATCCCGTAATGTAGGTTAACGTTGACAAAAAGCTGGTTTTATTTCACTTTGTTCCAATAAATGTCCTTTATCTGGAGACCTGGAGGCTGCCATTGTTGTCAGTGGTAGACGACTTTCTCTGCTCAATCACCACACATTAATATCATTTTATTCAGTTGCTCTATATTTTATTAGTCAGGGTGTTGGACCGGGTTATTGACACTGAGCCAATCTACTGTTTACCCCAAGGCAGAATGATACAAATTTAGGATGTTTGTCTTGCTCTATATTTTTGAAAATATATTTTGAATCTGATATTAGTAATAAAATAAGCAAGTGGAAGTTTCCCTTTAAGGCCCAAACCCTGCTTTCCATCTGTTCTGAAAACCCATCTGTCACTGAAAGAGATAAAAGAGAGTGCAACATGGAGTTTGACAAAAGGTTTGTGCAAGGATTAAGTGGGACACATTTTGGTCGCTTAATTTAACTTTATACAGAGGTTTCCAAAGATGACTTGTTTACCCCTAGGCTTCATGGACAAACTAATTCTGGGGTCTATTCTATGTCATGAGAGTTTGAGCTCCTTGACTTCACTATTCATTATCAAGGTCTACACCCCAGTGAGCTTCTGCAGCTTTGGCTTGGCCTGTATAATCCACAGTTACATTAGTGAGATGTCTTCACCCTTTGATCTATACATTATACAGGGCCAGCACAGCTTCTTGCTGGAGAAACCTGAATGCACTCCAGTATTACAGAAAATAAACCCCAATCCAGTGGATTTTTTTCAACAGCTGTAAAGGCGCTATTCTACGTACTCTGCTGCACGTAACGCTTTTATAACAAAACACTCTAAAAAATATGTTTTCTTGTAGTGTTGAATGTCAAAACCTTTTTCCAGAAATTATTATTTAATGATGTACAACTGAAATGGTCACGTGACATAAAAGCAGGTAAGCTACTTCAAGTTCCTGTCTCGTTTTTATGTGATTAAACCTTCAGATGAAAGAATAAAATGACAATGTAAGATTTATATGCTGTACATACTAGAATGCGCAATTGATGCTTCGTGTAGCATCAGTGTCTGTAGACGAACAGCTAGCATGCCCACTCAGTGTGTCTGGCCAGGGGCAATGCAATTCTCCTACCAGTGTGACTCATCTTTTATTTCTAAAGGCACAATCCAAGTCTGTAGTGCTGTCCACCAGGTTTAATAAAAAATACCCTTGAAGAACAGGAGGGGACAGTCTTATACGTAGGAACTTTCAGTCACCTACCAACCAGATCATGTGATTTGGGACCCCTATGTAGTGTCCAACTTCATAGGCATATCCAAAACAAACCGGTTTTGATTGTGCATGCACAGTTTTACTAGCTAATACAATGTCTGTCTATATGAGTTTGGCAAACCCATATATGTGGAAACACTCTAGGTTTTCAGGTTAGATTATTCTTTCTCTGGGCAGGGGAGCATTGTTTGCCATGCACACTTTCCTCCTACACCATCCATCTCCTTCCTACTTCCCACAAGCTAAAGAAAGTGTTGGGCTAGCCCTAGCCCTTCATTTATCTATCACTTCCCCTTCACGAATCAACAGAAGAGGGAGAACTACCCTAGGAAGTTGCCCATATCCCACAAAAACTCAGATGCTCCAAGGGCATGATGTTGTGAGAGTAGGGGTGGGGTGGGATTTGAGTCGGGGACCAAGGGCAAGACTATGGATTTAATTTAGTAACTTGACTTGGAGTAACAAGATATGGCATCTACCCCTGGGGCATACTTTCAAGGGGCACTCGAGGGGATCAAGTGGGAGCTGGAATTGAGGTATGTGCTGTAATAGCACAAAATAAGGCTCTTTACATATATATATATCATGTATATCAATATATATCTATTATCATTACCATAATATGCTGAAAGTGCACTTTACAAATTAAACAGCATTTTAGAAAGTAACATGAAATCTGCTAAGTAAAAACACATTGTTAGCAGGGTTACAACATGGTAGGAACAATCCTAAATGGTAAATAGTATCACCTTCCCATATTTTTATCAGAGAACTTTATTTTAATTCAGCGTGGAAATATAAACTTCTATTATCATGTTACAGATTCTGAATGTAAAGAGGGATGTATCTGTTCATTCACAGACGCTTTCAATTCATTAACGTCTGCACTGGAATAATCTTCGTAGCCTAATACCAGTGGATTATTAGATATAAAGCTAATAGCGCATTCTGTGATAGGAGGAAAGCACTGAATGTAATATATACCGTTTATATAACTATAACTTATTCCAAAATTCTAGAATTGTTTATCAGTCCCTTGCGGGTTTATAGGGCATGATCATGTGATCACAGGTAGATCACTGGACAGTTATATATTCACTAATATGTTGGTTTTGTAAATTATGAATTAATTCTGAATTGAGTTTAATAATCCAAGATGAATAAAGTACTAGAAGTGTAAAGTCTGAGCGGGGTACATTATGTTTTTCGTAACATGTTTATTTCTCAGTGTGACTTCAAAATACATGAAAATATAAAACAATATCTGCTGTATTTATGTAGTTCTCTACTATCTTCAAATGATCACAGTTTTTAGTGTCTAGAGAGGAGATGTAACTGCAGTGCCTTCATTTGCATTAACATTTAGCTTTATCTTCATTTATTTCTTAAAAACGGAAGTGTTGATTGTGCACATGTATCATCAATGGTTGACAATAAAAATCTTATGTTAGTTTGAAATGATGGATTGTGAGAATTTGACATGATTTACACAAGCAGAAGATACTGATTTTCTGTTAGTCCAGATTGCAAGGTGTAGCCCAAATGCAAATGCAAATTGCAAATACAGCAACATATCTGGCACCATAATGATTTTTTTTTCTATAGCAACCCATTTATGCTATAATGATAATATAAATGTATTCCAACATCCATAGCATTTCGCTCTCATGAATCAATGTTTTGTTGATCAAATCAGTATGTAGAAGAACTTAGACTTTTTACTTTTCTTTACTACAATTTTTTTATTTGGTTTTTTCAATTATCAAAATCACTATATTTTTCCTCATTTCCATATTTGAACAGGGTGTTGCTATAGTATAATGAACTGAATTTCCTTTCACTATGCAGTGTACACGTGAAGCTCTGTTGCATAGCAAGAAGTCATCTTCATAAATGGTATTAAATGTTCTTCATAAACGGAACTTAAATGCATAAATAAACATGCATTAACCTGTAACTTTACTGTAGACAGATCAGGCATTATACGTATATACAGAAGTACTTTGTTCTAAATGTGCGATTGATGATGCCAGTTATTAACAATCATAAGATTATATCTAATGACGTTTTCATCATTAGAAAGCTTTTTAGTTAGAGCTCTGTTTGGGAATAATGGGAAAATAATAATTATTAAAAAACCATAATGTTTTCAAATTTCACAAGTCCACTTAAAGATATGTAATTTGATTTATAAATTGCCATCTCCTTGACCACAGTTGTGTTGGTCTTTTGGAAGTCAAAAGAGGAACAAAAGTTTCATTTTAGGGGAACACTTACAAGGGCTTCCAATATTCCATAATTTATAGATGATTGTGGTTATTTTATTCCAAGAACATGAAATACAAAATGGCACAATCATAGCCCGTAAATTCTCCTTCTTCACTTTCTTGATGTCCAAAAACAGAACTTAAATAGTTATGTAGCATAAAATATTTTCACTTGTGTCTGGATAGGCCAGGTGGGCTATTCTTAACCTTATATTACTTGTTAACGAGAAGTGTGTTTGGCAATCACATTTCTTAGATTCAGTTGTGGACTTCTCCTACTTGCTAAATGTTAGACAAAAAAAAATGTGTTATTCGCAATAGTTGAATTGTATGAAGAACCGTGAAACTATGTAGGCAACTGTGTGTGAGAATAAAATATGAAACATAGACCCATCCAGTGTCGATCACGTGCTATTTTTAAGTAGAGTTTCGCTTTCAGAGGCACAGTATCATTGTTTTCAGGTTGTGGTACGGTTGTTGGGTTTCTGTATTACAGTTGTTTTAAACCATGCAGAACATTGTGTTGCTTTGACCTAGGACTTGTTGCTACGAACCAACATTACTATTTTGTATTTCTGTTGACTCTCACATGCTACCAATGGAAACTATACAGGTTTTGTGATATGGCTGCAGCTAACTGCTCTTGTTGCATTCGGCTCTGGTTTTGATACCAGAAGCATGTATTTTATACAATAGCATCATGCTGTAAATAATTTAAAAAGTTGTTAATTTACTGTGTTGCTATTTGAAAGAAAAAAGTACTTTGAATATTTCTTTTTTCTAACAATAAAGCTATAAATCAATGCCTTGCGTTGTTATGGTATTTATGTTCTATCTAGAATATGGTCCTGCTGCCAGTCTTCTGACCAATTTGATTTTTCAGATGATATAACTTAAAGGGATGGTGATGTATTAATATGAATGTGTTTTGCTGGACATGATGTAGCCCCAGAAAATACATTAAATATTTAAAGAAAACTTTTCAGTGTTAAATGCTTTGCCTTTATCCTTCAACAAGCCTTGCCTTGGTAAAGAAAAAAAAAAGAGAAAAAAACAACTTTTTTCCCAACTACCTGGAAACTTCAAGAATATTTCAGCTAAATGTGAAATCCATTCTTTTTCAGATATGTAAATTTAACCATGATATATTATGTATCATTCATAATTCCAGGGAATGGTTTATTGGTACGTGACACAAACCCCTGAACTGATAGGTTGTTGCCATAGAAACTTCCTAAATGTTTGTGTTATTCGTATGTAATAAAACCATCAGGGCAAAGAACATGACAGATCTGACAGACCAGTTAATGTTTTGTCTAAACAGAACAATAACTTTTAAGTCATTTCTTACGTTGGAAATTGCATTAGACATTCTACCTCTGTTGATATCATTTAATCTTTTTCCTCACAATTTATCCAAAGCGCATGCGCAATTACTTTATCATGATGGTTTCATGTCTATACCATTATGAGAGAGCTGCTTCCTGAAGGTTAAGTATCATCAAAAATTAAATAGTATTTCATTTGCTCTTAGAATTCAATCTATATACTAAAAATACATGTCCATGTGTCAGTTTGAGATATATAGGGGTATTAACATAATGGCACAACACCTTATTCACCTATTCACTAAGAAATTGAGTAGTTAATCAACTTTAGTCGCATGCCCTTACATGTTAACACTCACAAAACAAGTTGCTTGTGTGGCAAGGTATACCCTGCTAGGGGTTACACACTGTAGCACCCAATCTGCCACTGAAACATGTCTAGAGTGATGTCAGCCAGCACCCAGTTCGGGCCTGGACCCCAAGCATTGTCTCCCCCCTTCACCTCCATCTCAGGAGGGCACTGATCCCATTTCATGCCCTGTAGGATATAGGAGGTTAAGTAAACAAAATATTTTCCATTACCCCTAAGTCACTAAGTTGGGAAGGATGAGGTCCATCCAAGCACATGCAAGTCTATGAAGCCCATTTAGGGATGTAATACAAAGTTAATAACACTTGCAATCCAGTGACATTGGGCAAAGATGAATTACTTTTTTCTCCTTCATTTTTTTTTTGTGGCAAAACAAAAACAAAACAGGAGTCTTGTGTTTTCATAGTACATTCAGCCTTCGAAGATGCGGTACATGCTTCACCTTTACACCTAAGTCTGAGGATTTGTTCAGGAAGCATAACATTTGACCCCTGTCTGTTAAATTGGTGCATGGAACAGGCAGACATATTGCAAACATTTGTGAAAAAAAGGTGAATCTGTTCCATGGATGGGCAGGCCTACTGGGATACAACATCTTATGAAAAGGTTATAGGGTATGATGAAGGTGATGCAATGAAAGTGGTTGAGTACTTATTATGAGCACTGAAGATTACAAAAGAATAACAAGGTTAAGGACCCTATATGTATGTGCCACAAAATAATAAATAAGTAAAATGGGATGAGAAGCAAGCAAGATGGGGAAAGAGGAGGGAGATAAAGAGAAAGAAGAGAAAGGAGAGGGATGAAGAGAAAGGGGAGAGATAATGAGAAAAGGGAGAGATAATGAGAAAAGAGGGAGCCCACAACTACACATCTGTTTCCGATAACTCACCCGCACCATTCATTTACCATGCCATTTTATTATATAAATACTTTCTTTCAAAACATCAATATGTACATGATCCAATTTTAACAATAAATAAACCTAAACATATACCGTATTTGCTTTGTATAAGTTTTTAGGTAATACTCAATTTGTCCCATTTATTTATTTTTCACATGATAATTTTATCTAAACACGTACTAAAACAAAAGTGCTAATAAATAATAATAATAATAAAATAGTGTATTGTCTCTTTAAAGTAACACACCAGTGGCACTTTGATTTCACATAAGGATCTATTGTAGATATTTATATTATAGTGCACTATTATCTGTAACAAGCCCGTGCCTCTTGCCAGAGACATTTATTATTTTGTTGTGTACAAAATAAGTCTTTAATGAGTCAATGGGCCGACCTATGTTAATGCTGATCATACAGCTAATTAGGGAAAGTAATACTCATTATGTTGCCAATTAAGATTCACATTAGATCTGCTATGTTTGCATTTGTAAAATCTCTAATTCAAGAAGCCGGGATGAATACAAAATCTGAGCCGTGCCAACATACTGGCAGTTAAAAAGCATTAATTACTGAATTCTATGAAAGCCTGCGGGGGTCATCTGCGGAAAAACAAAACAGACCTTTGGTGCAATTTAAGGCCTTTCAGATGAGTGAAATGTTATATCACTGACATATTTCGATTACACATATTAACAGTGAACGATACGATGACAATGCCACATAAATATATCTATCTGTCCCTCGCAACATTAGCACAAATTTGGTATTCATTTCTTAACACTACACATTCAAACACAACATAAGGAATAGCTGGGTTGGACATTTTATTTCCAAGCATGGCACAAATAGTTTCAAAAAGAAAAGAAATAGCCCAAAAAATTCTCGCTGAGCTGAACATCTGACTAAACAGCCGCAATATCTATTCTTACAGTTGCGTTGCTTCTCCAGCTAGCAGCATGAAAATCAGAATTCTGTAACAATAATTACCAGACACCGTTCCCTCCGCAAGATTCACTAAATCACTATCGCCTCCAGGGACTCTGAAAGCTTGCCTTCCATGCTGCAAGGGGTATATTTAATCCTTAGTGTGCGGCATTGGGACACATCTTTCCTAGTAGGAGATCTGGCATTTTTTTGTAGTTTTGCAATAGTTACTTTTGGTGACAAACACTTTCTATTAGGGCCCTGTGAATCAAACATTTTTGGTCAAATCTCGATTAGAATCTACCAATCCTAAAAATCCCTTTATATCAGAAAATAAGACAATATTTAAGATGATTACATGATTTTAAATGTCTAAAAGTACAGTGCTGTTTCTGGTTTCGCAAGCTACGATTCCCATCACCCGCATTGCCATCATTCTGGTTGAGGGTGGCTGGAGTTCAAATTCACAAAATGTCATGAGCCAGTTTTATTATTTAAAAATAAAAATAAATTTTTAAGTTTCTTTTTTTTTTTACAATTGTTTTATTCGGGGGTGGGGTTAAAGTTATCTCAACTGGCTAGCAGAAGCAGGAAAGCCGTGCACAGTTACCTTTGACAGTGGGATAATGCCCAAAAAACTGAGATTGTCCAGCAGAAAAACCATGACTGTTGGGAGATATGCACCTTTTTTGGGTGGTGTGACAACAACCGAGAAGAAGTGGGAATTGCTAACCACCCACCTTAGAATAAGATCCACCTCATGTTGTTCAGATGTTGAATTTTTGGCTCCGTGAGTCAGTCAAGGGAGATCTCCCCCATCTGGACCATGATCCTTGCTGTCCACAAAAGCTGGGCAGAACCTGAAAATCAGGACTGGGACTGTTTGGAGGTATGATAAGCATGCTGTTGAAGCTTGCAGTGTGCTTATTCTACATTTCTTGTGTGATATTGGTAAGACACCGACTGCAGGTAAGTGTTGGAAAATTTGAGCCTTCACCTTCCATTTCCTAGCCACCTCAATCATGCAAAGTGAAGCAGTAGTCTGGATGACACCAGTGAGCCTCAAATACATAAAGAAACAGGGCCAGATTAACTAAGGAGCATGTGGAGCAACTGTTCCAGAGTGGTAGAGTGCCCTGAGCTCTCGTCCTGTAACAGACTTATTTGAGCTGTCAGGGCTGGTGAAAAGATTTTTTCCAGCATAGGCAAAAGCTAATTTTGCAGCCGCTCTGCTCTGCCCCTTGTACCCTGACCCCCTTTGACTGCCCACTTATACCCCACCCCTTTTAATGATTGCTATCTTAACACCTTTTATGCGTTAATTAATAGATGTTTGCCGGGGCAAATTTAGATGCAAATATTGCATGCAACACTTTACTAGACTAGCGAATTCTCAATATTTTACTGTTTTTCACCCAATTAAGCTTTTGGATCAAATTATAATAAAATTGTAGTGCAAAACAATGTATAAATACAAACCAAAATACAAGCAACAATGCAAGCGCCAATCCTTGATCTCTGAGATGCTCAAGCATCATTTCCCAAAGGGTATCGGGTCTACAAAAATGTACTTTTATTACTTTAGCATTAGCAAAGTCCTTCAGCAATGTCAATCTCATGAGCAATGGCCTTCTCAATAGACAGCATGGCAAGTACCGCCAGACGTTCTTTATTTTGAGGTTAGGGGACAGCATTAATTTTATTCTAAAATCTGGGGACAGCATGAGATTTATTCTAAGATGAAGGGGACAGTTTAAACATTATTTTGAGGTTAGAGGCACAGCATAAACTTTACTTTGAGGTTCGGGGCACAGGATAAGCTTTATTTTGAAGTTAGAGTGACAGCATAAATTTTATTCTGAGGTTAGCAGACAGCATACATTTTATTCCAAGGTTAGGGAAAAGCATACATTTTATTAAGCGGTTAGGGGGACAGCATACATTTTATTTAGAGGTTTGAAGGACAGCATACATTTTATTTAGAGGTTAGGGGGACAGCATCACCCTTTGGGGGTTTAGCATCCACATTATGTAGAGGTCAGGGGGACATTGTCACCTTTGAGGGGGGCAGCATTAACATTTCCATCACCTGACCTAACAACCTTTGAAAAGACAGGCAGGTGAGGGACCTTCTATAAAAATGTAATGTTGTTGATCCTGCAGTCCACAGTCACCCAGCCCAGACTCTAGATCTGTCTCCTACTGGGATTGCGCATTGTCTGGCTTGAGCTGGGCCATCAGCAGGAGGAGGATCTTCACCTCCCTAATCCTCCTTCTCCTCCTCCTAATAGATGGAGAAGGAAAGCAATGGGAGCAGATTGTCCTCCACTAAATTGAAAAAAATAAATTTGGAGGGTGAGATCATGTGAGCACACATGACACGCCTCCCTGCATTGAGGGTGCCTGAGTCTCCACTCCTGAAGACAGACACCTGAAGGACTTATATTTTCAAAACAGCGCCTCTCTCTCCTCCGTTTTAGGAGACGGCAGCCACCAAGCTGCTGTGTTAGCAGAGCACAATGAGTGATTCACTAGGGTGATCAGATTTCCCAACTGCCATTCAGGGAGACTTATTTTAATGAGTGCATTGCCATAAACGGTGGTACAGCATGACTCCTATCATTATACAATGATCCAGACAAAGACAGTGGTACAGCATAATTCCCATCACTATATACTGAGCCAGACACTGATGGTGGTACAGCATGACCCCTTTCATACTGAGCCAGTATTGACAGTGGTACAGCATAACTCCCATCACTATATACTGAGCCTGACATTGACGATGGTAAATCATAACCTCTATGACCTCATAACCTGGGTAATACTAACACATGGTCAATGCACCCCCCCCAGGAAATTCGAACTCTAGGCCTTTGCACCTACCTTGCCTACGGGTAGTGCCAGTCCTAACTGCTGTCATTAACGAAGGCTATAACATGAACAACAAGACAAAAAAGTACTTTTCCTTTGACTGCTGGTGAATGATTCTTAAAGAGTCAGTGTGGAGGCCTGGGCAGAGCTGGTCTGCGGTGCATATTTGGGTAGATTAGGGTTTGTAAAGTACAAGATGGTTAAGTGGCATTGTAGCCTCATCACTTTGTGTTGTATACATCTCTGTATTGTCCCGTCTGAATAAATACCCTCAAAGAGAGAAGATCCGTTGTTATTTAATAGTGCAGTTGGTAAAAATACCACATCTTGAGTATATCATCATCATTTTTGTCAAGAAACATTTCATATAATACATATAGTAAACATACATTTGACAAATGACTGACCAGCAGTATGTGGGTTGAATAGCTGAGCAATTGATTCCTTTTCTGTGAGCCTATACATCCCACACATTGGAACAACCGTAATGTTGTAGACAGACAAAAGCCATCATTAGGGCAGAGCAATGAAATGTTGACAGTCTCTAAAGCTGTGTTATAAATGGGTCTGGGGTTGGAAAATGTGAAATATCTCATCACAATAAAATGGGAAAATAGAAATTATGGCTGCAAATAAGATTATTTATCTTTGTCTTTCAGCTTCCAAACATGGATGTGACATAAATGAAGACACATGACCTGCGTAAATGGAAATCAGAGCAGCCTTTTTTTCTTGTCACTTGTTGCAGGCGATAGACATCAGGCATACCCGCAGTCTATGTTTAGACAGGCCAGGGCATGGGATCAGTGGAGACTGATTTGCATTTTGTTTGTCCGTATATACATGTCAATCTAGTGAGGCTAAGAATGAAATTACAAGCGACCTCATAATGTTCACTGCTCTCGGGAGAGATTTTGTGAACAGATATTTCTGTTTACTTAGATCCTGGGGATATTTGAAAATATGTCGACAATAAGACTGTATTAAAACCCAGATATTTGTCCACACAGCTCTGTTTTGCATTTTGTGGATCCCATTAAATATAATGAGTGCAGAATGACCTAAGGCATTACTGAAATATCACTCAGCATCAAGCAGCAGGGTTTTTGACACTGTACAGAAATGCGCGAAGGAGAAACTTGCTGAAGCTTTTAATTCAGCTGCCATGGAAAGCTGATGATTGAAAGCAAAAGGCCTTAATGTCAATGTTCTGCAGACTTTTTACATCCGTAAATTAAAAAGACAGATGGAGAAGACTATGGAATAACAGCAGCAAAATAGTTTATACATATTGTTACCAAATGCTGGAGAATTTCACGTTCCGGGGTGAAATTACCATACATAGCTGACACTACTATTATATTTTTTAGCAGTGCCAAACAAGAGAACAAGGCACGACCACACCTGGGAACTCTCTGGGTTTGACCCGGAGATTGCCGGGTGAGCGCTGCTTCTCCGGTTCTCCTGGTCAAGACCAGAATCCTCCAGGTCGCGGGAGTGGGGTCTTGATACACCTCTCTCCCCGCCCATTTTTCCTTTAAATTGGAGTGGCTCCCACTGCCGTCAGTGCCCTCGATGTCAGTGGAAATGCCCTCGACGTCAGTGTGCAGTTCTGGCCGCGTCCCGCAAGGAACCCAGAAGTTCCCAGGTATGGGCATGACTTCAAGGAGAAAGTCCACTTCCATTGTTTTAATTATTAGTGTCATATTTCAAAAGACTTCTAGTTTTAATATAATGCAATGCTGTATAATTGTGCTATAATTGGTAACGTTTCTAACAAATTCCATTATAAAACTATATTGATTATTTTAATTAGGGGATATTGAAGGGTTAACATAAAACCACTGAAACCGAAAATATTTACTACTTAAAACATATATTGTATTCTTCATTAAGCATTACTTCCCATTAGACTGTAAGCATGTACTCTTAGAAGAAAAAATTTGGAAAGGCTTATATCCTGAAGACTGTGACTATATACTATACTGTAGGTATACAATCAGTATGGTCTTATACTATGTGTGCCTGAAAGCCAAGATGATTGCAAAAGCTGCCTCTGAGTATACGGGGCAATAATGCAAAGTTTATATGATTAAGTGCTATTTTAGAACCACATTAAACAGAGGAGGAAGGGGACTGATGTATTCGGTGGAACTGGAAGTTCTAAAGAAAGCTTGCCTTAAGAGAAATGGGATGTAGACATGAAAGTACAGCATTGACAGGGAGTATGGACAGAAGAAAGGATTCGGTGGAGCATAGGGAACCAAAATGCGCGTAATAGGATATTATATCTGACATTAATAAATTAGAGAAAATTCAAAGAAAAAGGGCTGCTGAAAGGCAAGGACTGCATGAGAAAATGTATCATGAAATACCGCAAATCATTAGTATGTATAGTTCGAAGCAATGAAAGAAGAGATGGTGACCTGGTTGACATTCTGAAATATATGAAGAGATTTAACTGTATTACAAAAAAGAATTAATTTTAACCACGGATAGGGCTATTGTTAAATCTTGTCTAGTTGGACATTACAAACAGTATTTTAACAGCAGGTGGCGCTGACGGTGTCCAGTCCTAGTAAAGGTGGTAATTAGTTACTTGGGCTAAGTATTGGGGTACTTAGCAGCCACTGTGACATCTTACCAAGAAATGAAGACTCAAAGGATATACAGAGGCAGCGTCAGAGGATGGCGGGGGGTTGATGCACATGGAAGGTGATGCCCGTGGGTAGATGATTAGCATACCTGGGAACTTCTGGGCTCCAGCTACCCGTAGCCTTCCCTTGCAGGACGCAGCTGACGTCAGTGGGCGGTCCCAGAACGTCAGTGGGAGCTTTCCTGATGTCATTTAAATGGAAAATGGGCGGGGGGTGTCAATACTCCGCTCCCGCGACCCGGTCTTCACCCGGCAATCTCCAGGTAAAAAATCCCAAAATATATTATACATAACATTTAAGAGAAGATTTTTTCTTTCTGAACAAGGTCATTTTTATTTTATTCAGCATTTTTTATTAGCCCACTGGTAAGATATGGGAAGGTTTGAACATGAGACATCATGTGTACATAAACATACCAAATCACACTTGACATACTTATACTGATATTATAATATGAGAACATGACTCAAATTATAACGTTCTCTCATTGGGTGCTTTGGTAGGTCAGTTCCCAGGGGATAGCAAAATATACATAAAGATATGACTGTTTTTTTTTACAAAACTAGAAAATCAAGTGGCCAAATGAACCAACTCAAGAAAAAAGAATTATGTTATGGCGTTCTGTGGAATAATAATGTAAGGAGGGGTTGCACTTCAGCCATTGTTGCAATATATATCCAATCTCAAGATAGACTAAGAGAGACTTCTGTATGCCTCTCAATGTACATTTTAAGATATCCTTGTCAAAATAAGAAGATTATTCTTTAGTTCTAAGTTCTTTTAAGGTTATGGACCGTGACATTTCTTTCCATTATTAAATGTAGCCATTCTGCACATAAAATATTATAATTACACAGGGATTTGTGTTAGGGTTGAATAAAGACTACATGTAAGACTGACTAATAGTATTACTTTTGCCTGCAATGTATTCCATACCTCCCAACTGTTCTGCTTTTTGTGGGACAGTCCCGATTTTGCCACTCTATCCCGCTGTCCTGGCGAGCTCTACATCTGTTGAACTTAGCGGGACAGTGGGATTCGGGACTACAATCCCGTGGTTTAATTCTCTTGGCTCTGGGACACCACAGAAGGCACAGGGTCCCGATTCAGCGTGGGTAGAAGTTGGCAGGTAGACTATTATTGATTTATTAAGTATTAAAGTTAGGGTCTGTAGCAAAATGCCTAATTCCTTATGATTTTCACCTCCAATGTTCAACTAATCCACTCCAACTGATCATCCCTGGTTTTCAGAAATGTCCCCCAAGGTATAAATTCCTTGAAATACTCAACTACTTTAAAGCTCTTAATCTATACAAAATTATAGAAAAATGACATACTTAGAACATATAACATATGTAACATATGTAACATATATAACATATGACAAAACTAGAACATATAACACAAAAGGGCACATAAAGCCGCCGGGCACAATAGAGGCTTTGGGCACAGTGTTTTGCCACCTAACCAAGATTGTAATATACAATTTCAGCACTCATTATGTTAAGATAGATTGATATTTAGCATCAACATACAGTAGATGATTTAAGCACATTCCAATTGTGAAAAAGGAGCAGTTTACATTTTACGTAATGTTGATAGCTAAATATGAAATCTAGTTAAAAATAGTCAAATAGTCAAAAATATAAAATCCCCCCAAAAATCATTAAAATACAAAATATTTACAAAACCACCCACCAGACAGTAGGCATAGATGTGTAGCTGCATATCTTGTGAGATGATTAAACTCTCGCTGGTTTAGTGGAACTCTTTGTCAGTTTGAGGTTAGCAAAGCCACATCAACCAACATCCAGCTTTGGGTTTTATACAATAAATGCTTGCTTTAAAATTACACAGCAATGCTCATACCTGGCCACAGTTATAAAATAACATTAAACGATTCTATTTTGTAAACTCTTTCATCAGATTTCTGGAATGAATAATATTTTCTGGAAAATACAAAGAGGAGTTTTGAACGTTGCTCCTGCTTCAGTGGCTGAAGAATTCACTCGCTCTCACTCAGCTAACCTGGAACATAAAAAAGCAATAGATTAACCATGTGTAATCTGTATTAGTAACCTAGAGGCCTTCTAGATATAGCTAGATGATCTCACCTTCATTAGTTAGAGTTTGGCTAACTTGGATAAGGTTACCAACTGAAACATATCAATACTTTTGGAGGAATTTAATTTCTAATCGAATGTGTCCCTATCCCAAAAATGGGTTATTTAAACAGTGGCATTGGTTATCAAAATATCCACCATTAAAAGGTAGACACAGTAAGACTACTCAGTAATAGTATCTGTATATAAGGACATAGCAAGTAAGTGAAGATCTACTTCCTACAAAAAAGAGTACTGCAGCTCACACGGTCAATTTTAGGAACAGAATTACTATGAATAATTATTCTAAAAAAAAAAAATCTTTATCATTGAGCGCCTCTTTCTCTTATCAATCGGGTCTGGTCATTGAAGCTTTTCATGGTATTCTATTTTTACTATTTTCTGTTATTGCTTTCTGTGTTATTCAGTTCTGGTTTTTATTACGATGTTTAATTAAGTCTCAGGCTACAATGGCTTATGTTACAGTCAAGATAAAGCGCATTCCGATAAAAATGTACGTGCCAAAAATGAGCAAAAATGAGCTTTGAGTCTGTGCTCTTCTGCTAAGTTATTAAATAGTGTAACATTATCATTTAGCAATTTGGGCAAATAGTCCAGTAAGTATCTGTTTAAGGAACATGTCAATACAGAGGACCAGTTGGATACGCTACAGGCATTTCTCTGGATAATTATTATATTCTGTTTCACCCACTAAGACCGAATCCCATTAGTATTGGTTGTTATCTATCTACTGCTTTATGGGCTTACTAAGATTAACTTAATTGCAAACCGTATTTGGGACCTGCAATCTCATTCACAAACCTTCGACTATCCTCTAATTCTTTCCACTCCATATTGTTACGCGCAGATCACCTTGTGGGTTTTTGTTGTATTTCTTTCTACTGGGTGCTGCAGATGGATTGCAATCCCCTGGTCAGGTTTCTTGTAAGCAGAAATCAGATTCTGTAATTTTCGGAACATCCTCCTTGGAACCCCTGGTGCGGTCTGTAAAACAAACACATTAGCATGTTCGGAAATTCAGTGAAGTGCAGCATTTGCAATGATGCCTGAGATTTCCCAAGTTGTGCATTTTTAGAGTTGTTTACTCTACATAAACATATATAATGGTGTTTGCAAATTGGAACACATGGGCTTCTGCAAAAAAAAAACCCCAAATAACTTCAATGAAAAATGAATAATTTGGAAGTTTAGTTTAAGTATGAACTCATACTCTGTCTTTAGGGGCCCCTAGTAAAAAGATTTATTTCCAGATTGTATTCTTGCATGAGCAGGGCCTTAAGCTCAGTGCTACACAGCTTACTTAATGAGCTTGTTGTGGGATCAGACGTCTCTCTTGTAAACAGCCCATTTACACTATGGAAGTCTGCATCTAGCATACAGTATCCCAAAAACACCACCGACTGCTGTCTTTCATTTAAATCACAATCCAAGAGATTATGAGAGGTCTCTTATACAACAGGACCACAGCTCCGGGAGTAACAAGGTGTTAACCTGGCTGTAGCATCCCTCACAACTATGGTTGCCACTGTCCCATTCAACCGAGGCTTTCTGTCCCGGAAACTGGCCGGCTGATGGGGCAGTGGGGTTCAGAGGGGTCACATAATGTCGCACAGTGCATGAGACCTCACACAGAGTAAGTTAGGTGTGCCCGGTTGTTCATGAGTGTGAGCATGAATGTAAGCAATTTCTCCCTATAATCCATTAATAAATTAATTTATTTGACAAAGCGGACCAACACCTGCGAGGTGTTCAAAGGCCAAAAGCTGCAGGTAACGTGACAGAATAGGATGCAAGCAGGGACTTCATGTCCAAACTTTTTTTGTTTAATTCTAAATCTGGCGCTTAACATTTCTAGCGTGTCACGCTGGTTTAGAAAGTCAAAACTACGGCATATTTTAAAATAGATTCCATTTAATTGCACTTTTTCAAATTCAGCTAAATAAAACTGTAATTAGAAATCCACAGGGTTTTTTTTTATCAAAAAAATACAAAAAAGTATTTGCCTTTTAAATGCCTTCATTGTGCCGTCCATTATTTAATTCTGTAAGGTTGTTGATTAGTCAAGATGGGAGATCATAAATGTGACTGTAGTTGTAAACCCTTAACTAAAAAGAATTTAGCAGTGCTTTTTATGCACCGTAATAAAACCCTGTGGAACATGAAACAAAAAAGAGAATCTCTGTGAGATCTTGCATAATGCATAATGTGTGCACGTGAGACTTGACATCCATAAATGTGGGAACAATAATCATTTTCCCATTCAAATCTCTCTTATATACTCTATTTTTTAAGTGTTTATTTAGTTTTATACAAACATTCAGTATTTTTACATGGTGCCACTGACCATACCTGGGAACATTCTGGATCTGGCCAACCGAAGTCCCCCCTTTGTGTGATGTGGGTAGGTGGTCCCACTGAAGGAGGGGGGGGCACGATCCCGAGTTTCCCAGCAAAGAAGAGTTCCTAGGTATGCCAATGACCCTGTATAGCAATTTACATCCTAACAAAGCCCATTCTGCTCTCTTATGGGTTTCCTAGGTAGACCCTTTGTAGACCCTTTTAGAAAGTGTTTGTTGGTTGCAAACTGGAGTTACCCTCCTCCTCCGTTGCCTGACGATTCTCACCACTGATCAGTTACAGGAAAGTGCTGCCATTCAAATAAATGGAAGTACTTTCTGCCCATGCACATTGGGGGAGAGCTGACTGGCGGTAATTACATAACATAAGAGGAGTGGTGTTTGACCAAACACAACTCCTGCACAGAAACCAGCTGGGGTGGTGGAGAAAGGGGCAAATCCATATGGTGGAGAATATATACCTGCAGGGATAATTTGAAGGGGACTCAGCTACCATATGCATTGAGGCGTTATGATGGCTGAAGTGTCCCTTTAAGTGTTATACATGTTTCAGCAGTGATATATTCTGGGAATTTCCATACAAGAAAATTATAGTTAAAAAAGATGTGATTCAGCTCGGATTTTCCACTTTTGAGTCAAATACATTATTTGAATAACCGTTTTCCCCTTCTTGTTAATCAAAGGACAGATCTAGAAATGGTTTCAATTCAGCCATTTTTTATCCTATTAGGTTGCAGAACCATGCGTTACAACATTTTATAAATCACTGTTATGTATGTGCTTGGTATATTGCAGCTATTAATAAAATATATACTACAACAGTTTGAATGTAAAATTATATAATGTTTATGAGAAAGAGTAAACTTTTATCAGCAGTTATCTAGTTTTACATCTAACTATAAATATAACACTCACTTTTTAACATTTTCCACTAGGTTCTTTATTAATAATAGAATCGTTTTGACTTTATGCCCTTAAAGGGCCAGTGACACAAAGATGTAAGATCTTCCTTTACAAATATGATGATGTTGTAACACACTGATTATGTGTTTACCCCTCCTTGTCCGAAAATATTTACTACTTAAAGAAGAAGCTTTGTGCCCTTTTTATCATATGTGTGTTAAACTATAATTTGCCTTTTCATGTTTGGCGCACCCCTAAAAAATTATACATTGTTTTCCCTAGGACAAACAGGGTCCTCTTGTGAAACCATGTGAAATACATAAAAAAACAATAATTATTTTGTATATTTTTTATTGCTTATGGGTTTAGGGATATTTTTTCAGACTTTTGTAGGGGTACAACTTGGGGAATGTTTTTATTTTTTTATTTTAGGAATCCCTTTGGAGGTCTTGCTTGTATCTCGTGGATTCCAGTGATGTTGCAATGATGTTTCTAATTTATTAATCTATTTTTTGTATCTATTTTTTTACACATATTACATTTCTATACTTGCACAGAGTGTGGCCTGTCATATCCAACCTACGGCCACACACTGCAGCACCCAATCTGCCTCTTGAGCAGCAGATCGCTTGAGTATGGAGTGCTGTCGGTCAGTGGCCCAATCAGACCCTGGGCTAAAGGATAAAACAAGCTAGGTATACCCACTGCTTTTCTTTAGTGGTTATTATTCTTCCCATTATTGCATAGAAGCCAGTATATATATGTGACGGGACCGACCTGTACCCCGACTGGGTACTCCCCCCAATCGTTGCTTCATCCTGCCGGGACACCAGCGGATAACCCCTTCAGCGCCAGACAGAACCAGAATGCAGAGAGAAGGGGCTGCTTTACCACTGTGGCTAGCCGAAGCTGAGCCACACATTGGGGCTATTGTCCTAAAAAGGACAATAAGTGATCATAGCAGAGGACACAGCTCTTCCGGAATCTCGGCGGCACTGTAGTATACAGAAGTATAGCAATACAGCACTCTACCTCCCTGATAAGGGCAGTACCGAGGCTTACCTCAATAAGACAGCACTCGTAGTGAGGTAAAACAGGGACTCTTTATTTGGGAAACACATGGGCTTATATACAGTCCAACACAGGACTATAAACAAAGGCCATAAGCCATGACCACATAGCCCTGCCCGTAACACTGTGGAGATCGCCGGCATCCCATGCACGGCAGACCTTGTCAAGACTGGATTCACCAAGGCACAAGCTCAAGGAGTGTCCTGCACTTAGGCTGAGGGCCTGTGCACCACGAGTCAAACCACACCTAAAGGTAGTTAACCCTTGCTCTATGCCAGCCCAATAAGCAACCGAAAAAAAAACATGAAAAAGGGGAGGGAGGGAAAGCTTCCCAGGTAAACTTAGTTAAGCGAGGTGGGCACCCACAGGCCCACAGGGATGACACACGCCTATCACCCCGAGGGAGGGGGAGAGGGCTGCCCATCGTCACCTCAGTCATGCGCCCCTCCAGCTCCCCTGTTGGTGTAATTTTCAGGTGTCCCAATACTTTTGTCCATATAGTGTATATGATAGCTGATTCATCATAATCCTCTTTAGACATTTAGTGTTTTCCGCTATATCTCAGCTCCTTGCCTTGGTCAAAAACATCTCTTGCCCAGCAATGCACATGTGCTGGTACTTTCCTGCAGGCAGCTCTAGCATTGGCTTTCATGAGAATTCAAAGCCAATTAGTTGTCATATTAACAGCTTAGTCCATTAGCTACTTCACATCTTCCTTGCCTCCAATGCTATACAATGGTGCATCTCCCTGTCCCCTCATGCATGCTGCCTCAATGTCATCCTTGATTCTGACCTCTCACTCATTACCCAACTCCAATCTGTCTCAAAGATATGCTGTCTCCATCTTAAAACCATTGCCCGCATTTGTCCCTTTCTAAAACAAGATGCCACTATGCCACCTTCACTAGTATAACCCTGTTTTAGATGGTCTCTGTTATGCCCGTCTCACCCCTCTACAATCCACCATGAATGCTGCTGGCAGACTTATCTGTCTCGCCCATCGCTTTAATAACACTTCTCCCCTCTGTCAGTCTCTTCACTGGCTGCCTGTGGGCTTCAGGATTCATTTCAAAATCTTGACACTTCTTTTCAAAGCTCTTCATAGTGGTTCCCCTACTTACATCTCCTCATTCATCTCTAAATACACTCCCACCCTGCTAATCTGATGATCCTGTCTGTCCTGTGCTCTGGTTTCTAGCTCTCATGCATGCTTGCAAGATTTTTCAAGGGCCTCTGGCCTATCTGTCTTTTCCCCTGCTTTCAAACTTCACTTTTTTAAGGACGCCTACAAACTTACACATTTATGCCCTTCCTCCCATATTCCTTAGCTCACCTTTCCTAGTCGCTCTCCTCCAATACTTATACTAGTGTTACTAATTGTTACATTGTACACTTCTTGTTATGCCCTGTTTAGCCATTGTACAGCACTGTGGCGTATGATGGCACTATATAAAACAACAAATAATGATAATATTGTAGCATTACAAGAGAAAGTAATAGTAAAAACTTGGTCAATTCTGAGGGACAATTTTATGACTTACCATACTGTGCAACATTAAGTAGATATATTGTTACTTTTTTTTTGCATGAATGTTTTGACTAACGTCTATTTGTATAGCTTTTCCGTGGGTGACCATTTGGCATTTCATTAAAAGGTATTGCAGTTTACATCCCTGTTTACATAAACACTGCTTTAATAAGATTAGATAAAACCACCACTGTCATCTCCATAAGGCCAAAGCAGCAAACTTTCTAGGAGTTAATCTTCCAGGAGAAGATGCCAGAAAATGTGGCTCTTAGGTAGGGAGTCAGAGCGGTGGAGACCCTAGCATTTTACTGTTCTTAGAGCGCCAAGAGTCCTTTGGTCACCCCTATGATTGTTTGTGTGCGTGTTAAATAATTACAGGATTTACTCACCTCTGCTGTCCACGATCCAGTTGTTGTCTGATGAACTCTGTATGTATAAACCAAATCCTTGTGCCTATTAATAAAGGTAAATGTTCTGAATAAATGAAAGCTCTTTGGAAAAGAAATATCAAATTAGCATATGATGACATTTATATTATCTCTGTGGAACCATGTTATAAAGCGCTCCTATCTGCCAAACACAATTCTTTTAACCATTTACACACACGATACTTATTTTTTTTCTTTTCATTAGATGGCAGGATTAGTGGAAGAAACGCTAACTAGAAAATATTTTAGCAAAGCTTTCTAAAGCTTATTCTTGAAATACTTAAAAGTCATCGTCACAACTCTCTGCAGGAATCTCTTTAGCACAGTTGCAGTTTAGTCACTTAAAGAATTAATAAAGCAATCCATTTTCCAACAATTTAACACGTTTTCTGGGAAACCAGTGAGCCAAATAGCAGAGACAGACTAATGCTCTTTGAAATTTACTTTCACCATTGTGCAGAGCTGGACAGGGCATGACTAAGGGGCCCGGGCACTCTTAGGCTCTTGACGCACAGAGGTTGAGCGCCAGGAGGTGGCGCTTTGGGGTGGGTTGACAGGGGTGGGCTGAGATGGGGGACCCCATCCTAATATTCCAAACAGTCTGCTTGCAGGCTATTATGTGATCCTGTGGCAATAGTGTGACAGCTGCTACCCTGTGCACTCCAGCCAAGGTAAGGTGGCGCCAGACCGCTTGAAAAAGATGTTGCATTTTGGACAACCGAAATGTTACGGTGCGCCCACGTTCATGTCTTAGTCATTTGTGACTGAGATTTAGGGAAGTACATGTTTTTTTTCTTATTGACGATAAGGATATTGTTTTACTAGAATGCAGTAGTGTCTCTGTATCCATTAAAAAAAATTCTGTGAAAAAAATAGAAACTGACATTCCGCGTACATTTTTGGATAAAACTTTTTTCACTTAATGAACAAATAATGTTTTCTGAACCACTCCGGAATTCTCTGACACGCAAACCATATAACGACTTGACCTACTTAACAAAACAGAAAAGATCACTTTCAGTTCAGATGTAGCACATGCATATCTCGCAGTGTTTAAAGGAGGATCACTCCAACCATCATATTAACTTCCAAAGCATTTTAATATGCATTCTTCACTGTTGGAACTATATGAGGATAATTATAGTAGAATAGGAACCCTGAAGTGGTAAAACGTAACTTTTAATGGTAATCAAAAAACCCCTACATTTTATTCTTACATTTATATTAACATAGAAACACAGAATTTGATGGCAGATAAGAATCATTCAGCCCACCCAGTCTGCCCATATTTCCTAATGTAAGGGATTTAAACCCCTATAAGTCTTTGGCCAGGTCGTATAGTGAGGATAGCTTTATGTCTATATGTTCAAATTCCCTCAGTGTATTTGCCTCCACTGCTTTTGTTGTGAGACTTTTCCATTTGCCCACCACCCTCTCACTAAAGTAGAACTTCTTTACATTATATCAAAGACTCTGACTCTCGTTTTAGACTATGACCTCTTGTTCTAACATTGCTGCTCCTTTCAAATAATCTTGCCTTATGTACTTTATTAAATTCCTTTATGTGTGTAAATGTTTCTATGGCATCCACCTCTCTCTTCTTTCCTCCAAGCTATAAATTTCCTGATAATTTCTGTCCTGCAAACCACTAACCATTTTTGTAGCTCTCCTCCGAACTCACTCCAATGTGTCAATGTGCTTCTGAAGATGGCGTCTTCAGAACTGTACACAATACTCTAGGTGAGGCCTGACCAGAGATTGGTAAAGTGGCATAATCACCTCTCTCTTCCTGCTACTAATGCCACTCGCTATACAACCCAGTGTCTTGTTTGCTTTTTAGTTGCTTTATTAGATTGTCTGCTTACCTTTATGTCATCAGAAATACTCTAATGACTCCTAAGTCCTTCTCTTCCATTGTCATTGACAGAGCAGTGTCCCCAATGCTATATTCTGACTTACATTCCAAGTGCATGGTTTTGCATTTATCAACATTAAACTGCAGTTGCCACACTCTCAACCGTTCTTATAATTTACTTAAATTACCATTTGAGTTGTTCCCCCTGGAATGTCTACCCCCTTTTACCATTAAGACATTCTGTAATATAACTAATAAAAATATGAAAACCTATGGGTCCCAATAATGATCCCTGAGGTACTCCACTAGTAACAAGTTCTTCCCCTGAATATAAACCATTAGCTACAACCTTCTGCCTCCTATGACTCAATCATAAACCCTAAGTGATCCTACACAAAATAATATACACATTTTAGGAAGCTATACAATGTACATAGGTAGTTCTATTTTATGTAGGCTCATTGAGGGTTAATTGAAATGTAAAAAATAAATTCTGTAATGGACTTTTGATTACTAATAAAAGTTAAGTTTTAACTTTCCAGGGTTCCTATTCTACTTTATATAGTTTATGGACAAGGGGTACTCCCTTATTTTTAAACAAGACACGTGGGTGTTTTTTTAGAGCTATATGAGAGATCATACCGACACCTGGGTGTTTTTTTAGAGCTATATGATAAGACATCATACATTTTCCCTTATTGAAATCACAAGTTATATAAGTAGTGTAGCTCTAACAGAAATGGTTGCTGCCAGGTGCTTCTGACTTTAAAGGTGCTGTTCCACTTCGACAAAACATGAATGGCACTCTCTAGCTTGTAAAGCAAACAGGTTATTTGTTCTATTGTTTGAATCATATAAATCATCATCATACTTGTGCATTCGTCTTCGGGCGAACATGAAAACGAACACGAAGAGTGTGTTTTCGTGTTCGTTCCGAAGACACGAAGAAGAGAAGACAGTGCCGGTAAAACGTAGGCGAGGACGAACACACACACACACAAAGAATCTTCGTGATCATCTTTGTCTTCGTCTACTAATCTCCCCGGTCCCTTCCCGATCTAGCCAACCTTATCTTCACGGCATTGCAGGAGTTGAGGGGTTTGCCGTCAGGGGTTACAGGGCAGTGTGAGTGAGCCTATTGGTCACCTGCAGGGTCTTCCTCTGGCATCAACCAATTGGTTGATGCCAGAGGAAGACCCTGCAGGTGACCAATAGGCTCACTCGACCGCCTTTTTGATTTTCGCTCCCGTTAATCCTTTCATTCGCTCCCGCTATCCTTTCATCTAACAGTTTAATACAATAAAATCCAAAATAAATAGAAAAAAAAAGTTTGCAAGTTCGACAGAATTAATGTCCGCAAGTGCGGACATTAAACTGTTGCAGCAGGGAGACCAGCGGATCATGGGAATATAGTTTGTTTAAATAATTAATAAATGAAAATGAGCACACTGCCACATATGGCTAATATATCTTCGGGTAGAATGCTGCCCTCTATTGGTAAGATACATTGAGAAGCATAATAACTTTAGATTTCAAGCATATGGAACAATGCTACTCAATGTATCTTACCAATAGAGGGCAGCATTCTGCCTGAGAATATATTAGCCATATATGGTAGTATACTCATTGGTCGCCAGCAGGAGGACCGCTGCTGGTGACCAATAGAGTTGCTCATACGGACACTTAAACTCCTGGTGCCAGAGCTGCTGCAGTACGTGTTAACCCCGTATTAACCCCTTAACCGGAAAACAAAGAAAAAACGAAGACAAAGAATGTCCACGAATATTCGCCTGAAGAGAAGATAGGAACGGGTGAATATTCACGGAATATGAAGATTTTTTTTTGCCGAAGACGAAGAGCCCCCTGGTGCCCAAGTCTAATAAAAACCCATAGTTTTGAGAAGATTTTTGGGTTTGTAAGGCAAGTATTCCAGAAGAATTATGATGCAAAATTCTACATGATCAAATTATGTTTGTGAATGCTTTGGGCATTCAACAATATTGGGAATACCATTTGATAATCATGTACTTCAATGACATTCAGTAAAGTAGTTGGAATCACACCTTTAAATGCCCCCTTCTACTACAATTCATAATGATTTTATGAGAGGGGATAACTCTGTTGCAAGAAATAGAGTTATTGGCAACTCGCACAAACAAAAAAAAAAAACAAAACAAAATAAAAATCTGTAATAGTAATTTTAAGGAAATTAAACTCTAATAAAGATGATGGTTGTACTTTGTTGTAATAGAGCTTAATGAAACCCAGCACATGGAGGAGCACATTTAACAGAGCTGGGTATAGCTTGTATGCACCATAGTGTGTTGAGACTTATTTTATAGAAATTGTATTTATCCAGCAGCTCCTCGCACTTTAACAATAGCTTTAAAGTTCTGTTTGTTGTTTTTGGTTCTTCTTTCCCATGTTAAGTAAAAATGAAAGCAAACTGTGTGAACGTGCGGGAAGCTCAATGAGTTATACTCTTTCCTTCCGTCAGCAATGATTTAACACCAATGATAACGACTAACACAGATCAAACATTTACAGTTATCATGGCACAGGATAGCGATGTTAACTTTCATGCTATTGTATTCTAACTTCCTTCATAAGCCTGTTATTGTAATGTGACATAAATACATCTATCTAGTGCATTAACAATAATATTAAATGCAAACACAAAGTATTATATACTATGCAACTGAGACAAATTATTAAAAGGTCAATCCATGGATTTATCAAAAAAAGATTCTCGGCATGTTTTTGCATGTCGAGACATAACCATAATCGAATCTACAACCAAGATCAGTCTGTCACTAGTGAAAGTATTTTTGTTTACTGGTCCTTTTTGTTTAAGTATATATATATAGATTTATATTTGGGAGCTCTGGTGTCACATCACCCCTCTTTCCCCAAGCCAATGGTAGGAAATAATTATGCTAATTATCTGTCATTTACAAAAGTCCCCTTGGTGCGATATGAACTAAAACTCATTACTCATAGGTCAAATCGGAAGACTAGTCATGAACCTTCAGTGCTAGAGATTGCATATAAATGGGTAGATTTATGTTAATAGGAAAATAACAATACAATCTTGTATATATATGTATATATATATATATATATACCTTTATTCAGCTTCTCTTCATCAATAGGAATGTATTACTACATATTGCTATTTGACATGCAAATTGCATGAGACAGAGGAGCATGGAGGCGTTTTGCCCAGACCCAGATAAAACCCAGGCAGCAGGGACAGTTGGTATGTTCAGGGAGCTTCCGTCGATCAGCCCACAGCGGCATTAGAAGACATACAAGGAAGTGACATCCACCACAACATATACATATATCTGCCTCAATATAGGAAACAAGTGTGGCCTATATTCAAGGTTTAGCGCAGGGATGCGCAATTCATATCGCCCGATACCCGGGACATGCAGGCGGGTGTTTTAATTTAGCTCTACTGCAGCCAAGCAGCGGGGCTTGGATCCAGATCCCCGCAGCGCTGCAGGGTACCTGGATCCTTCTCTGGCAGCAGGTGGACGTCTGCACGATGCACGTAGACAACCTTCGCTGTCGGCACTTCCGCCGGTGCTTCTCCTTCAGACGCAGACGTCCACTGGCTTGCCCCACTAGACACCAGGGAGTCTGGGGGAGTGGCATATCAGGGGGCAGATTGGCATTTCTAGGGAGCAGAGTGTCATATCAGGGGAACAGAGTGGCATATCTGGTGGGCAGAATGGCATTTCTAGGGGACATAAAGCATATCTTGGGGGGGCAGAGTGGCATATCTGGCAGGCAGAGGGGAATATCTATAAGAAAGGTGAATTAAGGGGGGACATTAAAATGTCTATTGGTTTTCCAAATTTCTGTTACAATACATGTATTCCTGTTTATTAGATAAAATACTGTTTTACCATTCCACTCATGTCTATTTTTTCTTTAGAAATAATTTTTCTTTATAATAGCACCAAGCTTTTAGGGTGCAGCCTACAATCAGGTGCGGCCTATAATTGGGTGCGGCCTATAATCGAGCCAATACGGTATACTGTATATATATATATATATATATATCCCAAGAATGGAAGGCACACTCTAATCCATAAATTTACCTGCCCCGGTGCTGATCCTCGACCACAATTAGACATCCATAGAAAAAAGGGGCACTCACAGGACTTCATATTAAAGTGCACAAATATTTATTAGTTTAGGTCATATCGGCGTTTCGGTCTCCTACACAGAGCCTTCATCAGGAAATACCATATATATATGGTATATATACACACAAATATATATATACACAGTATATATATATGCACACACATCACACCCACCAATGCGGGGCTCTACTCTGACTCTGCACTCAGGAGTTAGTATCCCAAGCTTCAGCCATAGCATTAGATCAGAATATGTGTAAACTGCAAGCACTTTCAAGCACTCTTGTATGTCTCGTATTGTGATTATGTAGAAGTGAAAAGGTTAAAATTAAAGCAGGATGCTTTCTTTCTGCATTCATTGTTAAAACCGACAATTCGTTTTCAACAGATCATATCTCAACATATCTCAACAGAGCTGCTTGAAATGTTTGGTTATTGTCACCACTTTGAAGCTGTGAACGTCTAGTATAAAAAGCAGATGTTTTCCTAACAGGTCGGGTAGCATAAAAAAAGTTACCTTTCACTTGATGAACTTTTAGTTATTCATTTTTAATTTGCATTCTATAATACAATTATTTAGCAATTTGCAATCTATAATCAGGCAAAGAAAACAAATGAAATGTGCAATTACCAATAGAGTAATAAAGTTCTAGAATAGAGTGCAATATGTTTTGTAAGAATTAAGATAAATCTGATTTTGCAAAAAAAATACTCCTTAATTGCAGCTCAAAAATGGCTTAATATATAATTAAAATCGCACTCCTTTAAAATTCAAAGGGGTGCTAGTGATCCAAATTCAAAACAGCAGAGAAAAGAAGAAACAAAAGTTCACTTCAATAGGATAGGGGAGATATAAGTACTCAAAAAGGCTTTATTCCTGAATGACGCCATAAATATTTATATACAATAATTGGCCTCTCTTATAGTTAACATTCTTATAGCACGTGATCTTGAACTTTCCTGTATTCTGTACCTTGAGCAAAGATATGCCTTACCTTGTAAAGCAATGTTTTGTTATCCATGTCACTCATTGTGTCTGTAACTGCTACAATGTTATATACAAATTGTATACAAATAATAATTCACTTATATGAAAATAATAAATACATTTGAAAAAGGAAGGTGGGACTTCTCTCCTTCCCCAATTGTACCTACTGAAAGTGGGGGCATACTTTAGTATGCTTTTTGCACAGTGAAACCTGAACTCTCCTTAAGGTCATTGGAGGTAGCAGCCGCCGGTTACGTGTGGGCTGTCTAAACACGGATGTTTTTGTGGTGGGCTGTTTTTCAGTAATTTCAATGTGATTTTTTTCCCACCAACATTCAATTTTTTTTTTTTGCGGGACTCAATGTATTTTTACTGCATTTACAGCATGTATTGTTGTATTGCATGAATTGCACTCCTGCTGGACGTCGGGGGGGGGGCTTGTGTGAGACAGAAGACTTGATTTCTAATTCTAATAACGAAACAATAGATGCTGTAAATGCAGTAAAATACATTGAGTCCCGCAAAAAAAGGAAATGTTGGGGGGAAAAAAACACAAATAAAAACATACCACACCCTTAGAATAGACGGCACTGCATAGAAAAATAGCACACCGCTTTCGACATATAACAAAGGTACCTAAAGAATTCTACAATAAACCATTAAGTATAAACGGTACCTAGAAATTGCCACAGAAATTACCATGCTACATATGTCAGACTAAAAACGCATAATGACTGCCCAAAATGAGAGATAATTTATATATCAGGTGTACAGACCCAGATAAATCTGATTTGTCTACCCAGATCTTTTTATGGGAAAAGCTTGTAAGAATGGACGTGCGTATGATCCCCTCCAGCCCAGCGATTGATTAACGTATGCTTATAACGCATTAGACCTTATTGCACAAGGCACATCAGGGGACCCAAATGCATGAAGTTTGTATGATCTCATCATATAATGTGTGGCATGAAAGAGAGATGCGTACCATTTTTTCACACATTTAACAGGTTTAGCTCAAATAAGAAAAATCAGCATATAATATAAATCAGAGCGGAATATCTCTATTTGTCAAGGGCTCAGAACATGTACTGTATATCTTAGAACAAGACTATGGTGAAAGTAAAGGGTTGCTCAAAGCCAAATTTGAGGGGCTCAAAATGTGAAAATAAACACAACTATAAGTAATCAATGCAATACAGGATATTGTACAAATATTGAGGTTCTTAATTAAATGTTGTTACACGACTCCAGTCTTTGACAGCTGTCTCATCGCTTTATCTGTCTTAATGCACTACTACATAGTCGTCGTAGAGTGTGTAAGATGGCTCGGCGCACAGATACTCACAGAACACAGAGACAGTACATGCCAGGTACGCTTTCGCTGTCCCGTATTAAGTAGCTTCCATCTTTACCAGCAGCACTCAAGAGCTTCTCCCCAGTTTCACGGCTTATTTTTCCATGGTAAACTAATATATACTCCATCTGGTGAAAAGGGGAAACCAAATCTGAAGAAACAGCTCTGAGTAAGAAGTAGAACCTAAAGGTCTGTTGGTACAGAAATGTTCTAATTGGAAAACCAAAACTCAAATATATAGTATCACAAAAGTTACAGCTCCTCCTGCCTGACACGCAGATTCATCTTCACAACAGAACAATGCAAATATTCAGTACACCATGAAACATAATATGCAGAGATAAAAACACATTTCATTATAGTTATAAATAGAGATATGCAGAACTATGGAAAACATACCACGTAGTTATAGGCGTAAATGTGAGAAGTATGCAAACAGCATAAAATGACATTTTTTGTGAGACAGAAAATGCAGAAAACACAATTGATGTTCATGCCTGTCATGCCTGTGATAGCACAGGTAAGAAAGTTTAATGGGACGGCTGCATGTGGTGAGGTTAGTTTTTTCAATAATACATTAATTTTTTTTAAAAAATGATAAAGCCCTTTATAACCAAAGTCTGAAATTCCTCTGGGAATTCGAATAACTAACCACGGCTGGTGGTCAGCACGTCTGAGTCCTCACCTAGCCTTTTGTGTGGTAAGGTCAATTCCAATGGAGGCTCACAATATATACATACTGAAAATGAAATGTACATTTATGACTTAATGTACAGGTTAAAATACATTTCCCTAAATTAACCCTAAAGACCCCATCAACCATAACTGCCCTTAAATTAACCCTAAATACCTCATCAAACATAACTGCCCTTAAATTAACCCTAAACACGCCATCAAGCATAACTGCCCCTAATAGTTACATAGGCAGTGAGTCTCAGTACCTAGGCTGGTGACTGAAATCTGGATCAAAGAACCTGTGTTCCATTGCGTCTAAGTATATTGATGGCCCTGATTTCAGTTAAGAAAATAATTTACTGTAGCTGTAGTTGAAGGGGTCCAAAAGGCTCTTTGAGTTGTCCTTCACTAGGAAAAGTTACATTTTAAAATACGTACATTTCACTAACAAGATAGATATGATAGAAATGTGTTACAATTCAGTGACACACATTATTAATCAAATATAAAATACAGTATCTGGTTAATCTAACTACTTAACTGTTGTTAATCTACATAAAGGAAGCATGCAATCATAAATCATGTTTCTTATAACGATCTTTAAAAAAACAAAATCTTACCATATTTACCACTAGCATTATAAACCAACATGCTGTAATGTTACCAGTTTATACATTGAGACATCTAATGGTTGTGCCATAAGGCTCCAAAATAAGACCAATGTTTGATGCCTGCAATGATGAGGAATACAAGTCATACTTTATGATTATCAAGCCAAATCTGGATTTGATTTTTTGGGGGTAGTCAAATCTCTACATCTCTTTCTCCACAGTGGTTTTAAGTAACAGCCGTTGAATATTAGAAGTGTTGGACTTCTTTTTGAGTGGAGCCCTGAGGCTGGGAGATTACGCCATTTCTCTACTGCCCTCTCAGTAAAGTAGAACTTCCTTACATTACCGCTGCCTCTGACACTCTAGTTTTAAACTATGACCTCTTGTTCTGACATTGCTCCTCATTTCAAACAAGCTTGACTCCTTACTTTGTTTAATCTCTTTATGTATTTAAATCAGCGCCGGCCCTACAATGGACCCGAGTGGGGCAATTGCCCCAGGCGGCACTTTGCCGCCCCAAGCGTTTTTTTTTTTTAAGCGGAGAAGAGAGAGGGGCGCTGAGTGGTTTTCACTTACTTGCTCGGCGCCCCTCTCTCTCGTCTGCGAGCCCTCTAGCTCAGTGCCGGCTTGTAATGCTGAGCGCGGGAAGTGACGTCAATTTCCGGCGCTCAGTATTACAAGCCGGCAGCGTGGCAGAGCAGGGAGACTCGTCGCAGGACTGTTTAAAGGTAAGTACCGTCAGCAGGGGGGGTGGCATTTTAAAATTCGCCCCAGGCGGCATTAAGGCTTGGGCCAGCCCTGATTTAAATGTTTCAATTGCATTCCCCTCTCTCCCTACTTGCCTGCAAGCTATACATATTAGGATCCCTTAATCTTTTTTATTGCATTGTCTGCTTACCTTTAAATCATCAGAAACAAGAATGTCCCTCTCTTTCGTTGACGCTGTCCCAATGCTATATTCTACCCAAATGCATTATTTTACATTTATCAACATTAAAATGCAGCGGCCATTCTCACAACTATTCATCTAATTTACTTAAGTCATTTGTGATTTGACTTGTTCCACCTGGAAGGTCTACCCTGTTGCAGACCTTTGTATCATTTGCAAAAAGACATACCATACCATGAAGACCTTCTGTAATATCACTAATCAAAATATTTAAACGTACTGGTCCAAATACTGATCCCTGAAGTACCCCTTCCTCTGTATATCCACCATGAATTACAACCTTCTGCCTCCTGTCATTCAATCATTGGCTTATCCATCCCAAAGACTGTAATTTATTTATAAGTTGCCTATGAGGGACAGTGTTGAACACCTTATGGATAGGCTATATCAACTGCTCCTCCCTGGTCTTAGTTGCCCTGTAAAATAAAAATTAAATGAAATCGGTTAAACAAGAATGATTTTAGGAGCCTTCCCTGCTACATTTTTTGTGAAGAGGTACTACAGTTGCCAAATTCCAGCCTTCTGGAAGTACATCTACCAACAGTGACTGGTTAAATAAGTCTGCCAATGGTTTTGCTAGGACATTTTAAAGCTCTTTTGAAAAACTTTTGGTGTATCCAATTGGGTCCTATGGATTTGTCTGTTTTTATTTTGGAGAGTTCAAGTATAACTTCCTCCTCTGTATTTTCATCCTAATTTATATAATTCCCTTATTTCTTTTCTCACTTTTCGTTTTAGCACCCTTTTTTGTTAACCCGGCAATTTTCTCCTCAGTGTGTGCTTTGGCGCGTCTAATAATGTGCTTTACCTATCCAAGCTTAGCTTTATATTTGCTCCTAATTTCCTCATTTTGAGTCGTATTATAGTTCCTAAGAGCTAGCTTCCCCTTCAGCACATTTACTTCTACTTTTAGTCTTACTAACAAGTTTAAAGGAATGTTTTGCTACTCTTAGCAGAACATCTCTTAAATAATTCAGTTTCTCTTGGTTTCCATCTAAAGATGACCAAACCATCAGAGACTTACCTACAAATCTCTCAATTTTAGAAAAATCCACCTTTCTAAAATAAAAAAACCTTAGTTTTACTTTGGTTCGATGTAACCTCTATCCTTATATTAACCAATACTGATGAATGGAACAGTTTATTATGTTCTTCGTTTTGATCACTGAGTCTGTGTGCTTCTGGTATGCATGTTGTTTTTCTACATTTTTCACAAACTTCTAATAAATCACTAACTGCTAGCGCACAAGGAAAGAGACTTACCTGCGCCAGGCACCAACGTTACTAAGTATGGTTCTGTCAGCGCCCTGTCTAAGGGGTTTAAAAAACCGCAGGACACAGAAAATTTTTTAGAAGCTCTACTGGTTTGTTTATTTGGACACCATGTCCAGCTGTTCGTATTCTCGCATGTGTGCGTTGATTGAATCAGAGAGCACTTTTCCCATTTGAACATTTAAAGCTAAGCATATCGCTTTTTATACTATGACCGGCAAAATAAATCCCCATTTGCCAACTGTCACTGGTCTTACTTTATTTTGAAATCTAACAAACTGGACAATGATCTCCGCTGCCCCGTTATCACACTTACATTGCGTTTGAATAAGCATGCGAAACGCGTCAAGCATTTGCTTTCATTTTCTGCAATCCATTTCTTTTTGCCTCCTGAAGATATATATATTGTTGTTTTTAATCATTCTGGATTTCAATAAGGAGCAAATTCATTTATGTTACATTACTTTGAAATGCTGGCTATTCATTTTCGAGTGATCGCCTTCACTAATATGTTCCTCTATAAAGTAGAGGTGTGAAATATGTTTTTTTTGGCTTGAGCATCCGATTGGAGGAGTACTGGAGGTAATATATTTGTTCTCTACTGAGCCCACACAGGGTTGCATGTTTAAACACTTGACTTGCTAGCCATAATAGAGAGTGGGTTCTGGTCAGTCTCTTTCAGATCTAGCTGTTATTTACAGGCTTCTAGACGTGTAATCTTCCTACCACTAGTGTTAAATACTTACAGTTGTGTGGTTTGACACATAAGTCAAGAGGAATCTTACTATATATCTCCACACACATGCACTTTGCAAACGTGACAAGACGGGTGTGAAATAAATAGAATATGTTCTCCCCTTTGCGTGCACTAAAGTAACAAAAACATTTTTCAGTAACCTTTGCAGGAGGTTTGAGAGAAGGTGTTGTGAATTATGCTATTATTGTGTTATATATTGTATTGTACGATGTTAGAGGCACTGTCACCCACTACACACACAAAACATACACTATATACAAGTATTGGGCCACCTGACCATTACACCAACAGGGACTTTCTACATATATAATTGATATGTAGTTGGCCCCCCATTTGCAGCTATAATAGCTTCTACTCTTCTGGGAAGACTTTCCACAAGATTATTTCAGAAGAGCATTTGTGAGGTCCGGCACTGATGTTGGACAAGATGGTCTTGCCAGGGGAGGGCTGGCAGCTTAAGGCCTGGGGGCAAGTCTAGTCAAGTGGCCCATTGCGCCACCGAATCAGCACACCATCCATGCCCATCTTTTCCTGATTTTCTAGCGCATATTGATGTAATGTGATGGGACTGGTAGTAAAGAAAATTATGTTTAATACATTAAAAAACAGCTAATCTTAACAAAATAAAATTTAAATATGGAAAAATTGGACCCTAGGCATTTCCTTGGGCCCCTGCCTATAATCATCCCCAGAGTCCCTTTGTCCCTGATTCACTAAGCCACACCTTTGTTTTACTTACTCCCTGTAGTTCAGGTGTAGATCAAATAAACAACACATGTAAACAGCATGTGCATGTATAGATCAACTGAATAAGAAATACAAACCATGTATTACATAAATAATGTATGGAAACATAGTATAGCAGATACAAATCAACAGAATAACACACAAACCCAGCTTTGCATGTACAGATCAACTGGAAATCACATAACAACTCAGCATTAAAGGTATAGATAAAACCCCCCTAAATTACAGGCATAGATCAAAGGATGCACACCCTGGTGTCCACGCTGCCCATATAGAACACGACCAGCACCAAGATAACATTAACAAATTACAGTCCAGAGTGAGCCAACTTTGTCCCCAAACAGCCCAGCGTGAACCAATTTTGTCCCCAAACAGCCAGCCCTGACACCAGTACAGGCTCTGCCATACAGACAGCCAAACACACAGACACCAGGACAGGCTCTGCCACATCAACACCCAAACACACACCAGGAC
>VKOC01000008.1:7832620-7894277 GCA_009364415.1 Spea multiplicata | reverse complement strand
GTGCAATATTTGTAACAAAAGCATTTTCCTTTAAATATTGAATATATTGGACCTTAGGCAATTATTTCCTTTGCACCCCCTCCACGCACCCTGGCATGCAATCACTCCCTCCGCTCCCACACCAAAAAAAAAATATTTGCCACACTGACTGCAGATTAGGGGAAGACTGTAATACAATGTTTCTCACAGTGCAGTCTTCCCTCCTTGTAACCCCGCCGTGACTTTGAAAGGTCCTCTCCCTCGTAATCATTTGTCCCCTCATTGACTAAGCCACACCTCTCTTTTTTTTCCTCCCTGTAGTTCAGGTATAGATCAAATAACCAATGCATGTAAACAACACTAGCGTGTATAGCATTGCAGGTATAGTCCAACAAAATAACATACAACTCAGGCTTTGCAGGTATAGATCTGGAAATCACATATAAACTTAGCATTAAAGGTATAGATAAAAAACTAAAAATTAAAGGCATAGATCACAGATCTCATCTTTGTCCCTAAACAGCCCAGCCTAAGACATCTTTGTCCCCAAACATTCCCTCACCCATTCACACAATTCATCCACGCATTAGTTTATTAATTATCTTACTCATTCTCATTCTGTCTTTCAAGATTCTTACTACCCCGGCATAAGACATCTTTGTTCCCAAACAGGCCAGCATAAGTCATCTTTGTCCTCAAACAGCCCGCCCTGTGCCTTCTTTGTCCCCAAAGCTCAGACACCCTGCTTGTGCCATCTTTGTCTTTACCCAAATCACTTATACATCTATGATACACACAAAACACTTATACAGTCACTCACTCATTCACAATTCCTTCACACAAGTATTCATTCTCTCTCATTCACACAAATCATTTAGACACATTCATTAATGTATTCTCACAATTCATTCTCACCATTCATCCACACATTAATTCATTTATTCTCTAATTCATTTACACAATTCAGCCACATATTAATTAATTAATTGTCTCTGATTCACGCATTCACACAATTCATCCATACACTTATTCATTCATTCTCTCACCCATTCACACAATTTATCCACACATTACTTTACTCATTATTTTACTCATTCTCACTCTTTCTTTCAAGATTCTTACTACCCCTACTCACTATCTACCCCTACTCACTATCTATCCCTCCTCCTTCTTAATATCTCCCCCTCTCCCCTTTTTGCTATCTACCCCCTCTCCTACCTTCTTACTATCTACCACCTTCTTACTATCGACCCCCTCTCCCCCTTCTTACTATCTACCCCCCTCTCCCTACAGCCAAGGCCTCAAGCATCCACCACTGCAGTCAGGGCAGCGGTAGGGAGCAGAGGAGACAAAGGGGGCCGCGTCCACTCAGCGACCCTTTCTCTCCTCCTCTCCCTGCTGGCTCGACATGGCCCTTGGTGATGGGACAGCTCAAACACCCCCAAGGCCATCCCTGTCTACAATGTCTCAAATGAGACCTGCACCAACCAGCTGACATAATTCCATATTTGAAAACTGTAATGCGCATGTTCTAATTTTGAACCTGCACTGTCAAAGAGACATACCCTACCCATGTACATAGGGTATTCTTGTACTCAGGGTGTTTCTGAATGGAAATCACAAGTTGTCTCAGTAATTTCACAATTTTCTGAAATACCATGTCCGAGCATAATGTATTTTAAATAAATCTTGTTTAGAAACAGCGATGCGTGTCATTCATATTTAACCCTGTAAGTGCCAAAATAAATATGAGGTGTTTCCAAAAACAGGACAAATACCTAAATACACTTTTGGAGGTTTTTTTCCATTTGCACCAAAAATGGTTATATATATAAGTATATAGTTTTTATAGGTGAAAATATTTCCTTCCTCCTAGTTTTCTCCACATGTCTAGACATTTTTTATACTATATTTTAATTTATATATATAATTATTATTTCAAAAGAAAGCATTCTTTTGCTGAAAAAAACACAATATATAATGTGTGGGGTGCATGAAATGAGTAAATTGAATAAAGTTGCAGCAAAAGCACAAAAACAGCCTTGGTAATTTAGTGCAAACCAAAGAAAAACGGTTTGAAGGGTTAAAAGCCCATTTGGACAACTTTTCTGTTTGGTCCCCATGCCATGGACTGTATGTTATTTGTGAACAGAAATTCAAACCTTAGTGCCTTATATGAAATATTTTTGCGTTTCTTATGTTAAATAAAGCCAAATTTAATCTTCTCATGTACAGATTTAATTTATCACTTTGGGACACTGCAATAGCTTACATGTTTACATGTTTAATATGTTCATCAAGGTAGGCTTTTCCTTTAGTTTGCATTTCAGAACAAGTGTTTGTGTTCATGATTGTAGCCTGTATTACACTCAATAAAGTATTTATATTCATTCTCAGTGTTGTAAAATTATGATGTTGTGGCATACATGGAACACACATTTCAATTTTCAATAGAGAACACACAGTCTCCAAACCTTTAATATGTATATATATTTATTATAAACTACCAGGTTATGTATCATATAATTGTATCAAATACAGAGTTGTTGTCATCATAGGGGTGCACTTTAGGTGTTCTAACTGGGTGGCTTCTGTATTCATCTCCCACAGTCAATGATGACACAAGACAAAACTGATTGATGGCTTCTTCTGTGGGAAGTGCAAGGCGGCCACTGAGTCTGTTCCGGGGCAACATCTGGTGATCTGAAATAAAGGATAAGTAGTTAGTAACGATAGCAGTTAGTAACGATATGTTAATGTTAGGGATTTTGTCATTTGTAATCGGTGATGGGACAGCTCAAACACCCCCAAGGCCAGCCCTGTCTACAATGTCTCAAATGAGACCTGCACCAACCAGCTGACATAATTCCATATTTGAAAACTGTAATGCGCATGTTCTAATTTTGAACCTGCACTGTCAAAGAGACATACCCTACCCATGTACATAGGGTATTCTTGTACTCAGGGTGTTTCTGAATGGAAATCACAAGTTGTCTCAGTAATTTCACAATTTTCTGAAATACCATGTCCGAGCATAATGTATTTTAAATAAATCTTGTTTAGAAACAGCGATGCGTGTCATTCATATTTAACCCTGTAAGTGCCAAAATAAATATGAGGTGTTTCCAAAAACAGGACAAATACCTAAATACACTTTTGGAGGTTTTTTTCCATTTGCACCAAAAATGGTTATATATATAAGTATATAGTTTTTATAGGTGAAAATATTTCCTTCCTCCTAGTTTTCTCCACATGTCTAGACATTTTTTATACTATATTTTAATTTATAATATAATAATTATTATTTCAAAAGAAAGCATTCTTTTGCTGAAAAAAACACAATATATAATGTGTGGGGTGCATGAAATGAGTAAATTGAATAAAGTTGCAGCAAAAGCACAAAAACAGCCTTGGTAATTTAGTGCAAACCAAAGAAAAACGGTTTGAAGGGTTAAAAGCCCATTTGGACAACTTTTCTGTTTGGTCCCCATGCCATGGACTGTATGTTATTTGTGAACAGAAATTCAAACCTTAGTGCCTTATATGAAATATTTTTGCGTTTCTTATGTTAAATAAAGCCAAATTTAATCTTCTCATGTACAGATTTAATTTATCACTTTGGGACATTGCAATAGCTTACATGTTTACATGTTTAATATGTTCAGTATTATGTGATGAGGTTCTCTATCTGTGTCTACCTATTCGCAAATAGGAGACGGGGTTTAAAAAATATCTTTTGGTCTTAATTTCTGTGAAAGCAAATATGAATCACCATGTGAAATAAAGGTATAATCCAGTGATCATTATACCGATCATAAAATGAGAGGTGGGAATTGACTTTTCTTCATTTCTTGCACTTTTGAGCTTTGGCAACCAAGCGTCACAAACGGATATGGATTTTACACCATAAAGTAATATGCAGTTCATATGTGTCATAAAATCCAATGGAAACCAAGTGTTATTAATTATGTAAAGCAAAATATTAGTTGTGATATTAGTTCTAATTTCAAACCAAATACATTTTATTGGCAGATGTATTCTATTTAGTACTCAAGTCAGTAGAGTGTGTATGTGAGTGTCAGGACTGGCACTTGTCTCAGCCTCATGGCCTGCTGACCCGTCGTGGCTTGCAGGTGCTCCATCAGACCACAAAGACTTTTGTGTGGCGGCAGACATCGCTCAGCATCCCGACTTGGTCCCTGGTCAACTGCTGGCTGCTGCTTTGTGTCATCAGTCATACAGGCGCGCATGCTGTCAGAGCTTCTATCAAAGTTCCTGCATTACATTTTGGCTTCTGGGACACTATGAAAGTTGAAAGGTAGGCGCTCACTTGTCTTTTGCGCGGACCAGTGCTACTTAGGCTCTCATTTCTTTGGCTCTCCCCTTGCCAAGTTCTTAAGTCCTACAACATTTACCTATAGTTTCCACTATGTTTTTCCTCTGGTTCCAATACTCCTCCTTGTGGCTGTTAAGGTTCTGACATAGAATTTGTTTTTTTGTAGAGCTAACCTTGTTTTGCCCTCTGACTCTGCTTCATGAACCGCTGTTAAGTATACTCCTGTTCCGTATCCAGTTTGCCATTTGGCTCCATCATGCCCTGGCCATTCCTAGCTATGCTCCTTGATCAGCCCTACAGCTTAAGTAACTGCATAGTCAGACAAATTACAACCCGGATGGTGTTTAGAGGACATCCACTCCTCCACTAAAAGGGCTCCAGACCACCAACATCAAGGTAGGCTTTTCCTTTAGTTTGCATTTCAGAACAAGTGTTTGTGTTCATGATTGTAGCCTGTATTACACTCAATAAAGTATTTATATTCATTCTCAGTGTTGTAAAATTATGATGTTGTGGCATACATGGAACACACATTTCAATTTTCAATAGAGAACACACAGTCTCCAAACCTTTAATATGTATATATATTTATTATAAACTACCAGGTTATGTATCATATAATTGTATCAAATACAGAGTTGTTGTCATCATAGGGGTGCACTTTAGGTGTTCTAACTGGGTGGCTTCTGTATTCATCTCCCACAGTCAATGATGACACAAGACAAAACTGATTGATGGCTTCTTCTGTGGGAAGTGCAAGGCGGCCACTGAGTCTGTTCCGGGGCAACATCTGGTGATCTGAAATAAAGGATAAGTAGTTAGTAATGATAGCAGTTTGTAACGATATGTTAATGTTAGGGATTTTGTCATTTGTTATCTCTCTGTGTCTGGAGGACCAGTATGAAGAAGGGGAGATAATATTAGGCGATGATACAATTATTATGATCCAGTAATTGTACATTTAACTGATTCTCCATAAATATGTACCACAGCAAAACAACTGCAAAACATATCATCTATGCTGCAAATGTCTCACCATACATAAAGTCTTATGTAATCAACCCTTTCCTTTTTCATTATTATTTATTGAAATAGTAGCATTATATTTCAGGGTACTGTGTAATATTTGCCCCTTTTATATCTAGACTGAGGTTTAATTATTTAATCTTAATCCAAACTTACAGCAATCAAGACAAAATCAAAATATTATGTTTCATAAGAGCACCTACTTTGACACAGTCTGAAACATCTTTATAGGAGTGTCTTGGTCCTTTTCACTTCCGCTGAGGTGGTATTTGCGGCTTGAAGGACACGTACCGGGGGCATCTGCAAGTAATTGATAAACATTTAAAATTCTAACAGTTACATAACCAATTCACTTCATCTGTCACAAATGTTTTCTAGGTCATTTTCTAGCTGGGAAGATGAGTGTGAAGTGGATCCATATTAATACAGAGTGTCAATAGGAGGGAAAGCAGGGAAAGTGAAAAAGCTATAAAATGTGTATAAAATCAGGTTACGTCTTTTATGCTCCACACTACATTTTCATTTTGTTCCAATCAAACCGGCTTCCCAACCCTTCATGATTTCTGTGCCAAACCTGTTTTTAGAGGGAAATACCTTTATTGGTACAGCAGGGACCAGTGGACGTGCTGCTCACGCTCACGAGGATGGTTCCAGAATCTATAGGTATGAAAAGAAACAATTATAAAAGCCAAGTAAAATGTGTTTTAAGAGCTTCATTTTAATCAAATCAAACTATTTCAAGTCATCCAGATAAAATGTATGCCTTCTTTATCTGGCATCAGAGAAAGAACCCATTCATAGCACATACACAGCATACAAATGAAGCAGAATGTTTACTGTGGGTATTTTCATGATATTTTAGAGAAAGTTAATATATGTTAATAGTCACTCTGTGTCATGATGTTCCATGACAATCAAGAAACTTACACAAAAGCTTGGGCTAATGAGGCAAAAATTCTATAAATTCTATATAGTATACAGGAACCCTGATTAAACCGTTATCCCTCATTATTCCAATAGATATTCCCATAACCTTTACAAGATTTAATGTTCCTTCTTCTAAATATATCACCTCAAGCACCTCGTCTCTTACCTGGCTGAAGAAGTCTGAGGGGGTTTCCCCTTATGTTGTTTTTTATTGAGCCAGTTTTTATATTTTTTTTGAATGACCCTTTTTTTAGGTCTGGCAAAGCATCTCATTAGCCAACGAAACGCTATCAGAACAAAAATGAAGAATAAAATCCCCATTTTCACTGCTTGTAAATAGATAAACTAAATAAGTCTCTATTCACTCGCAGATTTTGAAATTGTGGCCAGGTGTCTGTATTGAAGCAAACAAGTGACATCACAGAAGGTCAGGCAGCAACACAACAGAAGTAAAGGTTCTGTGTAAGAATGACGTTGTGATGTAATATGTACGGGGGAGGGGAAGTGACTGATCTGTGAATAACAGGGCTACAATAAATTAAAAAACCCTAATGCTTCTGTATGGACATATATGATGTGGTTATTGAGGATACTTTATTTTGACAAAGTTTGAGGAAGCTGCCATCAGAAATGTACCTGCAGCTTCACTTCTAATGGATTTATATTTTACACCATAAAGTAACATGTAGGTCTAATGAAAACCAAATAAAATGATATTCTTATCAAAATAGTTGTTGTGTTATGAAATGATTTGTATGAAGTGGAGAAGTGGAACTGTCTGCCTGGTAGAGGGAATGACAGTTGGGGAAGTTAAACATGCATCGAGGAGACATATGGTTACCCTGAGTCTAAGACACGACTAAGGTCTGATTAAGGTTTGAATCCTTACACCAGGAAAGCCTGGCAGACTAGAATCGCCCGATGGTTATTATCTGCTACAAAAATCAAAATTAAAGCTCAATATTTTCATCAAGTTTTGTGTGGTACGGCCACGCGTAAAGTGCGGGTTAGCATAGTCTTAGTGGAAAAGCAATGGAATAAGGTGTTAGAGCAACTAAGCAGCTGCAAATGTCCCCTGGCTAATCTCACTACCTTGCTACTAGCAGGAAGGCCACAAGTATGTAAATTGAGAGGCGGCTGGGTAAAGTGATATAGGGAAAATCCTTGTGCTTATTTTAGCAAGCTTTTTACATGAACAATATGAATACAATACAAACAATGTGTACTATTACATGCATTTACACAGAAACGAAACACAGGAAAGGCTAAGAGTTGGCACACTAACATTTTTACTTGGCAAACATGCTCACTTTACATAGATGAATGGAACAGCTTCCCAGCAGAAATGGTAGAGGCTAATATTATGAGGGATTGCAGCATGCGAGATGTAGGTAGAGAACTATCCTGAATCTAAAGTGAGACTAATGACTAAGGTCTGTACACCAGGATAAGTGGGCATCCTAGATGGGCTGGGTGGTTATTTGCTTTAAAATTCCGTGAATGTCAGGGGTGGAAAGCAGGACTAAGCAGGACACTCAAGCGAATGCTAGATGACCGGTTTCCCGTGAAACCCCTAAGGCATCTACGGTTACCACACTACGTCTGAACTCAGTCCACAAAGCACATGCTTTCAGCTTGAACTCGCGCTACCTGGCCACAGAGACCCGCCTCTCTGTTTACAGCCCCGCCCCTTCCTCTCCGTACTTGCACGTAGGCAAAAGCGGCCGCCATGGCGTCTGTGGGATAAAAACATACGCCATTATCCTGGCAGCTGAAACCGGGAGGACACCGCCTGTGCCCGGCACCATTTCTAATGAACGGGGAGCGTTGTAACCCCCGCCCCACAACGGCACCACTATAAATTCAGATTTATTTCGTGCATTCATCGACATTGCTTTTCTAAACATGTCCATCCCCCAACCGCATCTTCTTAGTGAGGGAAGAAGGCGGAATGGGATAAATCACGACGCATGCGTGAAACACAAAGCTGCCGCCCCCCCCCCTTCTTTACCACCAAACGGTACTGCTTCCGCTTAACCCTTTCCTAATGTCATGATAAGTACATATAGTTATATTGAGGCGGTTACTTCGTGCTTTTGTCCGCCGGTGCTCTTTTTAGGTGTCAGATACCCTGTGACATCGAGCTCCCTGCTGAGCTTTTAATTGTGTGAAGGTTAAGCGTTTCCTCCTTCTGTGAAATGCGGGAGTAAGGGGAACAAATCCAGGTTTCAGTCCGACAGCTGCAATTATAACACACTCGGCGGGGCATCGCAGGCATTCGGACCTCGGCAGACAGCTATTTGTTTTAATTTGCACATCAAGTTTTCATTAAAAAAAACATTTTTTAAGAGAAAAAACTAAAATAACAAAATATTTAAAATAAATGCACATAAAGCACTATAAATGAAACCCAGGAGCATAAGATACTTTTTTTAATCAGGGTCTCTAAGAGTCATGTGATCGGGTGAAATCATACCTTTTGAAGTACAGTGCTTATTAAACGAATACATTTTATTTCTGCAAATGTAACCCTTTGTTTTAATCTTAACTGTATGATCGCTCCAAAGATCTGTTTTATACTTGCATATGTTGATTTGTTTCTAAATGTCATATATTCCTCCATAAAATGTATCATAGCAGTCTAGACATAACAGTCTAGTTTCAAAGGCAATTTTTCCACAGGGGAAATGCGAGGCCTGTTTCCTTTTTGTTCTTATTATCTAAATGCTTGCTTACAGTACCGTGGCAATGGCAGGGTTAAAGTTTAAAATGCAGCCTACCTGTTGAACGCTGGGTGTCGCTGTGTCACAGCAAGAGTTGGCCATCGCCTTGTGACCGCCAGGTGGCGCCTGCGCGCCTCATTCGTATCCGAGTCGCCGAAGAGCGAACAACTCAGGCAGACCCTGAGCCGCCGCCAAATCGCCTTTTATTTATTTTATTACCTCGAAAGGGTCACTGGACCTTAAAATACTGACTATTTTATCGAAGAATATTCTTTCGGATCGGTTTGGGCATAAGTGGGATTAACAGTTGGCCTGTGGGACCAGGCCGCCTCCCGGGAGGCGCGTTGTGTGGGAGCTGAGGTAAGTTGTAAAATGGCGGACACGCTTCTGGAAGTTTTGCCTCTGTGCGGCCTTGTTTAGCTGGAGTCTGAGATGGCATGTTGCGTGGATGGCACTGGTTTTATTTTTTCTTCCACTCCTTTCTCTCCTGCGTTCTGAGAACCAGTCGTAGGCAAGATGGTGGCCGGGTCCGGCCTGGGAAACGGCGACGCGGGCGGAGTAGAGGGGGGGGCGAGGAAGTGTAAGAGGTGGTGGGGGGACGCGGCCTATTACGCCCTGTACTGTGCTCCGTTTTCGGCCGCCCAGACCCCCGAAAATACCCCAGCGTCTCTCAGTATCATGTTTACCTCAAGCTTTGCACCGGAGTAAATGTTTATTTGTACATATTGTATGATATTGGCTGGTGGGGGCGCAATATGTTTATCGCTGTAATTTCAACATTGTCGTGATATGCACTAAACTAGTACAATATTATATTTTGGGGTTTTTTTGGTGGCGAAAACAATCACCCCTGCGCTTTCAAGCTAGTGGTATTACCCAATTTCCTCCTTCACTTATATCCGAACTTCCCAGAGTTTGCCCCCACATATTTTGGCGCCACTATCGCATGATAGCAGTTGCTGGATAACCTTCGTTGAATTAGAATTTATTTCTTCTGTTGGCTGTTTATTCGACTGATGATGAGTTTTATTTTTTGTCTGTGTATATGTGAATTGGAGAAAATTGTTAATTATGTTGTTTACAGAATTGTAAACAATCATTTCCAATGAAAAAGCAAGACTGAACCTTAGTTTGTGGCGATCATAGCCACGGGATTCCACCTTACAATGAGTAATGGAAATTGGAGCCACAATAACAAAGCTTAACCATTCAGAATGAGACGTGTAGTGGAGATGCCAAGTTGTTGATTTTTGTTAACTTGTCCTTTCAGCTTGAAAACATTGTTTTGGAAGGTACCTGGTGTCCTTGGCACAGGTTCGGCTCCAGGGGTGTCCTGACCTTTTGGCAGATCTGTGAATGAGAGATCTCACTGAATGTGATTTGAGAAGCCTGGTTTAAATAGAAACATCACACAAGTTGCACATTCAACAATGTAAATCGCCACAACGCAGGCTAAAGGCTGGCTTAAGCGTAGTTTCCCTTAGTAATGGTTAAGTGGGATAGAATACGGCTGTCCTGAGATTAGACCAAGGCTAAGGGCAGATAGGATATGCCGTCAAATTCTATGTTAGTTAAGCCACAATCGGGTCAAAGTTGTGAAGTTTTTGTGAAGATTGATTGTGTCCTTCTTGTGTATTTTTTGTATGGGTCATTTCTCTGCCAATAAAACGTTAAAGTGAAAAAAATATCCGATAGCGAAAGCTGTTTTTTGTGTGTTTCGTTTGTTTTAGCAACAAAATGTTGTTCAAGCTCTTGGAGGGAAGATAGATTTTTTACCAAAAACTTACTAAAATATTCTTTAAAGGGGGGGGGGTGAAAAGCGGCTATTAAATTTAGTTGTGCGGCATTTTTGTAACGTTCTCGGTCAGTGAAGCTTCGCATGTTCGGTGTCACGGCACGCACTCCCTCCAATTCATCAGCCACACCCGGGTGTTTACTGTGTGAGGAAGGTTACTGCCCTCATCTACCGTCTGCTTGTGGGATTTCCTCGCAATCCCTATAAAAGTGTCATCTAACACACCCTTCGGTGTTTTTATTTGATAGTGTAACCTGCAGAGACACGCTGAATGCTTTTGGCTGTGTTTACACGATAATTGTATCATTGTCCCGTGTGGTTATTTGTTGCACCTCAACCCTGTGGCACAAAATCAGCAGGTCCATAAGGCCCGTGTTGTGTTGTTTGCAGCTGACCCAGGCTGTCAGTGGGAGGGAGGATATCGGGTAACCGAACTGCGTCACCACCTCTGGGGCCTTCAGGGATAGTCTGTCTGCTCTCCCCCCACATCCTCCTCCTTATTGGCTGGCTTTGCTGGGTGGGTGTGGTTACACTCTGTCCCTGTTTTAATGTAACTCTGTGCTGGTGAGAATTGCGCGGTTGTTCCTGAGTGCCGGAGTCTTGCTTTTTTTTACTGGCACAGATAACACGTTTTTTTTTATTTTATTATAAAGCAAAAAGTCATGTTAAATGTATATTTATATTTCTTTATACAAACAGCATACTTTTTGTTATGTGTTTGTGAATAGCTGCGCTACAAAACGTGATAGCAATTTAAAGCATCCAAAAATAATGAACCCTTTACTTGCTGGCTTTTGCAGGTAAATGGTGTGGGAACGCAGCGAAAGATTGAACGGCAATGATGAAATAATACTGCTTATTAATGAATGTAATTATGAGAACTCCTATGTTATAATATTATATTGAGATGACATTTGGCAAATATATTTTCTGTGCTCTTGTGACCCTGTTTAGTGTGGCTTACATAGCTTTTTATTAGCTATGGCTTTAGACATTTCATGACTCTTAAATGGTAGCTCTCACACTCAAATTCCAGCATAACATAAATGTACTTAAAGTATAGAGTGACCTTTTTACATCTTTACATCAGTGTAAAACTGTACAAACTTATGTACTACTAGTATTAAATGAAATGACATTTTTTTTTAAAAAAAGTTTATTTACTTTAAACATACTTACAAATAGTTAATCCATTTGTTAAGAAATAAAACCTGGTAGCCCCTGCCTCTTTATTGCCAGGCTCCATCTCGGGGTCTGATTTATTTGAGTCCTCCTGCACCTCTGCTTAGGTATTGGAAGTGTATGTTCACATAATCCCAGTGCATTGCTTTCTATTTATTATTAGTGGGTCACTAACATGCTAAGGATATTCTTGATGAGCTTCATGAGTGCTTCTACTGGCAGCCATCTCCACTGCGCATACTCACTCTTACACTGATCAGCCATTACATTATAACTACCTGCCTAATATGGTGTAGGTCCTGTGAGTTGTGAGGTGAGTTCTTCATGGAAGCATCCTGGTGCCAGGTCTTCTCCAGGTAAGCAACGCACCTGATGTAAAAGAAACTGAGATTCATCAGACCAGGCCACCTTATTCCATTGCTCTGTGGTCCAGTTCTTTTGTTCACGTGTCCATTGTAGGTGCTTTCGGCAGTGAACACGAGTCAGCATGAGCACCCTGGTCTGCAGCTACACAGCCCCATACACAACATACTGTGAAATACTGTGTGTTCTGACACCTTTCTATCAGAACCAGCATTAACCTTTACTGCAAATTGAGCTGCAGCAGCTCTTCTGTTGGATTTGACCAGATGGACCAGCCATCTCTCCCCATGTGCATCAATGAGCCTTGGCCCCCATGACCTTGTCGCCGGTTCACCACTTTTTCCTTCCTTGGACTACTTTTGATAGCTACTGACCCCTGTAGACCGGGAACACCCCACACGGGCTGCAGGTTTGGAGATGCTCTGACCCTATTGTCTCGCCAATGCAATTTGGTCCTTGTCAGTCATTCGGCTCATTTTTTCACTTCTATCGCATCAGGGTTGAGGACTAAATGTTCGGTTGCTGCTAATATATCCCACCGCTGACAGGTGCCATGATAACCAGATTATCAGTGTTACTCCCTCCTCCTGTCAGTGCTCATAATGTTATGGCTGATCTGTGGATATTCCTTTTTCATGGCGTTTATTCACTGAAGCTGTGATGGGGCGACTGGGAGGTAGTTGCGGAAATGTCAGATGTGAGGTAATGGGGCCAGTGACGCAATCACCTTTGTAACCCAGTATTCTCTAATTTTCTGCATGTCTTTCTACTGCTTTTTCTATTACCTTATTTATCAAAAAAGTAACATCTACAACGCTGACTGTCGCTCTGATGGACAAATTGTGGTTAATAGGTTGCTTTCGGGAATAGATTTTTCCCCCCATCAAATCGGTCATAATGTTTATCTGTAGATATTGTCGACGTTTTACCTAATTTGTGTTGTAGCTTCCCATCATCTGGTTGGTTCCTGTAAAACATTTTAAACTTTCCACTTTCATCATAACTTGCCATGGGTAAATACTAAACACATTACCATGGTAACGCAGTAATGTCAGTGGGATCTACACTGGTGAAACTCGATCACAACTGTTTTGTAAACACAATATAAACTAAACCTACAAAAAATCAGTTTTTATACCTCCACAATATTATTGCAAATGCCTGAACACAGATGCTGAGAGTGATGAGACTTGTAGATCATCAGCTGCAAAGGTTTCCACTGTTTACCTATCCGCTAGGTCCCAGTCCTGTTCCATCAACAGGCCCAGCCATTCCTATTGTACCTGCTTTTATTTACATTGGGCTACACACTAAAGGCCAGTCTGTCAGCAATTTCTTGTTATATATGTGTTGTGGATTTTTTGTGCACGCCATGGTTTGAGCACAAGAAACAAAATCGGTGTCCTTATGAATAATTTTTTTTTTTTATTGCTTTAAACTGTTTTCAGTGCTCTAACGATCCGGTGCTCCGTGTCGCGTCTGCAGATACTTTAACCGCGTTTTTCTTTTGATGGCGCACTCCATTTCCCGCCATCCTTCTGATGGAGATGTTGGGAGGGTGGTGGTTGATCCAGTCTTTGCGCATGCTCCCGCTGCACATGTACTTATCAGTATTTTGTATGAAAATACTGCTTGATTGTCTCATTTGGTCAGCCCCCTCCATCTTTTCTCATCAATGTGAAGAATAGACAAAACAGCAGCACCTAACTTATGGGGAGTAGGCAGATAAGTATTTTTTTTTTTTTACATGCTAGAATTTCTTGTACATGAGCTATTTAACCCCCCCTTTATTCCCCTTTTTGTTTAAATGCAAATGTATGAAGAAAACCTACACCTTGTATAGAACGCTTGCATGTTAGACAGGATGGAGTGAGCAGGATTCACATATTATGACGCTTTCAGAAATAGCCACAAGACTTTTTAGAACATGGTTTTTATATGTGACTAAACATTTAGAGGAAATAATACAACGATAGATCTGCTACACATCTTGTGCAACTGTATGAGCCAGAAACTCCGCATCTGCCTCCACGCAACGCATACAGAAGTGACGTTTCAGTCGGTCAGTGTGTCTATCAAGTGAAATCCTAGATGCGTTTGTCAAGTCCAAACGTAATGTTTGAGTGGAACATCACCTTTAACAAAAGTATAATTTCTGTAGCTCCGTGAAGAGTTTGGGTAAATAGTCGCATGCACACAAGTATTGGTACGGCTCTTGTGCTAATTCATCAACTTCATCTCTGTAGAGGCTGATAGCTGGTGAGATTCCTTCACAGAGCCCTGGTCTTGAAGGGAGTTATCTAGCCATAAAGGGGGCCCCTAAGCAATGAATAAATATGGAAGTACTTTAATATGCATTCATTTTAACCTACAAAATAAAAATGCTTGCTTTAGAGAGAAGTTCCAGCTGAACCACTGAATGACGGTGTACTAATGGTGTGGAAACGAGAGCTTGTTCAGTGAGCCAGCGCGGCAGCAGATCGCATGCGCGGAGATGTTCGGCTGAATGCATCCGCACCGCAGGTAGCTCGGGGGGGGGAGGATATTCAGTGTGAATTCTGAAGCTTTGTCCCATACAGGTGCAAGGGGGAGCACCATGAAAATGTGAAGAGACCTCTCAACTGCCAAATGCATCTAATGGCTGACTGCCCTTTAATGATCTGGATAATTAGCTGTATTCTGTCCAAGAGGCAGGTTTAACGGTGCCCTGGCTTCTAAGTTCAAACTTGGTAACAGACAGTACTTTGAGGTAGATGATTTATTGTCCCTCCATGAACAAATATACATGCTAGGCCTTTGTAATGCAGGTCTAGTGTGGCTTTGTGTTCTGAGTAGGTGGTAGCCGCAGGCTCGTGCCTGGACTGATGTTTTTGGAAGCTAAGGCCGAACCTAAACTGGGACCTTCCCCGGCAGATCGGTTTCATGGCCAGGCATGCGCGGTAGGGAGCTGGATTGGGCTCTTCCCATTTATCCTACATTTTACTGACCTGTCAAACGTTAAAAAAATTCAGGCCTAATTGGCCCCTACAAAACATTCATAAAAAAGAAAAAGGGCAGCTGAAACGTGGAGGGAATGGCACCGTGTGCAGTGGTACGGTGAAGGAAAATTGTTAAGGCTGCAAAAAAAGTTATTAAAAGCTAAGAACACGGATTCATTACTCGTCTGCACGGGATATAAAATAAATGCCGGCAAATATTGCTGCTGACTACAAAAAAAAACACCATGATGGAAATTATAGTTCAGCTCTAAATTTAAAACACATTGTCATAGAAATGTTCCTACTATTAAAATAATACATCTGGTGAGTTATGGCCTTGTGATAGACTTTTTTATCTGAGTAACTTCATCTGAAAACACTGCACACATTTCCCCTCTATCCCAAAATAACAGCCCAAAAACGTATTGGAGAGACCTGGCCTCTGAATAATTAAAGATTAAAGGGGACTTTTATTTGTCCGACGCATTTATTACATCATTTTTCATAGTTGATGGCTTTCCTTAAATATTAGGAGGCAGCCACTGCGTCAGAATGAGCGTTTTTTCTTAATGTATTTTCAAGTGCCCGAGGTTACTATGCTTAGATTTTTTGACTTCCCTGTAAGTATTTTAATATGCATTCTTACAAATGATAAAAACTGGAAAATAAGTTACTTACCTGACAAAAGCTGACCCCGGCTTCCGTGATCTGACATTTCTTGCCACTGATTGGCTGTTTGCAGCTGTCGCGCGGCACCAAGGTGTTCACCATTAAAATCAATAGGAGCGCTTTTAGCGTGCGGACGGAGGGCTAAGCCTGTGCAGGGAGAAGCATTCGGCCGATCGTATCCCCCGCGGGAGGTTTATCTGGGAAATCGCGTTAGGGGGGATTCTCTCGAATGGCTGGACTGACTGCCCCTTTGTTTTATGTTGCTTCTTAAAATGGCCTGGTTCATAAACTCTGCGTAAAAGTGCTTTGATTTATCTTTCAGTTAACATTTCAAAGCAATGGGAAATCAGGTTACTCATTCTATACCAGGTTACATTACCAGCCCCCACCTCAGCCTAAGACGTTTCGGGGACGTGTGTTGGAAGAACCCAGGGACAGAAGAAGACCCAAAGCTGTATCTTCCTGCATTTATGGAGCCCAAGCAGAGATCTCAAAATAATATCCCTGTCAACAGAACAAGAACAGCGTTGGAAAGTAAAATAATTACTTTCTTTATACGAATAGAAACGCTCTGCAGGTGCTAGCAGACCCCCTCGATAGTTCTACGTTTTAGATTTCTCCATAGTTTTAGAAGTGGTTGAGCTGATCGCATTATTATTTTTTTATTATTACGCAGCGCTGTACAATTTAAATGAGGCAGTTAACAAACATATAACAAATATTCATTAATACATACAGAATCAATATCCACTTATTGTACGTAGATGTGACGTTGTTCTGTCGTTCTGAATCAGCAGCGTATCTTATATTCTATTAAAATCAGATACAAAGTAATTTAATATGCATTATACAGCCCGTTAAAGTCGGTGCTCCTTTTTTCATACCATTCATGCCGGCTTGAAGTAGCCAATCAGGTGGGGAATCTGTCCTACTGTCGGTGGGTGCGATCTCTGCGTTCTTGTGGAGAGTCTAATACCCCTCTCTTTTGGGGGGGGGGGGGATGTCTGGTGACCTTTGTGGCCGGTGCTAGCGAAACCCGTTTCACTTGGATGGCAGCGGAAATAGGCGAGGCGTGGGTCTAAACACTGCTCCCACACCCCGGAATATGCATACATTATGTCTAATTACTCTGCAGAAACGATCCTGATGAAGGTGCTGAGCTTTATTTCTTTTTTATTGGTTAATGAATGCAGAGGGACTTTCAAGAGCCTAATTTATTGTTTCTCAGTGGCAGTTACTGTTTGTTTTATAAAATAAAAATGTTTACACTGGAATGTGTTTTTTTTTTCATTCTAGTGATGTCTTCCCTTAAATAAAATTGCCGGTTATTCTTGCGCATTGTTTCATTTGCCCTCTTTCCAAACGGCGTTTGTGGTATTTGTGAAAGAGTAGTGACTGAGTACAATAGTATTTACCTCCACGGGATTCATTTGCCGTGATTGAGGGTATGACATCTCTTCTGCTAATTAAGGCCATTCACATCCATCCCGTCACACTGATAATATTTTTAATGGAGATCTAAGTTGTAATCAAGATTGTTGAAAAGACAAACAAAACCCATGGCTGCCCTTTGGAGCACAGAGCGCAGGTTGCCTGCTTACTCAACGAGTAGCCGTGAGTTTTGTGTGCTTTACTCGGGGTCGGTTTGCTTTACATGGACCTAAACAATTGTTTTGCTTCTATCATGTTCTTTAATCTATAGAAAAGCATATGAATGGTTGTCTAACACGTTTACGGTTTAACATTCAATTCTTATCCACATGTGTTCTGCATTTGGCTTTTATGGGGATAAAGTATCAATGTTTCATTTTTCGTAGAGCCCCTGCCCAAATTATAGTCCGTGATTGAATATACATTCTTGTAATGTCCACAGCTTAGGTTGGGATTTATTCTCCAAAGGGAGAGTTGACAGGGGAGTTTGTTTCATCTTCTTTAGTATTCATTATGAAGAGCCAACAATGTCAGGTCTCTCCAACAAGGATATAATGTATAATATGTAAAATGCATCATTTAACGACTCGAGGCTTTGAGAAAACCATCTCACTGATTCCACTATATGTTCAGGTCCAGCCAAGGTCATATTGCAGCAGTGGCTTATTGGAGAGGGGCCTTCACACCTTATATTGTAGTTAAGGATCTGAGACATGCGAGGTTCTGCTGCGTGAAGAGCGTTTATGGCCTTGTACACGTAGTTAAACCAGTGAGGTTTCTCTGGAGTCCGTCCACCCACTAAATTATACATTGTGCAGGGGTGGTTCAGACGTTCTAGCTAGAGGAACCTGGCATCGTTGGCCCTTTGAATAATGTAGTGTGGAAAACTTCAACCCTCCGTTTAGTAAATAAATCCCACAGTGTAAAGCCAGACTTGGAAATATTTGTTGCCAAAATGCTTGTTTATTATACACAGCCCTGCTCTGTAAAATGGATATGAGGGGAAATGTATGAATGATGTTTATTATCGGCTCTGTGGATAGAGAATGTGATAACATTTATTGGGGACGTCCCTGGTGATGGCATAAAAATCACCTTGCCTGAGAGGTTAGTGCTGAATGGTGGTATCCGTGTAGTAACTGCATTGTACTTTGTATCTGCATTTCCTGATGCCACAGGAAGTCACAGAAAACGAATCTAACTAACGAGATCCTGTGTTGAAAACAATCTGATTATAATTTCTTAATCCAGATGGTTTCTCATTCTTGGAACAAAAACCGTGTCGTTTAAATGTCTCCAGGTTCAGATTTTAGTGGCGTGGAGTTCCCAATCTTTAAAAATGTTAGGAGCGTTATTATTCAGCTTTAATTGAAGGCTGCATGCACTTTATCAGGCTGTGGCCATGGCCCTTGCGATTGTACACTGTATGTACACCAATAGTGTGTGGTCACATGACCATCTCACTTCCATGTACTTCTCAACCACCCTGTTTCCAAAACCATGGGCATTGATGTGGAGTCCCCCCTGTGGAGTCCGTGTGTAAGAATTTGTGCCCATTCAGCCAAAACAGCGTTTGCGAGGGCCGATACTGATGTTGGATGAGCAGGCCTGGCTCGCCAATACATGCCAACGGTGTTAACTGAGGTTACCCCCCACACCCAGCCCCATATCATTATTCTTCCGCTACCAAACTTTACAGCAGGCATTATGCATTCAGGTAGCGTTTCACTGGCGTCTTCCAAACCCAAATTCGTCCATCAGACTTCCAGATACTGAAGTTTGATTAATCGCTCCAGAGGCCATTTTCGGTGAGCTTTACACAGACGCCTGGCATTGTGCAAAGTGATCTTCAGCTTGTGTGCAGCTGCTCGGCAGTGGAAACTCATTTCATGAAGCGCCTCACACGCAGTGCTTATGCTTATGTTGCTTTCAGAGACCATTTGGGCTTTTATAGTGAGAGCCTACAAAGGACAGGTGATTTATACATGCTTCAGCTCTCGGGGCCCTGTGGCTGAGCTGTTGCTCCCTAGACGCGTCAGCTTCATAATAATAGCATTTTCAGCGGACGAAGGTAGATTTGGTATTGCAGAAATTTCCCGAACTGACTTGTAAAGGTGGCGTCGTATGAATGTCGTGTGGCTGAGCTGCCTAAATGATTGATTTTATATCCTGTCAGCAAAAGGCGTGCCTGAAACCGATATAATCCAGAAGGGGGACCAAATACCTCTGCTCATATAGTCTACCCCTGGTGCCTTTGCTTCTGTGTGTTTCTTTTTGCCTTCCTATGTTCATCCTAATGTTACGCTGGGACCTTAAGTTTTCCAAAAAAATATAAGCCTGGCCTTTTGGGTATATTTGGACGTTTACATTTAGAACAATAGGATATCTTGTTTAGGATTTTTTGACAAATGGGCATACTAAACATGAAGAAAATCATACTTGTGAAACATTTTGATGTGTTAAGGGATTTTTTTTGACAATAGTGCTGTATATAGTAATGTTGCTTATAATTGCCAAAAATACACAGTCTGCGATAGTTTAGGTGACTTTCCATACTCAAACACCACTCATTGTTTATGGTAGTGCTGAGCAATCCCGTAATCCATAAACGCGGTTTGCTGCATCTGGCTGGCGGAGACGCGGTGCGGTTTGCTGCGGCTGGCTGGCGGAGACGCGGTGCGGTTTTCTGCGGCTGGCTGGCGGAGACCGCGGTGCGGTTTGCTGCGGGTGGCTGGCGGAGACGCGGTGCGTTGCATGCGTCTGGCTGCGGAGCGCTGGTGCGGTTTTTGCTTGCGGGTGGCTGGCGAGACGGCGGTGCGGTTGTGCTGCGTCTGCTGGTGAAGAACGCTGGTGCGGTTCTGCTGCGGCTGGCTGGCTGGCTAACACGGTGCCGTTTGCTGCGGCTGGCTGCGCGGAGCGCGGATAAGCGGGTTTGCTGCGGCTGCTGGCGGAGACGCGGTGCGTTGCTGCGTCTGGCTGGTGGAGACAGCGGTGCAGTTTTGGCTGCGGCTGGCTTGGCTGAGACGCGGTGGTCGGTTTGCTGCGGCTGCTTGGCGGAGACGCGGTTGCGGTTTGCGCGGTGCGCGAGACGCGGTGCGGATTTGCTGGCGGCTGGCTGGCTGAGAATGCGGTGCGGTTGCGCGCTGGCTGGCGAGACGCGGTGCGGTTTGCTGCGTCGGCTGGTGGAGAACGCGGTGCGTTTGCTGCGGCTTGCTGGCCATGGCGAGACGCGGTGCGGTTTGGCTGCGGGCTGGACTGCATGCGGAGGACGCGGTGGCGGTTATGCTGCGGGGGCTGGCCCTGAGACGCGGGTGCGTTGCTGCGGCTGGCTGGCGGGACGCGGTGCGGTTTCTGCGGTAGGCTAGAGCGGAGACTGCGGTGCGGGTTTGCTGCGGCGCTGCTGAGACGCGGTCGGTTTGCTGCGGCTGGCTGGCGGAGAGCCGGTGCGGTTTGCTGAGGCCGGGTGGCTGGCTGGGAGACAGCGGCTGCGGATTTGCTCGGCTGGCTGGTTGGAGAACGCGGCATCGGTTTGCTAGCGGCTGGCTGGAGCGGAGACGCGGGCCGTTTGCTGTTTTCGGCTGGATGGCGAGACGCAGGTGCGGTTTGCTGCGGCTGGGCTGGCGGAGACGCAATACGGTTTTGCATCGGCTGCTGGCGGAGACGCGGTTGCGGTTAAGCTCGGCTGGCGGAGACGCGGTGCGGAGTTTGCATGCGGCTGGCTTGCGGAGACGCGGTCGGTTAGCTGAAGCGGCTGGCTCGCTGGCGGAGAACGCTTGCGGTTGCTGCGGTGGCTGGCTGAGAAGCGTGCCAGGTTTTGCTGCGTCTGGCTGGCGGAGAGGTCGGTGCGGTTTGCTGCGGCTGGCTGTCGGAGACCGCGGGTGCGGTTGCTGCGGCATTGGCTGGCTGAGACAGCGGGTGCTGTTTTGCCGGCGGCTGGCGGAAAAGCAAGGGGAACGCCGGTGCGGTTTTTGCCTGAGCGCTGCTGCGGAGACGCGTGGCGGGTTGCGGCGGCTGGCTGGCGGAAGACGCGGGCGGTTGCCCTGCGGCGGCTGGCGAGACGCGTGCGGATTGTGCGCGCTAGGCTGCGGACGCAGTGCGGTTTTGCCTCGCGGCTGGCTGGCGAAGACGCCGCGATGCGGTTTGCTGCGGCTGCTGGCGGAGACGCGGTGCGGTTTGCTGCGGCTGAGCTGAATGCTTCTGATCTGCCATGAAAATCTACGTTTTAAGGACTATTTTTTTCTCGTCATTATCATACTCGTCAGTCACTGTTAAAGTAAAGTTTGTTCGGAGTCTGGGGCCGGTGCTTCAGGTTGATTAGGAGCTCGGTTGTAAATTCTGTGTGGTTTAGTCCGACCCCGGAGACTCGGCCCAAACCGATGCCCGATCACCCTGTGTGCGTTCTGCTTGTTTATCCTCCTCATATTTCAGACTTCATTCAAGCTCCTGTCTGACAGTATGCAGCCCTGTGTAAAGTGCACATCTATGATGTTTCTAAACATTAAATTGATAATAAATACCTTGTTTGGCTTCCCTGTGACTCTTATTAGTGGAATATAACGCCGTGGCGTATCTGTGCTTTTAAGTGTGAAACATCCCGGTTAATGAGCCCGGCTACTATTCTTGTAAGCCATGCGTCTGACCTAGATTTTATTTTTTTTTTTTGCGGTAAGGAAGCACGGGGCCGTTTTCTTTCAGTGATGACGCCATGATTACTTTTTGTTTGTTCTGTACAGGAATTACCATATTGCTTTATTTAATAGAATTTTGTTGCTGGAAAATACATTTTGCGTGAGAAAACCCCTTGCCTAGGAAGGCACGTCAGACTCGGAAGCGTTTTAGACATCTGTTAGCGATATTTCCCAGTTAATTTAATGCTTTTGAATAATAAAATAGGCTTTATGCCAGTTTCTTATGCAGCTTCTAAAACTAACATTTACAGACCTTTAACTCCTAGGACACCATGGACCCCCATAATATATAATGACCCACATGTGTTTATATTGTAATATTTAGTTTATAAGTTGATTCTGTATTTTTTACCCCCTGCTAAAAAAGAAGTTGGGATCTTATCTGCCTACAAAAAAAAAAGAAAGATCTACTTTGCCCGTTTCTTCTGATGTAGAGGCAAAGTCAGTGATCAGTCCTTGGTCTCTTAAAATGTTGCTGATGACGGCTAACTTTGCGACCCTTCTTGATGAATTAGTTTCTGGTTCCTAAAAAAATAAAATCTTCTAAATTTAGTATAATTTTCACTATTAATGTTAAACATACATTTGATTTTCTGCTGTTTGCTGTTTTGTTAGTTTTTGTAGTGATTTTTCAGTAATAGATGAATGAGTCTGGACTTCTATATGAAAAACTCACTAGTCACATTTCTGTCGCCATGGCTACCAGGCTCCTGGGGTTTGTTAAGCCGTGCCATGTTATACACCATAAAGGAAATGCCAAATCATGTTCTGAATACAAAGGCTAGAGGCACAAGTGGGAAGCGGAGTGGCGTTTACATTCACATGGTAACCAGATGACCCCCTGCTGGAGATGATAATATCGCTCATTCAAGAGTTTTGCTTGCAATTTCTGTTTGTTTAGAAAATGTGTTATTTAATGGAATCCAAATAGTTGAAATTGTTTAAAAAAAAAAGTGAAATATATGGTGGGTGACACGCAGATTCGTTTATTGTCCGAACGTGAGCTATACGTTAATCCTGGACGCTCGTGGTCTGGTTTAAAGCCGTTTCCAAATACAGTCATGCAGAACAAACCTAATTCTCCATACCTCATTTGCATTTTTAGCTAACTTTGTTTATGAATATTATTTAAAGCAAAAATGCTGAATATTTAACAAATTTAAACCACAAGCATTCATTGCCAGGTTCTGCAGGATGTACCCCAATTCATTTGCAAAGGGGGTGGGGGCATGTAAATTTTATTTATTTGGACATATATATATTATATATATAATATATATTATATATATCATATATAGTAATCTGTTATATATAATATTATAGACACGCTGATAAGTGTGTAACGCGTATGTTGCAAACACTGCGCGGTGATTGGATGTCGCCCTCCCCATGCTGTCCATGTGAGCTCTTGCTTTGCAGCATACACTGCTTTGTGCTCATTGAAAGCCTGTGGACTCCTAATGTCTTATTATAAATGTTATTCACATTGTGCTATGTGGCACGCATGAATGATGAATGTTCTCTGAAAGTCAATAAGTTGTAGATTTCATCTATATTACACATGTGGAAACTTTTACTGCTGCTTTTCCCTCAAATACCATATTTGCTCGATTAGAAGACAAGGTTTTTATATTCAAGGTCGTCTTCTAATCAGACCTCACTGACTACAAGAGTAAGATCCAGATCTCCCGCAGCACTGCAGGGGACTCAGATCCTCCTCTCTGGCAGCCTCTGCAGCTGCCCAAACTTCCTCTGGAGGCTTCTATGCTGGAGCACCGGCATCACATGACCTTCCAGTGCTCCACCATAGAAGTGCCGGCAGCAGGGGAGGTTGTCTGTGAGGATCCCGCAGCCAGTGAACGTTTGCAGAGTAGCAAGCATCTGTCGTGACGCCGATGTGCATAACATGAATTAATATTTACTAGTAAAACTTTTTTTTTTCTATAGGCTTTTTCTCTTAAATTAATATTCACATTTTGGGGGTCGTCTTATAATTGAGCAACTACGGTACTTTATAAAGTGATGGTTCAGTGTTGGTTCAGAAACGATTATGGATTGGCGGCTGCTGCTATAATACCGGATTTGATTAGCTAGTTTCATTTTTGGAAACTATGTTCCTGTTAATTGTAAAACATTAAATATGTTTTGTATGATTTTACAATTACAGTTCACATCAGCAGCATTTTCGAATCAATGTAGTCACTGGTTCTTTATCTTATTTCTATCGCTCAGCGCAACAATTACCCTGGACGCATTTTGCTGCACTTCAGCCTCGAGTCATTAGCGTGAGCCCTGTTAAGATGGCTTTGAATTAACAAAGTACACGGTAGATGTATTAACCCGTTTATTGCAACGTTTTACTCTTTTTCATCCTGTCCTGCTTTTCTTGGTTTCATTGTTTGACATTTATTATAGAAATGTATTACAGCGAATGTGTATATATTATTGTATGTGTGTGTATGTATGTATATATATATATATATATATATATATAATATAATGTTTAAAAAATGTTCTCTTAATTAAATAGAAATAATGTAACCTAATTGTTTCGATATGAAAAGAATACCACGGGAGTAATAAGTGTGTCAAGCTCTGGATCACGAACAGCCTTCCTTTCCTTCGGTTAGCCTTAGGCTAGAGCTCCACCTTGTGATCTTAAAGAACTATAATATCTTGTAACTAAAAACGCGTTCATAACACGCCACGAAATCCAAATTCAAACAAAGCAATATAAACTCATGTGAAGTTGTCCAGTAATTTTATGGAATGAGATAAACCATGCAAAATATTTTATTACAAATACTTAAGTATAGTTTTTTGGGGCTTTTTTCCCCCTAAATCTGTTTATTCAGATGACACATCGAATACATGGGAAACACACAGGCAATATTACACTCTATGTTAAGAGCAGTTCAAAAAGCCGTGGCATTGCGGAAACGTGTCATCACCTTCTCCATTTTGGGTTTTTCCGTCTTTAACACAAAAGGATAAAACTAGGTTAACAAATTTAATAGAAACTCCTTAACTGCCCCCCCTCCACACACAGGTATTTTTTTCAATCAACAGAATCTACAGCAAAAACCCGCAAGGAATCGGCCACTGACACCGTCCTCTGCGTCTCTGTCCTTTTAGGCTTTTTTATTCTCGGAAAGAATATGCAACTTTTACTATTAGATTATCTTGTTACTTAAAATGTTTGTTTTTTTTCCTTAACAGAAGCTTTCTGGTCGTTGGGATTGAGTATTTTAAGCAAAAGGCTTATGAAAAAATTATTCCAGGGACGTTGGTTTACCAGAAGATGATAAAGAAATGATAGCAGCTCCAGAAATACCAACTGACTTCAATCTCCTCCAGTAAGCAATAAAGCACTGACTTTTGTCACACACAGTAACGCACAATTATATTATCTCTACCGCTTTGTGTTTGTGAATTCTGTTTTCCACAAATCCCTTCTTCTTTTTGCTGTTGGATTGTCAGTCAATTGTAAATGTTGTCCTCTGCGTTGAAAGGCGGCTTGTATTTCCTCCTCGTTCTGGTACTCGGCAGTGAACCCTGTCACGGGACTTAGAACTCTCTATCATTTTAACTATATGTTTCTCCTAATTTAGCGGCACTCACAAAACTGTTTTTATCCTAATCTTTTGTTGTTTTTTTCTTTCATATCTTTTGCCCGTGCATCCTAATTATTTAAAGGCACACAGAATTAGATACTAATTTTCTCATCTATTTTAGAATATTTTAAAATGTAATGCATGTTTGTATTTAATAGTATTGTATAGTAATGATATTATTATTTTTATTTTTTTCAGACCCCTAGATCCATCTCTCCATGATATGGGCCCACTTTCCTGCAATGCTGGACCAAGGTATGACTATTTCAAACCTCTGTAATGGCAAAATTATTTAAACAAATAAAAAACCTTGTTGTTTCATGCTTTGGTTCCTTAGTGTTGCAGTTTTATGACCAATGTTCTTGTTGGGACTTTTTCTACTTCTTTTGATTTTTAAGTAATCAAAAGAAGAAAATATCTGCCACGAATGCCCTTCGTTTTAGCAAACATGACATTTTCTCATTATAGTTATTTACTTTAAATAGACATAACCTGCAGACTCCAATGGTTTGCATGAACCAGAACGTTTTTGCCCCAACATTTTTAAAGTGAATATGAGGAAATATGTTACTATTTCTCATTTTATAAATACTCGACAAGTCCCAAAAAGCAGAAAGCTTTGTTAAAAAGCTTAAAAATACTCTTTCCTGGCTTTATGAATGTCTGGTTTGCTTTGCCCCTCAAACCTCAATAGCTCCCCCCACAGCGTAGCCCAGCTCTAATATATTAGCAAAATTAGCTAATATTACTATTCACAAAAGCATGTGAATGCAAAGCTTTGCACTTATGTACCATTCATTGTTAAGCTGTTCTGTGGCAATTTTAAATATCCTCTTGAATACCAAAACCTTGTAACACCGGTTGTCTTGCCGTTTCAGAGAGACAGAGACGCATTTCTCGTCAGATACTGACTTTGATGATTCTGAAGTAAAAATTCCAAAGCAAGGAAAAGGAAAAGTATGTTTTATTGTAAAAGCGCTGATACCATTTCAGCTCACCCAAATGCGTAATCAAGTTAATGTTATTGTACTACTCGAGAAAAGTAGTTGCGACTGTTTTCTGGTTGAGGGCAGTAAATTGTGTTGATAATTTACAAAGTCATTTCCTGTTTTTACAATGGCAGAAAGGAAAGAAAGGTCCTGTAGAAAAAGGCAAAGGTATGAAGGGCGGTGGCCCTAATTGGATGAATGGACATCATCAACAAAACGGAGTAGAGAACATGATGCTCTTTGAAGTGGTGAAGATGGGCAAAAGTGCAATGCAGGTAAAGCAACAGACTGCAGTAACTTTTAAACATATTAATTAATATGATAGATCTGACGCAATGAAATCTATTTACGGAATTAACTATTATATCAATAACTATGCAGCTGAAGATACTAGTTCTTTGTATCTTATGTCACAAGAGTGATTTATATACAGACATTCTAAAATGTTACTTTTAAAGCTTGATTTGTCTTGTAGGTAGCATGGCTTGTCTGAAAGATTGTAGATTTCTCCTATGTTTTAGCCAAAATTATCCCCGTAATACCATTGTTATTTCACATCCTTAAGTCTTTGTAGCCTTATTGCTTATTTGTGAGTGTATTACACTATTTGAGTGGATTAAAATATTCTGCTGTAGACATAATATTCTTAAATCTGTAAGGTTTCATTTTTAAAGGGAACCTTTTTGTCATGGACTTAGTAGGAGGCATTGATCATTTTAGTAGCCCCTTAACTCTCTCCGTATCGTCTATCCCACTGGTGATGGGGTCTTCAGAATGTACATATTTCTAGATGAGGTCTGACCCGAGATTGCCTGCCTTCCTCAGAAAAAAATACTCTAATGCCCCTCTCTTTTGTTGTCCTTATTAGCATTGCACAGAGCAGCATGCGTTTTTTCTTAGGTATTGGTACTATTTGATTTTTGATTTTCAAGCGATTCTCCAATAAAATACTGATTATTTTATATTTTTGTTTTAGTCTGTTGTTGATGATTGGATAGAAGCGTATAAACACAATAAGGATGTAGCACTACTCGATCTCATCAACTTCTTCATTCAGTGTTCAGGATGCAAAGGTAATTTTTATAGCTGTGGGTTTATTTATATACTACAGTATGTTGTTTGTTCACCCAGTTGGGTCCATCCTTTGGATACCTTTTTAATATGTGTCAAAGAGCAGTAATTGTCAGGGCTAGATTTGTATACACAGAGCAAAAGTATTTACAGAAATGTATTGTTAAAACCCAAGGTTCACACAGTTTTTCCCCTTGTTTTGTCTGCACTGGATTTGGCCTGTAACTCTCTTGCTGAAACTTAGAGCTTCTGTAGTATTTGTACGTTCTTTGTAAGTTCTTGTATGACTTTATTTAAACTTTGTGTTAACACAGGTGTTGTGACTGGGGAGATGTTCCGCCATATGCAAAATTCTGAAATAATAAGAAGAATGACAGAAGAATTTGATGAGGTACTATCTGCTTTTGTGCGACAACAATTAATGCTCATACGTCGTATGATGTTAATTTCCAGAAATAAAGTACAAAGCCCTTTGTTTCCTAAGTGGGAATTACACCAATGGTGGTAAAGTCTAAAAGCAGATTATAGGACGCATTTGTTCTGTTGGTAAAGTAAACATTTCTGGTTCTCATTTAAGTAACATTTTATTGTTTTTACAGGATAGTGGTGATTATCCGTTAACCATGGCTGGTCCTCTGTGGAAGAAGTTTAGATACAGCTTTTGTGAGTTTATTGGAGTCTTGGTTCGTCAGTGTCAATACAGCATTATATATGATGAGTACATGATGGACACGGTTATCTCACTCCTCACTGGTCTTTCTGATTCTCAAGTCAGAGCATTTCGACATACAAGCACAATGGCAGGTTTGTACTACGTTTTGTCATCTTGCCCCTTTGCGGTTATTGGAGAAACAGTATTGAGCGCTTCCTCACTCCCTAACTTATGCTAGTTTACTAACAGACACTGCAGTCTTGGAGAAGACACTTAGTGATCTAGTTATCAGCTATTTCTGATTTTGTTTCCCTCTGCATTTCCCAGCGGTTAGTATAAGGAAGCAAAAATGTTAGAACATTAATTTTCATATGTTCTCTACCATCTCTGCTATTCAATGTTGTGATGGAGTTCCTCTAAACTACTGACTTGAGTGGATCTGATATTATGAGAAGATTAAAGAGCATGCACATAGTATACGGTTGCATTCTCTGAAATAAAACTAATTATTTTTTTTTATTTCCTAATATCTTTGTTTCCATTTCTCATAGCTATGAAGTTAATGACAGCATTGGTTAATGTAGCCCTTAACTTGAGCATCAACATGGACAATACACAAAGGCAGTATGAGGCGGAAAGAAACAAAATGATCGGAAAAAGAGCAAACGACAGACTCGAACTTTTATTGCAGAAAAGAAAGGAGGTTAGTCTGCATAAAGATGTGTCTAGTATAGATCCTCTTTTTTGTTTAAGTTTATCAATTAGGTGAAGCTAGAGAGCTGCCGGCTGTAGTCATTGTTCTTAAAAAAAAATTAAAAAAGTATGTCTGATGCAGTCAGATTACCAATTTAATGCATTTATTGGACTTAATTAAGTTGGCATTGTTAAAATTCATGTTTACAACAAATATAAAGCGTTTTTTTATGCATTTACCTTCCTGTCATGTACAATGCACAGTAATGTTTTCTTAACTTTTTCTATTTCTGCTTAAAAGTCACTTTTTGCATCCTCACGGGATGGCTATTTGACTCTTGAGCAGACTGTATATTCTGTATGTACAATGCATTGTTTGGCACAAAAACTTTTAGTTTGCATGTTTGATATTAATATTAATTATCAGTGTTGATAAAACTGTTTTTATTTTATATGTCTGCAGCTGCAAGAAAACCAAGACGAAATAGAAAACATGATGAATGCAATATTTAAAGGTGTTTTTGTTCACAGATATCGGTAAGTTGAGTATTTTATGAATTAATACTCATGATTCTCTTATTTTCTGGCAGCCCGCTGTAAAATGTTTACTACTGTTTTTTGCAGCGATTCTATTGCAGAAATCAGAGCAATTTGCATTGAAGAGATTGGTGTCTGGATGAAAATGTATAGCGATGCCTTCCTTAATGACAGTTATTTAAAATACGTTGGTTGGACAATGCATGACAAGGTATTTTAATGGATCCACATTTGTTATCCATGATTGTGTGCTGTAAATCTTTATACCATAATAATCACAGTTAATGGATTTTAAAGCTATTTGCGTCTGAAAACTTTTGTAAGGGATTTGTTACTTTTTTCTTTTACTTTTTGGTGACTGCACTAAATACGTATACGTGACAGTTATGGCAAAATTGACCTCAGATCCCGTCCCTTAATCCAACTAGATTTTATGTTTTGCCTAGTTCACATAACAGGCTTAGTTTAAGATTTTATAACTGTTTCATTTGGCTACTTCATCATATTGTTCCTTTGGTATGCCAGGTAGCACAAGTACATTATTAATTAATAAATTATTAATAAAGTATTATTATTAATAAATAAATGACCGCATGCGTGTGTTTTTAACTTACTGGAAAGGTGAAAGGTATGTTGCGCCCTCTATAATAACTCACACACAGATCTTACGATGCTTAACAATCACAGTATGATTAAATTAAACTAATTTATACTTTTCCCTATTTGTGAGGCAGATGAGATAAATGTTAATATGTTGTAAACTTTGTAAACATAGTACTTTTTCTGATGCTTCTTGGGTTTTCATCCATGGCGCCTGTCATTGTGGAATTATAGTTCATAAATTGAATATGTATGCATTTAACACATATGCAACATAACACATTTATTCCTGTTATACAGCAAGGCGAGGTACGGCTGAAATGTCTTACAGCTTTGCAGGGACTATACTACAACCGAGAGCTCAACTCCAAATTGGAGCTGTTCACAAGTCGATTTAAGGTAATCGCCTGCGTGTTTTTTTAGGATTGCTGGTAAGGAGTTGTATTACACGCCACTGACATTATTTCTTTCATGTATGATTTGTAGGATAGAATTGTGTCAATGACCCTTGACAAGGAATATGATGTAGCAGTGCAAGCGATAAAGCTTCTCACTCTTGTTTTACAGTAAGTCAGTCTCTGCTGTGTCAATATTGAATATGCTGTGTATACTTTATTTCCCACAAAAAATAAAAAGTTGGGAATGTTTTTCTTCTCTGTTGCCGTTTTGTTTCTTCATAAACACGATTGAGATTAGTATGTGGGTTTGCAGTAGTGTTTAAATGCCTGTCCGGAAGGGGTTAATGTGAACACCTGTTCCTAAAATATAACCATTAGTATTATTGGCTAGCATGTATTCTAGTTTCAATGTTTTTCTCTGTTCTGTAGAAGTAGCGATGAAGTGCTGACTGCTGAAGACTGTGAAAATGTCTATCATCTGGTTTATTCAGCACATCGGCCAGTAGCTGTGGCAGCCGGAGAATTCCTTTACAAAAAGTAAGATTTGTACGCAGAACGTGAAGGTCTAGTGGCACAACTATTGCATATGACTTGTGTGTGAGAGGATCAATGCTGTGCAGTCATATGGCTCCCAATGATTCCTGGCCCAAACGCCTCACCCCAGCTCCCCAATAATACATCAATAAGCTCCATGATTAAAACTCATTAATTCCCAAAACCCACTTTAGATATTCTGTGAGTATTTCAAGGAAACAAATATAATGTTTTAGGGTTTGAATGCCAAGCCTTGCCTGATATCTTGCTCTTTTTTCTCATACACTTAGATTAAATTGAGTTGTACCAATGTACAATGTATAACTCATTTCCCTGGCTCTGGTTGGCCCCATAATAAAATGTTTAAAACCATTAAAGGGAGCGTACAAAACCTATGCATAGAACTTTGTAGCTGCCGGCACACTGATTGGGTGCTCTGTTCACAGTGCGTTGACCAGGTTTTCAGAGAACTTTGTCAGGCTATGTGCTTTAGATAGTTCATGTAGACGTGCAAATTGCTGTTAATGTTTTCTACACCATAGAAAGTTATTGTGCGTTTATGTGATATGTTACACGTGTATAAAACGCTCCACTCATTCTTCAGGTATGGCTTGACCTTTGGGTTTTTTAATTTGACCCCTCCAGACACACCAAAACCATTACATGCGTATGTAACCTATGCATGATATATGTATGTACTGTGTGCAAATGTAAAAGGCTGTTCTCAGCCTGTATCTGTGCGAGGGCCCACTCTTTCAGGGCGTTCTGATTGGCTTCCAGGCAGACCACCAGCAGCAGAGCCCCGTACAAAACAGGAATTAACCCCTAAAATGCCACAATTGTGGCATTGAAGGGGGTTAACATTGCACTTTCGCTCTTATGGAGCAATCAGGCAGCAGGGGGATGTTGTCAGGTCCCCAATAAACACACAACCCCCTTTCCTGAAGCTGTCTGGCAGCTGAAAACGCAATTGCTATTTTGCCAGACGATTGTGTTGACGCGGGGGCTGTAACAGGCTGACAAACACTTAGATTTGTTGAGCCCTGCCTTACATTCAGTTATACCTTTTGCCACCTTCTGCCACACTAAATCTCAAACCCCCCCCCCCCCCCCCAACACATCAAATTATACATAGCGGGGATACGACATAAGGTTTCCCTACCTCACCCGGGTAGGCCTTCCCTTCTTAGCACACATCCCAAACCCGGAACAGGAGTTAAGAAACTTTAAAGACCTTATAGTATCATGGTTAACACAGCCTTTATTAAAAAAAAATCCGACTATACTCCTACATTGGGCCCCTTTGATATACCGTATTTGTCGGCGTATAACACGCACTTTTTAAACCAAAATACGAAGCTGAAACCCTACCTGCGTGTTATATGCCGATAAATCCTCACTTCCGGTCCTGGGGAGGGTGCGTGTTATACGCCGATAAATACGGTATAAACATTCCTTAATGCTACGGGCTTTTAGTGCATATATCTGTATAATCTGTTTTTATATAATATATATATATATATAATTACACACACTCATATATTTATATCTTATTTTAAGACTTTTCAGTTGTCGAGATCCTGATGATGATGGGATTATGAAGCGACGAGGAAGGCTTAGTCCCAACGCCAACCTTGTTAAAACCTTGGTGTTTTTCTTTTTGGAGAGTGAGGTAGGTTTTCGTAGTGCTATGTATTATTTATTGTTTTATGTAGCGCCATCAAATTCCGTAGCACTGTACAATGGGTGGACAGGACATAACAAGAAGTATGTAACATAACAATGTGACTTACGGAGACAACATGTGAGGAGGGCCCTGCTCAAACAAGGTTACAGTCTAGTATTAAAACAAAGAGAAAGCAATTTATGTTACATCACGATAATGCATAGAAACTGAACTCACTCCCTCATTATTGGGCTAATGCACTGTACAAGCGGTCACTTGAATTAAAAATCAGACATCACAGTTACGTCTTGCATGTGATGGTAAGGGTAAATTTGACAGCATAGCGGCCGCCACATATTCAACTAAACCCTTAGTCTTGTTGCTCTTCTGATGCCCTCTCAGGAAGATTCAGAAAGCAAGAAATCAGGAGATGAAGAAGGAACAAAGCATATTTTAATCTGCAGTTAATTTACTAAATATTTATAAAAGTGCCTGTAAAATATATATGCACTTTGCTTGACAGTTGCATGAACATGCTGCATACCTTGTGGACAGTATGTGGGATTGCGCAACAGAACTGCTAAAGGACTGGGAATGTATGAACAGCCTGCTGCTGGATGATCCACTGAATGGAGAAGAGCGTGAGTTTTTATTGAATTTATTATCAGGAATACAGGAAAAGCGAATTAGCTTTAGCCATTAGGAAAATGTATAGTTATAAAAGTACCTTTTTTGTTTTGTTTTTAAATAAGAAACTCATGGGAAATATTACAGCCCACAGTCCACTGTCCCTAATGATTAGGCAAACGTTACATTTTATCTAAGCAAGGTTTGCAGAATCAATCATGTGGAAATAGCATGGAGTATAAATATTTTTTATAAAAGTGGGAAATGTTTACTGCCCAAAAGCCATAGAGGTTTGTGTTTAGCTATGTCTTTTCCAGAATTCAAATGACGCAGCTTTCCATAGCCATACGGTTGTTGGCCTTTTTTTTTAATTTATTTAAATGAAATGAAATGTTTGCTCTATTTTAATGCAGATTGTATGAATTGTGTGTACATGCTCAGAAGCCCACCAACACTTTTCCTGACGATCTCTGTTATTACAGATGGCCCTGTTTTTATTTGATTTGTTTGCGTTTTGTCTTTAGCATTGACGGACAGACAAGAGAGTGCCCTGATTGAAATCATGCTTTGTACAATTCGACAAGCTGCCGAATGCCACCCTCCTGTTGGCAGAGGGACAGGAAAAAGGGTGAGTTTTTTGCTTCAATAGCACTTCATTTATATCTGTTTCCCTTTCCCTTGCCTTTAGTTTTTAAAAACTTTTTATTTTGTTGTAAATATAATCACATATCACATGGTCGAAAATACCCCAATTTGATTTAGTCATTTTGCAGTAAGTTGACGTGTTTTTCTTTTTACTTACAATGATAGGTATTGACTGCAAAAGAAAAGAAAACTCAGTTTGATGACAAGACACGGCTTACAGAACTTTTTGCAGTATCTCTCCCTCAGCTTTTAGCAAAAGTATGTATGCTCTGTATACACAGAGAATCCGCTTTTCTTGCTTTTTTTTCTTCTTCGATGGTTTTACTGTAACTTGTTGCTACAATTTACATCAGCTGGTTGATGCTTATATAGTTTAATTTAGAATAGCAGGCTTATACCACTACCTAAATAAAGTTAACCGTCTGTTTATTTTAATATTTCTAGTATTCGGTAGATGCAGAGAAAGTGACCAACCTGTTAATGCTGCCACAATATTTTGACTTGGAAATATATACAACAGGGCGACTGGAAAAGGTAATAGTGCTTTCTTTTTTGTATATATTTATAATCATGCTGTTTTATTTTTATTCATCTGTTACAGTGTTTTTATTTTTTAAAGTAGTCAGCTCTGTTAGCACTGACCAGTTATCATGGACTCAGTGATAAACCCAACAGTTATGATGATAGGCAGTGTTATTTCTCTGGACTGACCAGGTTCATTGTGTGAGCTTAGTGTCAAGAATGTAAGGGTGTTCTGTAGAGGGATTTCTCATTTCAGTTGCTTGCTCTCCTGATGTATGTTAATCCTATAGGCTGTATTATACTGTGTCTCGCACATAGGAGTTGGGAAAATAATAAAATAGACCTTGCTGCCATACTGCTAACTACGGATACTCAGATCTTTTCTCATAAATATTTATTTGGTTACCATGACACAAATAGCGTGTCTATATCACTTTAGTGCATATTAACCCCTTTAGGAGCAAGACATTTTTACACTTGATAGAATTTTCTGCATTTCTGCTATGCTCTTGTTGAACCGTAATTTAGTGTACCCATACTAATTATAAACTACTACTGTTTTGTTTTTCCTGGACAGATAGGGCTTTCTTTTTATTCATCTATTCAATCCATCATTTAGTATGAAAAATAACTTTTATAAATTGTGAACGAGTGCAGATGATAAATATAAACTCATAATATAGTTGTATAGCTGTCCTGAGTTCAGATCTCGTTTCCTACAGACATATTGAGGTTAACAAAGCATATTAATTCCCGAGCAGCGAAGATATTCGTACAAAGCTCCCTTTACATAGTATTATTTTGTACAATTTCCCTAGTAAACGCATAACAGATTTGTCGTTATTATAATTGGTACTTATATTTTCTTTTCAGCACTTGGAATCATTGCTGCGCCAGATACGCAATATAGTAGAGAAACACACAGACACAGATGTTTTGGAAGCCTGTTCTAAAACATACCACGCTCTGTGTAATGAAGAGTTCACAATCTTTAACAGGGTGGACATTGCGAAGAGTCAGTTGATGGATGAACTGGTTGATAAATTCAACCGTTTACTTGAAGACTTTCTACAAGAGGTTTGTATTTTCTCTTTCAAATAAAGTGTAACCAAGTAGATCACAATTGTTTTATTTTTAGAATAATATTTTGCTGTACGCTTCTTATGCAAAGAGCGACCATGAGCATGTACCACAAAAGGTACATAGGGATTTTTTTCTAGAAATTTGTTTTTTGTTTCGTGTTTTTAATTGGAAGCTCTGTTAAAATAGACCAATACTAACATTATGGACAATAGTATCCACATCAAAGATATGCAACTATTCCAAATCAAGAGAATAAAAATAAGCTATTGCTGGAAGGCTTGGATCTCCAGTCCGAACATACGAGTAACAAGCTAGATTGTAAGACCAAGAGAGTTGTCCCATAGGTTCATGTTTTACAAAACCAATAACTTTTTAAATATAAGTATATTTCATTTTCTCATTGTTTGAACCTGAGTTATGTAGGATATATTTTGCTTTTCCAGGAAGAAGAACCAGATGAGGATGATGCTTACCAAGTGCTCTCAACATTAAAGAGAATAACCGCTTTTCATAAGTAAGAAAGTGTTATTTTTTTCATGAAGAGTGGAGTGCGGAAGGTTAATACAATGATGTGATATAAATATACATGGATTGTGTAGGTATAAGGATATTCTGAGTGTAATGCAAGGTGAAGAATTGAGTAAGGCTTGAGCTTGTGTAGCAGGTTGGAGAAAAAAGGGCCATTCAGACTGAACTATTCAGGTGTCCATTATATTTCTTTGGGTGCTTTGTGTAGTATACTTAAGACTGGATTTCAGAGCTTTAACTGGGTTATTGATTTTATTTTAAATCATTGATACCCAAATGTATTTTGTTTTGTAGTGCCCATGATCTCTCAAGGTGGGATTTGTTCAGCAGCAATTACAAGCTGTTGAAAACTGGCATTGAGAATGGAGATATGCCGGAGCAGGTTTGTGTGCAAAACACTAATGTCGTTTTGTGTGTTTAAATGAAATGTTCTTACTTGACTAAGTTTTTTATATTTTCCAGATTGTTGTTCACGCATTGCAGTGTACTCACTATGTCATATTATGGCAACTGGCAAAGGTTTCTGATACAGGCTTATCAAAAGTAAGAGTCTGTTCTGTGAGCTTTGTGCATGTGTTGTGTGCCATGATGTCATATGTTTTGCATCTAATGCGTTTCTTCCCCCTGTCAAGGAGGAATTGTTGACCCTAAAAAAGCAAATGAAGGTTTTTTGCCAGATCTGTCAGCATTATCTTACCAATGTGCACACTGCTGTGAAAGAACAGGTCAGTAACAGTGATTAAATATTTCAACCATGATTCCCCTTTTCCATATTAAGTGTACCCACACAAATGTTGTATTGTTTTTATTCAAGGATAGATGTGGGGTTTCTCTTAATACCACTTGTTTTATATAGTCTGTCATTTTAAACAAAATCACCCGAATATAATAACATCCCACACTTATTTTTGAATTAGGGCAAGGTTTTTTTTAATGTTTGTTTTTTTAATTTTGTTTAAATATATATTAGCATTTTTTATTTAGTGTTTTTTTGTTTTTTAGTGTTTTTTGCCTTTAAAGGGATGACTGTTCTCGTTATTTACCATACCTCACATTGCTCACACGTAACGTCGATCTATATCAGTGGTGATATCGAGCCCTTGATCCCTGAAATTTACTGAAGTATCATAATTATCCCGAATAGCTTATATGGGTTGCTAATTGACATTTTTTCTTATTTGTATTTTACGCAGGCCTTTACCATTCTCTGTGATGTTTTGATGATCTTTAGCCATCAGATTATGGTTGGAGGTCGGGAATCATTACAGGCCCTTATATATACCCCAGATTCGTCTTTGCAGTCAGAACTGCTAAGCTTTATTTTGGATCATGTTTTTATTGATCAGGATGATGACAACAACAGTTCAGGTAAGGAGTAGATTGCGTTATGTAGAATAATAAATCCAAAATGAACTGCATGCATGTTAAGATTCAATTGTAGCTATATTTCCACTTAGACAAGTCATTAATTGAACTCTCTAGTATGTTAAGTAAACCTTAGCAAGTCTCCCATTGTATTATTTCTAATGGCTTTATCACTTAAAAACATGAAAACCTTTAAAAAGCTTTTATGGAAACGAATTGTCAGTGCCTGAGTTTTTCCATTATAATCAGAAACAAGGGAATATTTTCCGTGAAAATGCTTTGGGATTTAACAACGCAAGCAATGTTGATTCTAATGCTACATTTAGTTACATGAGGGTCACATGCAGCAGAATAGTTGGAATTTTAAAAATGTTTTATAGATTTCATGTGTATTGCAAACTGCAAACATTTATTCCATGTTGTAAGCTCTGAAAAATCGAAGATGCAGGGTTTTTTTTTTTTTTTTTAACATTTTACAATGCAGTCAGGGTTTGGCAAATATATGTGTTTAAGCCAACACAAATTATTACAGGAAAGGACATTTTTATGTGATTAGGAGTCGTCTTTTTTTTTTTGTTTTTTTTGGTATTGTATTCCTCTTTAACCCAGTGCCAAGTGCATGTCATTATTTTTGTTTAATACCTTGATAAAAATAACAAGTGATCTTTAACTGCTTTTCATTCCCCATTAGATGGCCAGCAGGATGACGAAGCCAGTAAAATTGAAGCTTTGCACAAAAGGAGAAACTTACTTGCTGCTTTCTGCAAGCTTATCGTATACAATGTTGTTGAAATGAATACTGCTGCAGACATTTTCAAACAATATATGAGGGTACGTCTCTACTGAAGTTTGCTCTTCTTACATTTGTGTCTTCGGTCCCCAGAGGCTTGTTGGGGGGCCAAGTCACAATCAATACGGTGTGCTTATATTTTTAAAAAAGTATATATATAGATATATAGATATTCAAATATATTATATATTTAAAAAAAAAAACTTAAACAGCACTGACCCGGAAGTCAAAAGGTGCTTCCAGGTTAGCTGCTGTCAGTAAAGATGACCTCAGAGAAAGGCGTTATCTAGGTCGTAACCAAAAAAGACACACAATAATGTCTCCAATTTTAATTTTATATTACATAACTGATTAGTGACATTTTAGGTCACTGATTATTGATCATATTCAACAATCAACGTCAGTGGCCTAAACTTGTCTCTTACAAGTCATATGATGGTGGTTACAGTTTTTATTATTGTACAATATTTATTTGTTATTGCTTTTAACCTAACATGACCTGATCTGAATTACTTTCTAGCTCACAGCTCTTCATCCAGTGACCTAAACCATTGGATGTGTGTTATGTTCAGATACTTTGTGTTATACCTGCTTGTTATACCCGAGATTTTACGATAGGTGTGAATATACAATTTAACACAACTCTGGGCTTATAATGGAATAAAGTATTATATCCTTTTTTGCCCTCTGATTCTATGTTTAAGAAAACCCCACATGTGGTTACCTGTTTTTCTGTGTTTTGGTTCTGTTATTGCTGGCATAACAAAATAGTAACTTCTCTTCTAACAAGATAATGAAATCTTTTTTTTTTTTTTAATTATCATATCTGGTCATGGAATGGTTATATATTCTGGTTCTTTATTATTGTAACAAAAAGGTTAGGGATCTTTGGGTTTATAAAAGATGTTTGAAGAATTTAGAAGATTTTAGAGTACGGACAACCAGCATAGTATCTAGAAATTCCTAACTTGGGTAACTTTGTGTGGTATGTGAAATTGTGTTGTGTCATTACTATCCAAAATTAATTTTCTAATGAAGCCTGTCTTTTATTTCTAGTATTACAATGACTATGGTGACATTATTAAAGAAACAATGAGCAAAACCAGGCAAATCGACAAAATCCAATGTGCAAAGACACTCATTCTTAGCTTACAACAGGTACGTTTATTTGATTTACTAAAACAAGTGCCTTTGTTTTAGAACAATGTGGCTTTTTGTGGCATTACAATAAGTCGGTGATGATAATTCGTCAATGCTTATGTTACTGACCAAACTGTTATGGGGTACATCATCTGTTGTTAAAATACATTTGTTTGATTCTGTTTAGCTCTTCAACGAGATGATCCAGGAACATAGCTATAACTTTGATAGATCGTCTCCAACATTCAGTGGCATAAAAGAGCTCGCTAGACGATTTGCTTTAACGTTTGGACTTGATCAACTGAAAACCAGAGAAGCCATTGCGATGTTACACAAGTAATGACCTTTTATTCAGTTTGCTTTTTTCCTAAAAAATGTAAAGTCTAAACCACTTTAGACACTTCAGATAACTGATGGAAATGTTATTGTTTGAGATGGTTTGCTTTAGCTGACAAATGTTTTGCTTTAAAAGTAAATACTTATGTTGGAGCACTAGTTATCTACTTGATGTGTCTAGTGAAATCAAGCTTTCAGGAGAAGCCAGAGAATGTCACCAGCTCAATTGAATTATTTTCGTTGTAACTGTGTGTGGGTTAAAACTGAATGTATGATGTAACCGGGCCTTTAAAGGATACCATATTGTATATGTCTAAACTTAGTGCACACTGTTGATTTCAGGGATGGCATAGAGTTTGCGTTTAAGGAGCCAAGCCCACAAGGTGAAGCCCATCCACCTCTTAACATGGCGTTCCTTGATATCTTGAGTGAGTTTTCTTCGAAACTGCTGAGGCAAGACAAAAAAACAGTGTAAGTACATTCGATTCTCAAAGTCCAGTATCAAATGGTTATGCTTGTCTGTATGGAAAAACTAGTAAGTATAGTTTGGGTCAGAAGAGTATCTGAGTAATTCTTTAAAAAAAAAAAAAAGGGGTGTCTGTTGCTAGAATAGTTTCTGGATCTTTGGAACTACAAACCTCATAATCATCAGTCTGCTTTTGAAGGAAGACTGTCTCTTTATATATGGCAAACTCCAATCCATTGGTCCTCCAACAATTAATATATCTTCTAACAGGCCCGTTTATGCTCAATTACCAAGTGGCCTTTTGTGAGGATATCTTAAAACATCTTTGTAACCCTGAGTACTAACTGCACATAAACAAACCTGTAGTCAAGGAAGGGCTGGCATCGGATGCCCCAATGGTTAGTTAAAGCAGAGTGAACCCTCCATTATCCATTAGCACTCACACACACACGTTCTAACATACACATCACATAACATGCCACCGTAAGACCAGCCGTAGTCAACAAACCTGTAGTCAAGGAAGGGCTGGCATCGGATGCCCCAATGGTTAGTTAAAGCAGAGTGAACCCTCCATTATCCATTAGCACTCACACACACACGTTCTAACATACACATCACATAACATGCCACCGTAAGACCAGCCGTAGTCAACAAACCTGTAGTCAAGGAAGGGCTGGCATCGGATGCCCCAATGGTTAGTTAAAGCAGAGTGAACCCTCCATTATCCATTAGCACTCACACACACACGTTCTAACATACACATCACATAACATGCCACCGTAAGACCAGCCTGTGTTGTTGCTTTATTAATCTATTAACCTAGCTTTATGTATTTTAATTTTCTATATTCTGTATAAATCACCTTGGCAGACAATTGCTTGTGCATTTCTTTTTTTGTTTGGATCTCTGCTTCCAAAGGTGAAGATGTCTAACCTTTTATTTTTTTAGGTATGCGTACCTGGAGAAGTTCATGACATTTCAAATGTCCCTTCGTAGAGAAGATGTGTGGCTGCCTCTCATGTCTTACAGAAACTCTCTGTTAGCTGGAGGGGATGATGATACAATGTCTGTTATAAGTGGGATGAGTGGCCGAGGTTCAGTAAGAAGTAAAAAAGCAAAGCCAGCAACTGGGAAGCGGAAAATTCCAGAAGGTGAAGATTACAATTGATAATATTGTCCCTAGTTGGTGGTTTTGTTACTGTATATTTGTTTTCTGTTCATTTTTAATAACATTTATTTTTGTTATGATCACATATAGCTGAAGAGAGCAGCAGTAGTGACAGCATGTGGATGAACAGGGAACAAAACATGAACACACCAGTCATGATGCAAACTCCACAGCTCACCTCCACTATTATGAGAGAACCTAAGCGATTGCGACCAGAAGAAAGTTATATGGCGGTCTATCAAATGCAGCCCGAGCATCACCAAACTCCACTTGACTATAAGTAAGTGTAAACAGTGGGGTATGTGGCGATGTGCTCACATAGATAGCAATGCTACATTGTAGCAGAAACCTCCTTTGTTTGCTTTACTGTTGCTTTAACCCCTTCGTGACAACGGCTGATTTTATTTTTTGTACCCTTTGTGACAATGGCTATTATATATTGTTTTTTCAGGGCAAGAAGGGCTTTCTTTAGATGTTATTATTTTACTATTTACTATTTTAAAAAGAGTATAAAATATGGTGAAAAAATGACTTTTTCTAACTTTTACTTAGTCTTTTACTCATCTATAAAAGCTAATGAAAAAACCTGCTACATAGATTATACTATTTGTCCTGAGTTTAGAAATACACGATGTTTTTATGTGTCTTTGCTTTTTTCGGCAATAAGAACAAGTAGCGTTTTGCTATTTCAAAACCTTTTTTTTTCCAAATCTGGTAATTCCCCCGTGTGCTATTTCGGGTATCTTTGAAGCTGGCCAATACGATTAATACCATCAAACTATATAGATTAGACACCCCAGGGTATTTCAAATGTTAGTCTTTTAACACTTTTCAAGCACTAATTCTACCGCCAGTCTTTGTCAAACTTTGTGGTAGTCATTTTGTTTGCAGTTTTTTCCCCACACACATTTTACTTCAGGTATGGCCTTACAGCTCCTGGTATATGCCGCTGTCACACAACACCCTTATGTGTTCAGTAACGTCTCCCTAGTACAGTGATACCCCCCATGCATGGGTTTGCCTGGCTGTTTTAGGACAAAAGGGCCACATTTGGGGCGTGCACATTTTTCAATGTTGAGCTTTGACATTTGGTGATCCACTGCCCATGCCCTATTTAGTACATCTTTGAGTCGGGCCAATTCAGTGTGCCCTATAAAACCATATATTTTTGAAAACTAGACACCCCAGGGTATTTCAAATGCTGGTATTTTAACTCTTTGAATGCACTAATTCTACCACCAGCCTTTGTCAAATTTTACAGTAGTATTTTTGTGTATTTTTCCCCACACACTTTGTACTTTAGGTGTGAATTAACAGGTCCTGGCATATGGCACTTTCACACAATATGTGTTCAGCAACATCTCCTGGGTACAGTAATACCTCACATGCATGGGTTTGTCAGGTTGTTTGGGGGGCTAAAAGGCCACATTTGGGACGTGTCCATTTTTCAAATTGGAAATTAAACATATGGTCATCCTTCCCCGGGGGTTAATTGGGACACCTGGCCAATTCAATTTACCCCATCAAAAATACATTTTTTTTAAAGTAGACATCCCATGGGCATTTAACATGCAAGTATTTTAACCCCTTCCATGTGAGAATTGTTTTAAGATAACGTTTTTATTTTTTTTATTTTACTAATCACATTGTGATTAGAAAGCTGGGCTCCATTGACTTGCATGGTGAAATGCAGTACCCTGCCAGAGTTCTGGAGAGACCCTCCTGGAAACTTTTTCAACTCCTTTGTTTTTTTGTAAGGTTGCTCCGCCATCTTGCGAGTGGCAATCACTCGCAGTGGCGTTTGTGACCACTCTCTGAAGCGGTCACAGCCCGTCCTGGGGTGGGAGTTCGTTGTCTCTGAATGCCTCACTAACGAGGCATTTCTGTGACACCATTAAAGTTTAGGAGGCCATCGTTGATCGCTTTCTAAACTTTATGAAAACGTGCTTCCGCCGCCATACAGTGTATGGCGGATGTTGATGCCCCAGGGAGGGGCCAGACGGCCCCCCATGCCGATCTCAGTGTTGCTGTAATGGCTCAACATCTAGGCATTTAGCAACACCGTTTGGGTGCAGAAAGCAAACGTGCCAGGACCGTCAATTGTCATCAAGTTGTTAAGATGATTTTCTGTTAGCATTATTAGTCTTATTCCCAGAGAAGGCTGTGTGTACCCTTTTCCAAAGCAGTATGTAACAACATGACTATATTTCAATTATATACAAAAGTTGGCACTAATTTTCTGTCGTGTCATTTTCGATTGACACTATTGTCAAATACTCTTGTACCTTGCACCCCAATTTCAACCAGTTAAGTTTTTTTCAGCACTACGAAGTCTTGAGGACATTGCTTTTGTAAAGCAGTTGTTAATGTAAATATTTTGCTGTTTTTAGTACGCAGGTAACGTGGATGCTTGCTCAACGACAACAGGAAGAAGCAGCAAGGCAGCAGCAAGAGAGGGCAGCTATGAACTATGTGAAGCTGAGGACTAATCTGCAACAAGCCATGTAAGATGCTTTCTGCAACATTTTCGTGCTTGGACAAGAAACACTCCATTCCTGTTTTTCGCATTAAACGCTTGGTCCAATTTGCTTGCCGTAAAATGAATTGGTGTCTAGTGAAAATGAGGAAACTGTTTCATTAATGTGTTTTTTTAATACTTTTCTTATGTAAAATTATTTATTAAAGAACATTCACAAGCCTTTATTTGTATGTATATATATATATATGTTGCTATTGATATATCTTATGTAGTGTACTGTGTTTTAATAACCATTTCTGTACTTTTCCCCCCCTCACCATAAGACGACGTAACACAGGGTTAATGGAAGACGATGAAGAGCCAATTGTTGAAGATGTGATGATGTCATCAGAAGGACGTATTGAAGATCTTAATGAGGGCATGGACTTTGACACAATGGACATAGATTTGGTAAAAAAAATATATTGATACAAATATGCATAATTCAGTGTAACGGGATATGTTGTTTGATTTTTATCTATATTTTTCTTATTTACATTGAAACAATGTGTTCTGTCAATAACACTTGTTTTGTTTTATTTCCTGCCTTTTAGCCTCCGTCAAAAAACAGACGAGAAAGAACAGAGCTTAAACCAGATTTCTTTGACCCTGCTTCAATCATGGATGAATCTGTAAGCTTAAAATATATAATACCTGCTATTTTAAAAATAATGAAATAAACGATTTCTAGACCTGGATTTTGTGAAAGCGTAGCAGGGATTATGATTTGTCAATACCACTTCTATGAATGGATCACTTAAAATCTGTTCCTCATTACCAATTAAATATATTACTACAGCTTCCTGTTTGTGAAATGTTGCAAGATTGGGCACTAGTTTATTGATTTTTTTTTAAAGATGGTGTATGTTAAATTGTGTGGGTATTGGTTAGCAAAAGGACCGTATCTGTGAGAGCGAGTGCATAACGTGATAACACGGAGGCCTTAAAATGAAAAAATCATTATTATGAAACGAACGGTAAGGGTATAAATGTCAGTAATCCATGGCGATATTTGCTCAGTGCTCCTGGTTAAACATTCTGTTTTTCAGGCACATGGTATGACCTTTTATTGCTCATGAAGTGAAGCACGAGCAATTATTTTTTCCTGTGTTATGAAACAGTGGCAATATAGCTACAAGCAAATAGAATAGAATGTAGATTTTGGGCTTCTTTTAGTGCAGTTTTAATGTACTGAATAGGTTTTAAAACATATACTTGTATTTGAAACTTACAGAACTGCAACCTCTTTCTAACTTGGGACTTTCTCATGCAAAGATTATAAAGCGTTTTACGCTGAAACTGAACACACAAGAAAAGTTTGGTTTTGAAAGTGGTTCCATTTGGCACAAATTAGAACATTTTTACCATTCCAGAGAAAAAAAAAATCACTTGTGTAAAGTGTCTGTAGTACACTTCTGTTTCCACTGGATGGCAGCATAACTCCATCACCATCGGGTCAAATCATAATTCATAGAGAGCCTGTTTCTTTAGTGAATGCTTTTTTTAATTTAATTTTAATTTCGCAACATTGCATAGCGTGCATTGACATTTTATTTTCTGTTCCCATTTCTTTTCTCTCCGCATTTTTACATACTCATACGCTCCTAACTGTTTCATTTGTTTTTCTCTCTCTAGGTTCTTGGGGTATCAATGTTTTAATACCAGTTCATCAATCAACTCTGTGGTGAAGTGTTTTTTTTGTTTTGTTTTTTTTTTGTTTTGTTTTTTTTTTTATGGAAGAGGAAGTTTTTAATGAAAAAAAATTGTGGTAGAGAACTGTACAGATTTTCTCTAAGGAGAATATGAAATACTTACCATTATTAAGTGCATTGAGAGGCAGTTTTAATTGCCTAAAAAATATAAAGGACAAGTAAACCTTTTTAAAATAAAAAAAAAAAAATAAGCTACGTTATGTTTCAAGGAAAACATTTTATTTATATATTTTAATTTGGCCATTTGTGAAAGACTCACTTTTAATATAAATAAGAATATAAATTAACATGTTCATAGTATATTGTTGACTCCGCTTACACTTAGCCAACAAAAATTGTACAGTTTTCATTTATGATGTGGTATGGTTATGGAGTAATGATACTTCACAAAATATCTTCGTAAATTATTAAACACCCACCTTTTTAAAGCAGTCTTTTAACTAAATGAATACAATCAGGTAAAATGATGAGCGTTTTGTTTAATGTTAATTTTGCTGTTCCTTAAAATGATTGGTTTTTGTACTGTTTATAAAGGAGAGGAGCCTTAAAGAATGCCTTTTTATAGACATCTTGAGATGGTACTGCCCGAAGGTATCCAAACATAACCATGCTTGCTCATTTCTAGCCCCGAGTTTGCTTGTCCTTTAAGAGAAATGTAATATTGTGAAAAATCCTTCCAGTAGTGCCACTGTATTTTGTCTCCAAATAAAAGAAGCTTATTGTAGTATGTTTGCAAAAAATACTAAAAGGTATACAGCTTATTAGAGTGTGGGAATAGGGTTCAAATTTTAAATAAAATGATATAAATATATATAAATATATATAAATTGGTGCTGATTTTATAATTGCGCAGTTTAGTTTGTTTTTTTCTTTTAAATTCCAACTTAAAAATGAGGTTTCAGAACTATATTGAAAGTTTTAACAATGTTTAAAATAGTTGAAGCGTGAATATTCGCATTGAGAAACATTTTTAAATTTGTATTTTATATTGTTTATTCTGTTTTTGCAAGCAGTCTTCAGGTTAAGCATACTTCCAGCAGGTTACAATACATTTCCTTCTTTTATTTTTGTTCTAATTAGTTCAAGGGATAGACATTTTCTTGAATATAGCTTTGTTCTTTAAAAGCTACGCTTATCGTCTATATTTCTGAGCTTATTGTCTAAAACAGTGAATCAATATTTGCCATCTGACATCGACTTATTTTCGAAGCTTTAGGCAGCTAGACATTAAAGTAAATTTTAACTTATATTTCATGTGTATATTTTTTGTCGGTTGTCTTTCATTCTCTGAGGTTTCAAGTCATTCCATGCCTTATGCTTGCAACACACAAACTTCTCTTGTGTTCAAATGGGGAAAACAAGGTTAAAAAAAGGAGGGCTGGGGAAAAGTTAAAACCTATATAAATAAATATATATAACAATAACCTTTTAGGCTGAGGTAGCCAAAAACCATAATTTAACTAGAGAAATATAAAGTATAATTTTTTTTTTGAACCTCCTAGACCTAAACACACCACCTGGACCATCTGTCATGTCATGCAAATATTCATATCTGAAATGACTGCCTACTCTTTCTTCACACCACTGCATTTATTAGGACTGCTGTGAGGACTGTGTATATATATGATTTTAAAAAAAATATGTTGATTTCTTTCTTACTCTTGAAGGAGTATATCTTTGTGGAAGCAGTTCTTACAGCTTTGTTCTCAACCAGCTAAAATGTTTTATATATTTGCCTAACCTGTTGTCCTCCACATTCTATTGTCCTCTGTACTGTTTTCTGATTTGTATTTATGTCTTGAGACAGTAACTTTTTGAATAAAAAATAAATCTAAAGTATATAATTATTGTTAATTTGTATTTAATTTGGCTTTTAAGAACGTCGCAATTTGTCATATGACCATAACTGGGAACGCTGCCTTTTCTGAGGGAGCAGTTTTGTGTAGGGACATCCTGTCCCAGCAAGCCTTACGCAGGTGGGGGGGAGTAGGTGCAGCGTCAATGAAGACGTATTTCACCCCCCACCTGAAGGAAGAAGAGACTCCATGCAAACCTAGAGCATTGCCAGGTATGATTAGTAATCCTATGAAAAGTAGAATATATTGGAGGTTGCCTGTATAAGTATATTTTGGATGTGGTCTTACCTTCATTAGTGTTAGAGGAATATTTTATTCTTTTTCTTTTATAGTGTCTCCAAAAGCCCCTAAAGTGTCTGTCAAATATAGTAGCTTAGGAAAACAAGAAATGGCTTTGACCTTTTTCTTACATAGTATAATTTTCTTTTTAATATCACACACGTGTTGTAAAACACAAATAGAAAACTGTAAATTCAGTGCATAGTGTATCGCAAAATAGTCTAGCGATACCCTAAAAAGGGTAAAATCAGCTGCACCTGCAAAGGAGTAAGTTGTTCCTGTTTTTCTGCGTATGATTGAGAAGACCATACATCTAGTAACCGCTACAGTTTTGCCAGACTTCGGACACTAAAGGGCTGTACTAGCATGATTGTCTTGTTAGTGCCATATGTGATGCCAGAGTATTTTGTCTACTGCCTATGCTTCCTTTCCTTTTTCATGACCCACAATGAAAAGACAGGTAAGATTGATAAAGGTAGATCTAGCCTTTGCCTCAAAACATCATTGTTCTAGGTAAATGCCTATCTTTAAGAGATTTTGGTAGTTATTTTATGTTGCTGTGAGGTTTGCTTTTTTGTCGAAACGACTCACTCAAGAAGCAGCATAGAAAAGATGCACCAGCTCCGTGCAAATCACTGTTATGATTGCAGTATTTAATGCCTATTTTATATCTATCATTATAAAACAAAACTACTACTTTTGACCGTCTGGTATGCTGTGCAACTTCTCTCCTTCTAGCTCTCCTTCTGGACGTAAGCGGTCCAGTCTCTGCGACAGAATTCTTACCTGTCCATGCTAATCATCTATGAGCATATTTTGCTCTTATGTCTAAATGGGATGTGCTATGGCGAACAACTCTCCGTAAGCATAAAATACAGTGCTGTATACAGAATTGTAGGTTAGCCCTGACAAAACGAAACATTAGCTTTATTACATTATACTGCAACACTTAGTGTACCTGCAGACACACCACACTGAGCTGATTCTTTATAGCAATGCTAATGAAGTCTCTTCCTTCATAGACTTTAATTAGTCAGCGTCAAGAGGTTAGGATTGGGCTATTCTAGCGTGTTATACACGCAGTATAATACACGCAGTATAATACACGCAGTATAATACACGCAGTATAATAAGGAGTCAGGGTCTTGTGCTATATCTATGAAAACATTTTTAATCCGATATTTGTAATAAACTGGTAGCAGTTTCCATTTATGCTCAAACACCCCTCTATACTGACCCCCCCTCTGTCAAGGAACAAGATAAAAGTGAACTACGTTTGGATGCGAGTCTGGAAACTGAAAATAGCACAATACATTTGAAATGTACCTTTAATCTCATAGATGATCGTTTTTCCTTTAAGCTTTAACAAGGTGTATAGTTTACATGAGTGCTGGTTGTCGTAAGAACTTGTTTTGCGCTCCCTACATCTAGTTGTGTACAGCATACCATCAATCTTAAGAAAAGGTAATTTTGTGAAATAAGATAGTTGCTCACCAACCATTATCAGATTTTACAATTAATGTAATAGGTAATATTGCCTACACAGAAGAATCATTTTGCCAGTTTAATTGCATTTTTTTCTAAATTATTTTGTAATGGATTATCGAATAGTGAGTGTTGCATGTAAATTTTCATTAGAATTGATACTTTAGTTCAACCGGCCAACAAATGTTTTGTGGATACCAATAGATGGCGCTATTGTGTAGCAAAAAAGTAGCTTTTTATTGCTGCCCTGCTTAAAGGAGACGTCATAGAAAAGCAAATAATTTTTTTATGCATTGAATACAGTGCCATAAATACATTAACCCCTGAAGTGTTTTTTCCTACCCTAAAGTCTGGAATTTAAGATGCGACTCCCCTTTTCCATATTTGATGTATCCCTGTACAAGTTAAGCATTGTTGCTTTCCAAGACAATGAAACTATGATGTCTAATTCACATTCATTTTAAACGTGTACTTTTTTTATGGCTATTACAATGAATTTCCTTAAATACCTGGTCAGGGTAACGTGCATAAAATCAAATCTTATTTACAACTTGTAAATTAAAATATAAATTACTACCAAATTCAATAAAATGTATTAACCACACAAATAACAAGTTAATTCTTATCAAGATAATTCACCAAGGCAAAATCTAGGGTTTACATTTGTGTCTGTAAGGTGTAATCACCCAGAACTCCTGTTAATCCAGTCTCTGGCTGGTGATACTTAATACAGCTTGTTTTGTTAGTTTGCTAGAATACGCTGCATTTTTATAGGGGGGGTCCCATGAAAGTCCAGTGCTGTATACTATAAAGTAGGTGATAAAAACCTAATTCTGGTTCAGTAAATTAAAAAAAAAATGGTGGCTGTCACCAAAATGTACAATTTACTGAATGCAAGCAGCTCTACGTTTTGTGTTGACCATTTGAAGACTGCTGCAACATGTGTGCCTCAAAACACTATGATTAGAAAGAAGGGGCCACATGCATAAGAGGCTCTTGTGTTTTGCGAGGTGGGTGGGGGTGCATCCTTTGGGACGCCCGGCTCTGCCAAAACTCTAACACCCCCCACGCCAGGCATACAGCTGGGCTGGCGTATTGTCTCTCAGTCCCAGCATGCTGTCTGAGTCAGTGAGTTGGGATATGATGTCATTTATATACATTTAGATATCAAAATCTAAGCACAAGAATGTAGCTATAAGTGCAAATTCATGAAAATGTTTTATATTTATAAATGCTAACACAATGTATATACAGTTTTTTTTTCTGCTGGAAATATTAGTAAAGGTTTCTGTTTTCAGATGACAAGTACATTTAAATAGCAAATTTAAGATGAAATGATGCTAACTTTTCACTTAATTAGCAGAGGAGTCCAAATTACCACTTCAATAAGTCTTGCCGACAGCGACTTACTGATATTTGCCAATGGCTGCACACTCAAGGTGTTTATCTGCTTTTGGTATCAGATTTCTGCTGAGTGATTGTATCACAAGCTCAAACCTCCCACAAAGGGGAATTTTTTTTATGTAATCAAAATATATTCTCCTAAAATAATCTTCCCAGGAACCTGCTTTCTGATAATTATCCCCCACCCCCAGAGTAATTTGCCAAGTCACAGAATGTTAGACGGTTATGCGTACACAAGATCTGGCTATGAGGACAACGATGAAAATTTGCATTACTATAATAATATCGCTTCCTTGTTACAGGTGCACAAACCACAGATTCTTGTTGATCAAGCAAGAAAAGATCGTTGAAGTTAGGGAAGATAGTAAACTTCTGAAATTAAAATGTTTAACTACACGGCACTTTCTGCTTTTATTACATTTATTTTAAGGGGTTATATTTTATGACAAATTCACTAATCCACCCATGAACACTCGATCCATTTCTGAACACCGATGATGGTTATGTAAATTCACTTTCAGCCCTGGGAGCAAATCCCATTGCCATTTTGGATGTGTACTTAACAGAAAAAAAAAATACAGCTTATTTAGTGATTGCAGACTCTTTACAACTTACTTGCTGCCTGGATGTGATCCATCTCTTATGCATCACATTTGCAGGGAATCTTTTAATCTTATTATCTTGCAAAGTGTATTATCTGTTTCTTAATCCTTTGTGAACTTGTGTTAATGAGCACTGTGTACAAATGATAGCCTGCTCTCGGTAACAAGCTTATTGGATTTAGAGGAAAAAAAAAAGTTTTGTGGCCATACAAGAAGGAGCTCTCTTTACCCAACTCATCCTAAGCAGACACCATGGACAAAGGCCACTATCTGTTGATATTACAGAGATGCAGGGGCACCATGCGGGAGATACGCAGAGCGCTGTGAGGATGTTCATCTGTATGTTACTGTGGCTGTGTAAATATTTCACTAAGTTTGTTGTATTGTTGAGCATTGTAGTCCTAAATGTACATTTCACAGGGAAGTCTGATATTTTTTTGTTACCCTCGCTGAGTAGAGAGGCAGCGGCACTGAAGCTTACACAGAGAGTGTGAGCTGCATGGAAGTAAGAGAGGCAGGTGGAGTTGTGTATGTGTGTATGTACACTTTACTGTTGTGTTAAGGTCAGTATATATGTGAAGTGTGATTATTGTTGATCTACAGTGGCAAGAAAAAGTAAGTGAACCCTTTGAAATTACCTGGTTTTCTGCATTAATTGTTAATAAAATGTGGTCTGATCTACATTTAAGTTACACGTATTGACAAATACAATGTGCTTAAACTAATAACACACAATGATAATCTTTCATTGCTTTTTAAACATATCGATTAAACATTCACAGTGCTGGTGGAAAAAGTAAGTGAACCCTTGAATTTAATAACTGGTTGGCGGCTATAAGTACTTTCAGTAACCGCGCAGACCTGCATAATGTTCAGAAGAATTTTGGACCGATCTTCCTTAGAGAACTGCCTAAGCTCAGCCATATTCTTAGGATGTCTGTGTGAACGGCTCTCTTGAGGTCATTTCTCAGCATATCTAATTGGTTAAGGTCTTGGCTCTGACTGGGTAACTCCAAAAGGCGGATTTTCTATTTTTGAAAACATTCTGTAGTAGATTTACTTCGATGTTTCGTTGTGCTGCTGAATTACACTACTTATTCTGAGCTTCTGCTGGTGGGCAGCACCCTTGATAAACTTAGGAATTCATTATCCCCTCGATGATGGCGAGTTATCCAGGCCATGAGACCGCAAAGTAGCCTTAAATCATGATGCTCCCTGAAGCACACTTTCACCATTGAGATGATTTCATGTGCATATTCGTTGCCCTTTATATGCTTTATGTAGTGCTGCTCAACATGACATTTTTCTAGTAGCATTGTTGATTGACAAGGTGCTCTTTGGCAAACTTAAGGCAAACAACATTGTTATATGGGAGAGTAGTAGCTTCCTCCGTGGTGTCCTGTCATGGCTGTTCAATGTTTTGCATATGGTAGACTCATAAACATATAGCTTATCTATCCAATTCCAACTATGTCTTTAGCTGTTGTTACTCTAGGGGTTTTTCCAGTTTATTGTGCTCTTGCAGACATCTCGGCTGGGCACCCACATTTGGGGAAAGTAGCCGCCGTGTTAAATTGTCTCCTTTTATTAACAACAATTTCTCATATTATGGACTGATAAATATGTAAAGCTTTATGCAAATCAATAATACTTTATTATAGGTCTTATGAGATTTATTTTTTGTGAGGGATCGGTTTACATGAGCAGATGTTCCTTGACAATAGCGAACTCAAAATGTGTTCGTTTTTTTTTTTTTTTTTGGTCAAAGTAGATCTAAAAACTTCTTCAATCCTGTTTTATTGATTTTACTAACTCCTGACTCCAATTAGCTTTTGCTGAAGTGGTTGTCCTAGGGGTTCACATACTTTTTCCATTCCACACTCTGAATGTTTGAATAATGTTTTCAATACGGACAAGAACAATACAATAATTTTGCGTATTGTGTATTTTGTTCATTATTGTAACTTAGGTGTAGATCATATAATATTTTAAGACACATTTATACACAATTGCTGGTAATTCCAAAGGGTTCACTTGCTTTTTCTTGCCCTTGTGGTTGTGTGTGTGTGTGTTGTATGTTTGTATGATTATATATAATGTTAGTCTGTTGTTAGATAGTGTATGCATGTATATGAATAGTGTGGATTTCTGTGTTACTGTATAACATTAGCATGGGTGTGTTCAGTGCATTGTTTTCACCTTCCACAAAAAGAAAACACACAAGGAGTGTACATACACTAGCGCACGGCATCAATAGCTGGCACACTTCACGAAGGAGCAATGAACAAGCCTTGTGCAATCTTAGTTTTGGGACAATTTAATAATAGACAACAGAGGGCTTGCTGTGCCCATTGTGCCACACATGCCATAGGTTCACCATCGCTGGCATATGATAGCACTTGTGTGTATGTTAGTGTATGGTGTTAGCATGAGTCTATGTGTGTTAGTATTTTGTGTTTGCATATGATATAGAGAGTTTGTCAGCATATGGTGTTTGAGTGTCAGGTGAGCCTAGGGTTAGTGTATCTGTTCTCTTAAAAATAACAAAATCCCTAGACCATAATCAAGCAAGTTGTCTATGCTCTAACACCAATTTTTTTTGCTGGCAACTGTAACCTGGATGAGAGTAATAAAAGTGTAGTCCAACAACCAGGGTAATCTCAGAGTTTACATATTTATCAGTCCAAAATTAGAGAAATTGCTTATAAATGGAGACTAGATACTGTATTTGGGAAGAACACGCAGCGCTACGTATGGCGTAAGAAGGGCATTCCATACTTACATTAAAATATAATCCCAACGGTGGAGGAAGCATTGTGAATTGTGGCTGCCTTTGGTCCTGGACAGCATGCCATTATTGCGGGAACAATGAATTCCCACACTTATCAAGGTATCATACAGGATAATGTCAGGGTGGCTGTCTTTCTGCCAGCACTGTGAATGTTAAATGGGTATGTTCAATAAAGACATGAAAGATCATTATTATTAGCTCAAGCACGTTGTGGTTGTGTATACACGTGACTTAGATGTAGATCTGAACACATTTTTGAACAACTACTGCAGAAAACCAGGTCATTCCAAATGGTTCATTTACTTGAGAGAAGGATCCTGAAATTCCACCACGAAGATCTTGGCCCATAGCCTTCACTTAGAAACCGGGTGGTGTTACACTAAAATGACTGCGAGATAAACGTATTTCTTTGCCCAACAAACCTTTCTGAAAGAGTGGATTCCATGTTTCAGAGTTTGGGAGGTTGGAGTTTTCCTTGCAGGTCAGTGTGGATCTGATTCCTGCACAGGGAATTATATTTTCAACTGTTTGAATTTTATAAGGGACTTTAAGGATGGGCATATAGGAGCTTTTAATTTTTTTTTTTTACTTATTTTTTATACTAATAGAATTTTTTTTACTTTTACTCAATTGGAACTATTTTATGGTTCATTTAATCTTTTTCTCACTCTGTGAATTTGTGAATTTTTGTTGAATGTGTGAAACAAATTTTAAAATTAAGCTTACAATAACGTTTCCGTGGAGGAAATTATTAGACGTACGCTGTCTCTTCTCTTTTATGCTCACCCTTATCTGTTAATGCTATGTATTTAAGTTGCTATTGCCTGCCGATGCCATATGTGATATTATTAGTTTCATAATGCTACCTCAATTTCATAGGGTGACAACAGTTGCATGGCTTCTTTTTGTTTAACTTATATCTTGTAAGCTATAATGTACACAATAAGTAAGCTTTTTTTTCTAGTCAAAAAAAGGTTTTCACCGTCAAAAGTAGGAGCGTTAATCATATCTTTTCCAGATGTGATAAGTGATACTAGCTCCAGTTCTTGTTTGTTCCAGGAAGCTGCCAGACTGTGGTTTTGATCTGTGGACACCCCAAAAAACGGGGACATTATTATTATTGCATTAATGACTGTTTTAGAGTTATGTTTTAATATACTGCAGTTTTAATAAAGATGAGTTATGAAAGATGGGTACTGAGAACCAGAAATGGGGACAGTCTTGATGTCTCAAAGCCTTGTCAGCTTGCTTATGGAAGATGTAGTTCATCAGGCACAAACTACATCTACCTCTGCATGCAACCAGTAAAGGGGTATCAGACATTACATTTGCATGAAGACACAATAGTTCAGCGATGACAAATGAAGTTATCAATCACCGATGCTTTTTTACATACTTGTGGCTTAAGACATCTGTGTAATCCGATGTTTCCAACCATAGAAGTTTGTTTTTAATAGGTCACTGACATGTGACATTCATTCAATGGCAATTGTGTGATGGACACACATGTTGGAATTAATGACATGGAATTTATTAGTTTTTATAAGATAAATTCAACAGTTGCATAAAACATATAAATTACACAATCTATAATCTCAATTACAAATCAATATTATTATAAACAAATGTATTTTTTCACACCTGCTGCCTTTAATGGTTAGTCTTATGGCACCCTTTAAGACAACTGAAAGATTAGGAGTGTCAGCTCAGCAGATCTACTAAAAAGTCCTTGTTACTGTTAAGAAAAAATCATTTTTATCTTTAGAGCAGGGCTAATAATGTTCCAGATATATCAAATATCCTATAAGGTATACAAAAAAAAATCTCCTGGAAGACCCGCTCGCTTCTTGAAAGTCCATTTTTCTATTTGCTTGCAAAGCGTAACCTAAAATTGTACATACAACATAATGTAAATTGGACATAGAACATCCAACAGCGAAACAATTCATGTAAACAGAATTTATCAGGAGCATTGCACCCTCTAATCTAATTTGTTCCCTGACGCCTCGACTTTGTCTTACATCTATAATAGGCTAATTGCATGCATAATTACCGTACTCTCTGTATTAACCTATATCACTTCTGCTGGAGTGCTGTTCCGTTTATATGTATACAACTCACTCCAATGGATTAGAGTAACAAAGGTTCATCACCCTCTTAGTAAAGTAAAACTTCCTTACATTAAAACTGACCCATTGCCCCATTAGGCTTAGGCTGTTAGGGGTTAATGGTGTCTGGTGAACTTGTTCACTTTTTCCACTAGAAGGCAGATCTAAGCTGTAGAAGCAGGCAGGGTACACAACTTTTTCAGCATCCCCCTGCTGTCTAGTTGTCTATTTGTCCCACATTACTGTGACTGAGACAATTCAGATGTTCCAATTTGCAGCTGCCCTATGACCCTAAGCTACCAGCACAGCACTGGATCTGCAAAAAAAGGGCTACTTAACCGCCTGGGTAGACTTTATTATCTGTGAACATGACCACATATTTTTTTGTTGGTGGGATAAAGAGGTCTACAGCCAATGTGGTTTCACTCCTTACTTTGCATACCTAGAATGAAATTATACAGGAGACTGTTCTATGCAGAGATTTAATGCCATTTTATCATTGTGGGGCTGTGTTTGATCTACATTTTTAACTTTGCTCTTTCAATTTACGTGGGAGATTTTTTTGAGGGGAGAACTTTGAATTATATTTTTTTTCCAAACAAATTAGGGTAACATCCACTCCATAATAATTAGGTATACATTGTATTAGGATCTAAGGTAATGTGTAGCCTCATTTGCATGGACTTAGTGACGGCATTCTTTAGTTTTCATGACATCAGTCTCCTTCTGCCCATCCCCAGTTACTTCTAGTGGAAGCATGGAGCGCATGCTCATTGGAACTTTCATTGAACTCAATGGGGTTTAGCACCCAACCTCATAATTGCTAGCTGAACATTGATGTTTTGCCAGCAGTTGATTATTGGCTGCAGCTACACCCATTGATTTCAGTGGAGGTGCTAGTGAGCATGTGCTTAAAATCTCTCCTTTCAATGCGCACAACATATATTATCATGCGCCAGTGCCACCTGTGCATGTATTTAAGGGCAGACCACAGTTAAATATTTCAAGGAACCATGCTATGTGTGTTTTATTGCAACCGACATCTACACAGGTGCTTTGGGAACCACAAACACAGGTGCTTGGGGGCATCTTGGCCCAAACCTAATGTGCTTCATGGACAACCCACCGCTAGTCATATGATGAAAGTGCTTCTCACTCTACTGTGTCATATCCAAAACTTGGAATGACTCACATGACAATATCCTGGTAGATATCCATGTTAGTTACTTCAGTTGAAGAGGCACTTCTTTTTCTATGAAGGGTTATTGAATAAATGGCACAGATTTTTTCACATAAGACTGATCTACATTCTGAAGTACAATATTGCTTACGGTAGTAGAGATGCAGTCTCCAGAAGGGTACAGCTATTCTGGAGAGAGTCCAAATAAAGGTGGCTAAAAGGTAGACAGCAGATAATGTTACTCTACAAACGTAACAAGGACATTCTGAGTGGCCATGGGTAGGACTGGTTAATTATCTAAAAAGAGAAAGCTCCATATAAAAAAAGATGCTGAAGAAACCAGGACAAACCCGGACAGGGCTGTTTTTGGTTTGTACCATTTCACCACCCAGAATCTGTACATAAAGATATTGGAATATTTACAAGAAACCATATTTGCTATGATTTAGTAATCACTACTGATATAAATTAACAGTCATGTCCAACTCCACGGGTGAGTGAAACTCTTTCCTTTCCTGTGTTGGAGGAATCATATAATAAATCCTGGGAACAGCTTCACAGATTTTTAAGAGCGCTCTGTGTTGGTTGAAGCAGAATATATGGTAATCCTAATGGTGACATGGGAAATGGAATTATTGTCCACATCTACCCTGTATACGACATCAGGCGTGAACAGACGGTAGCTGTTTACACCATGCAGCATGCAGATTACATTTGCTTAATATAACTGTTCCACTGATACCAATAAATGGCTAATTGCAGAGGTGGAGGGGACGTGACAGCTGGCCAAGTGTCAGGTGGATGACATATAGTTCTAAGGATCTGTGGCCTCTGGCTGGAAATGCTGTATGAATATATTTTAATCCTTTCATTGCTTAATGGATGTGCAGTGCAGTACAGTGTAACGTACCATTCCGTGTCATTAAAAGGGTGCGCACACCGACCTCAGTATATTTAACCTCGCAAAAATGGTGTGCAAAAACATTCAAAACCTTGATTTACTTTGCTTTCTGGGTGTTAAAGGGCTTCGTTCTGACTCGATATTAACTCCACATTTTGGTCATCTTTCGTACAGGGTACATGACCAGGGCCCAATCGCACCTATTAGCTTCATGGACCCGCGTCCTGATGCAGTCCTCTAATTTATGGTTCTCATTAAAAATACGGTATATTTTCTGTTGCAGCAGGTTGTTAACCAACACTATAGTTATAAAACGGTAAACTGATACCTACAACATCCTCATTTCATGTTGTGTTTCACAGATTTCAGTAATTGTCATATTCTGTGGTATGGGTGAGAAAAAACAAGGTGTCACAAGCTGATCCTTACGCAAAGCTTAGACGTATCTGCAACCAGCTAAAATCTCATAGAGCAACCCGTGCACCAAAATGCACACCAGCTACACCTCTTGCAAATGTAACTTCAAACATAAATTTCTTTAAGAAATTGCTTAGTACACATAAGATCCATTAAGAACGATGAAATTCTACTTTGCATATGACATTACTTTATAGGGTGATGAGTAATAAAACAGCTCCAATATATCAATGTGGAAAAGGAGAGCTTCAAAGAACAATGCTGAGAACAAAAACCTTAAAAAAACCCAAGAAATAAACTGTACAGTGTACTTCATTTATCCAGATAATCATTTCTTCTTTAAGCAGTTATACAAAAAAAGAAATAAAAAAGGCCCAGACGGTCTGGTAAACAGGACAAATGCTTGTGCCAAATGATACAGGTCTCTTACCTTTGCTGCCGCTCGTGGCAAATCTGTCTCCCTAACCCCTTCGCGACAAAGCCTGTATACAGTATGTACGGGCTCACAGTGCACTGTACTTAATGGGTTTAAGGACAACCCGTTGTCCCTAAGAGGTTACGGTACGGCCATAGTCTGTACTGATGTAAGAGCATAGAGGGACCCCTGTAACAATTGGTAGACGGGGTTATATGACCCTGCCTGCAATTATGTAGGTGCTCCTGGTCCCTGCTTCGCCCCCCTTCAAGGATCCATGGCTGGAAGGACCAGGTTTATTGACAATTAACTGCTTTATCTGTCTGTATTTTCAATAAAGTACGTCGCAGCATTTAGGTAAACGAATGCCGCGGCCATTTCTAAATCTAAGTCTGGCTGGTGTCATTTATTGAGTGTGTGTGTATGTTATTAAAGGTCATATCCAACCACTGTCACCACATTGCATAGGCAGTTTTTGTTCCCTGGTTCCTCCCTGAAAGCTCTGAAAAGAAAGATTCCAACAACATTCCCATTTATAATTAAAGAAACAAACATGGGTGGATCCTTGGGGGTGCTATCCCCGAGATAGCTTAACCTGTCTATTAGGGGGCGCTACCCCATATGCTTTATTACTATAATTATTCATTGTTTAATATAGCGTCCTAACTTCCAGGAGGAGGCATTGCGTGACTCCGCGGGGGTAGCACAGCAGCTTGCATTGTGAGCTGCGTTTATGTTAGTGTATAAATTCACAAAGGGGGTAGTGGTTGCGCTTCAACAATATACAATATAAAAAAGAAAAGCAGCACAATGGTGTAGTATGTTTGTATGTCTAGGTATGTATGTTAGTTAATGCATGTGTGCATGTATATGTGTCTGGGTTAGTGTGTGCCTGCCTGAGTATGTATGTATGTCTGGGTATGTGTGTCTGCCTGATATTTTAGCGTGTGTTTGTGGGTATGTATGTTAGTGTCTGTTTCGGTATTAATGCTACTGTTAGTGTCTGCATGTGTATAGAAAACAAAAAAGGAAAAAAGCACAATCAATATATATATATACTCTAAAAATATTGTTTTATTTAAATAGATAAAAAATGTTACAAAAAAGAGACTTACCTGTACATTCAATATAGATAACATACACATGCAACAGAAGAGGCCCCCACCTTTTGACTAAAGATTCTTTCTCAAGGGTGATCTATCCATAAATGTCATTTTGAAGCAAAAGCGTAACGCGATATTATGATGTCACACCAGAGTGCAGTACTATGTTCTCTATAATCACTTTCCATGGATTACCAGGATGTGTATTAAAAAGGCATAAGCAATGCATGATTTATATGGTAAACTAAACTAAAAAAAAGTAGGCCAACAGCACATAAATAAATATAGTGAGGCGGCAAGACAATGTATAACACACGCAAACACGATAACGATCACAACAATAAGTAACAAGTACTGTAATGATATCTATACATAATGGATAACAGATAAATAGTAGATATTAATCACAATATGAACTTATAATTGATATAAGGCGAGCAACATACCGGTATATATGATGGCTGGTGGTCGTCAATAGACGATTAAGTTACGATCTGTTGGTTTAAAATATGGAATTTAGGATGTGCAAGATTTTATATAATGCTGCTAAAGTTTGTGTACTTAAACAATGGTGCTGCATCTTGTAAATAAATGCCGTGGCCAATTCTAAATCCAATTCGTCTCCGTGTCTTTTTTCTCTGCGTTTTGAATAGTTAAGCATGTAGGGCCGAAATGATAGTGTGAGGTGCATGGGTCAAGATGCACGGGGCAACATTCCATGTATTATAGTGGGAAGGCAGCAGGTAAGTAACAGAAAGGGCATTGTAAAAGATAAACAATGATTAAAACCAGATAGATAAAAACAAGGTGTACACACAGGTGAGGACTAAGGGAATACACTAAGATCCCTGTCTTCATTTATATTCTTGGGTTATAGGGTATTGAGTTTACATATTCAGAACATCTCACGTCTCTTCCAATAAGTTTCCCTAGGGACTCCCCGTACATGTGTATCTATTCTTTTAATACACAAAAACGTAATTGAGCGATAGTACGTTTTATGTCTAGGAAGTGTCTTGCAATTGGAGATTTTGGTGTTCCCAGTACGCATATAGTTTTTTTAGAAAAATGTAAACCCACAGAGTCATTGTAGTCAGCCGTTGGGTATATATTATATAAGTACACTTGGGCGCCGGCCAACCCTTTGTGTTCATCTTCGTGGGGGAAAAAGTCTTCGTACTCCACGAATATTCGCCCGTTCCTGGGTTCAGCTCGGGCGAATATTCGTGTACATATTTCGTGTTCGTTTTTTTCTTCATTTTTTGTAGAAGGGGTTAACACGGTACGCACTACGCAGCAGCTTTGGCGCCAGGATTTTAACCCCTTCCGGACCGGCGGTTGCATACTGCGTCTTCACTTGAAGAC
>VKOC01000008.1:7818997-7832520 GCA_009364415.1 Spea multiplicata | reverse complement strand
AAGACTACCCTATAGGGGGGGCTTTACTAGTAAATATTAATTCACATGTAAACTTTCATATTTAATAAAAACTATGATCAAGAAAAATGCATTTGTTTTTATTTCCTTTTAATTTGACACTCTGCCCCAGAAATGCACATCTTTTTATTCCAGTCTGTCTCCAGAAATGCCTTTTCACCCCCTATTTGCTATTCTGCCTCCCAGATATGCCTTTTAACCCCCTACTTGCCACCCCCAGATATGCCTTATACCCTCTATATGCCACTCTGCCTCCAGAAAATCATTGAACCCCACCATGCCACTCTTTCTCCACACCCCCTGGACTTACCAGTGCATCCTTTCACTTGTGGCCCATGCTTCAGACTTCCTGGTGTCTAGTGTGGCAGCCGGCACGTCCTCTGGGGGCTTCTATGACGGCGTGCCGGCATCACATGACCTTCCGGTGATCCACCATAGAAGCCGGCAGCAGCTGAGGAAGCACCAGCAGCAGTGAAGGTTGAAGCGTTCCCCTGGCTGCTGGATGTGTACAGACAACCTCCACTGCTGCCGGCACTTCTATGGCGGAGCACCGGAAGGTGATGTGATGCCGGCGCTCGGTCATAGAAGCCCAAGGAAGTGCCGGCAGCAGCAAAGGCTGCCAGAGATGAGGATCCAGATATGCCTTATACCCCCATATAACAGAGACTTACCAATGCATCTCCACACTCACTGGTGTCTAGTGGGGGCAGCCGGTGCGATGCGTGCAGACACCCGGCAGAAGTGTTGGGCAGCAGTAAAGGGTGTCTGCACCCATCGCACAGACGTGCATCAGTTGCCAGAGAGGAGGATTCAGGTCCCTGCAGCGCTGCAGATCTTAGTCTTATTGTCAGACCTCTATTAAAGGTCAGATTATAAATCAACCCTGAATATAGACGAGGGGTATTTTTCAGAGCATTTTAAAAAAAACCTTATGTAAAATGTAAGAAAGTAATTAACAATGACACCATTATAAGGTATATTTGGTGAAATACAAGTATTCCGTATGTAAGAAATGTTCCACTTGTATCAGCTTTTGAACCCACAACTCCTTTTGTGTTTTACAGCAACGGCTAGTGCGTACTGCTAAGTCTTCAGGTTGCCAACTTTAATGCTCATTCTAGCTCTTCAATGCACCAATATTAACAGCCATTTATGGGCAACATACACATTAAAATTTCATTGGTTTTGTTTTACCCAATAAATATACGAATATGCAACGTTGACAGAAATTAAACAATAAGTTATTTCCCCTGGAACCACAAAGGCTGTATAAAGACTAACTTAAAAGTATCCGTAAGATATCAAATTAGCTAATAAAATAATGCATACAGAATAAGCCACGGTACACACAATGATTTACAATCCATTGAGAAAACTATTGTTTTATTAGAAAAAAAACAAGCTTACACTGGTAGAATTCAGCAGATAAAAATTTCTTTAAAAAAAAGTCTTCAAAACTTTCAGGATAAAGTTCCGGCTTACAAAAGCCTTCCTGTTAGTTGTATAACTGTAAAATCTAATTTAAAACCTAGGAAATTTTAATCTTTCCTTGGTTTATTTAAAAACATTTATGAGAAAAAGCTTGTGTGGCTAGGGACTTTAGATAAAAGACTTCTTCAGATGTATTTGTTCCTTAAAACAGATATTTCATGTTCTACACATAATATACAAACAATACCAATTCATTAGCATGAACACAGTGCTCTCACATTTCTTACTTACAAGGCAAGTAATAAATAAAAGCAGAGTTTAAATGAGGTAAGTTCAAAATAAATGTTGAAGAATTGTTTATTTGTGGTTGCAACATTAAAAAAGTATGCATTTCAAATTACAAAGAAATTACTAGATTTCAGGCAGTATTTGGACAACCTAAAGAGAAACGTCTGTACACAAAAGTAACTTCTTTTGTATGGTGGCAATTGCCTGCTTGCAGCACATTGTGCTTAAAATTATGGAATAGGTAAACACTTTCAGCCATGTACTGAAAATAAATGGGTAAGAGAACCAGCAACAAAATTTAAAATACATTTATGTGTGACTTAAATGTTTACTGGAGCACAAGGGGAATTAACAAAAAAAAAAAAAGTAATGCAAGTACATGAATAATTTAAGAAGATGCATATGGGTCCTCTTCATTGACAGATATCTGTGCAATCAATATTGTGGTAAATACACATCTGATCATCGCTGGTCACCTTCTGATTCAAGACAATTTTTAAGATCCCATGGGTTTATACACGAGAAATCTGCACGGGAAGAAGAGAAATAACCTTAGCAATTGCCAATTGAATTTTCCTTGAAATACATGATCCACCAATATATAGGGATGAGAGAGAGATGAGAGAGCTACTAGGGATGCACTGGTATATTGTGGTGGCCGAAATGTATGTATATATATGTGTGTATATATACACCTGCTGCTGTTTATCTTTGCGTTGCTCACAGTGTGCGAGCAACATCTCTACTGCCCAGGGGAAGCAGGAACCCATCTTATATTCGATAAAATTGATAATGAAATTCGTTGGCAACAATTTTATCGATTAGTTGTTGCAGCCCTAAAGCTCACTGACTTACAACTCCTCAGACCCTGCAAAAACTTAGTATTGGCCAATAATTAACAAGACCTAAGGTAGCCCCCTGATGTATCTGAATGATCATTTTCATAAAGCACAAACGCATATTTGTTCCATGAACGGAAAAAAAAAATGTCCCCATTTGCTACTTTTCCCACATCCCAGTATCTGTTCAGACCCCATGCAGATGTGCTGAAGAGGGCGCTCGTTTACTTTAATGAGACTGGCTGCTTGTGGCAGAAAAACAATCGCCGCACCACCGAGTAAAAGATAAAAGAGGAGCTGCAAGTTTTTGGGTTTTTTTTTAACCCCTTAATGACAAAGCCCGTAAATGTACGGGCTCAAAATGCATTGTTTTCAATGGGTTTAGGGACCGCCCATTGTCCTTAAGGGGTTAAATAAATAGAAAAATACATATCTAGGTAATTACAGAGTATTTTAATATATATATATATATATATGTTTTTAGTAGACTAGATTGTAAGCTCGCAAGAACAGAGTCGTCTTCTCCTTTTGCACCCGTCTGCTATCATACGGACTCTGTAAAAAGCTACAGAAGCTGCTGGTGCTATATAAATAAATGCAATGTAATGTGAGTAGGGGGTGCGAAGGACAGCAAACTATCCCTTCAATAGGTATAAAGTAGTAGATTAACCCCTGGCACATCATGTGGGTAAATGATCTTAGTAAGTGATAAGATGATTTTACGCTAGAATGTTGTGGCATTCAGCAGCACCCCCAAAAAATGTCTTCATGTGAAAGCTCCCTGGAGTGATTACATTTGAGGTACATTGTTATCTATGGCCTCATTAAATTTATATATACGCAACGATCAGCCATAACATTATGACCACTGACAGGTGAAGTAAACACGGATATGATCTTGTTATCATAGTGCCTGCCAGTGTGTGGGATATATTAGGCAGCAAATGAACATTTCAACCTCAAAGCAGGAAAAATGGGCAAGCTAAGGATCTGAGGGACTTCGACAAGAGCCAAATTGCGATGGCTAGATGACTGGGCCAGAGCATCTCCAAACCTGCAGCTCATGTGTGGTGGTCCCGGTCTGCAGTGGTCAGTACCTATAAAAAGTGGTCCAAGGAAGGAAAAAGTGGTGAGCCGGCACCAGGGTCATGGGCAGCCAAGGCTCATTGATGCACATGGAGGAGGAGGAGGAGGAGGAGGAGGAGGAGGAGGAGGGGGGGGGGCGGCGAAGGCTGGTCCGTGTGGTCAAATGTTGGTATTTTAACACATTGTATGCACTAATTCAACCACCAGCCTTTGTCAGTCTGGTAGTATTTAAACTACGCAAATACTACCACAAACTTTGACAAAGGCTGGTGGTGGAATCAGCGCATGGCAAGAGTTAAATTACAACTCGTTGAAACACCCTGAGGTGTCTAGTCATGAGAAATATATGGCTTGATAAGGTAAACTTAATCGAACAGCTTCAAAGATGTCCCAAATAGGAGATATAAAAAAAAAAGTAAAAAAAACAGGACAAATACTATAACGTATAGGTTTGTATCATTAGCTTTTGTAGATGAATACATGGATTTTACTTGATGAGAAAGAAGAAAATTACAGATAAAGCAAACACCACAGACTTGAAAACCACAATCACGAACAGGGTTAATAATCAAACTGTTAAAAGTTTATCAACTAGAAAAACTTATAATGGTGGTACCAATTTTACTTACTCCAATAGAGTTCATTATCTGTGTTTATCTGATGATTTATGGGTAAATATTAATTAAGGAACAATATACTGAATACAAGAACACTCATGAACATATAAAAAAAACTAGAATTGTAAAAATGTTAACTACTAGAGCATATAACAAGTATATCACTAGAGGCAGGTAGGGATCACCAAATGTCCTTTTGACATCATTGAAAATGTCTTAAGGGTTGGTGGAGTTCCCCATTTTATTTTTATAATGTCATAAGTAACATGAAACAGTCTAAGCCCCACAGCATTGTTGGCACAATTGAGCTAGGGGTCTATTTGTAGATCTATGTAATCATATTAAACTGCGGATACACAGATCTCTCTAAACGGACACACCATCTGCAATGACAGTTTTTAGATGATGTCATGAGTGCCATTATTATTGTTAATCAATGCAGTCTTATTGTTGTCTTGATTGTCTAATTGTAGTGTATATAATCATTTTTTTAATAAATAAAAAATCCAGGGGTAGAATCCAAATATGTCAAAGGAAATGGCTTAGAGAAGTCTGTGTGTACTCTGTATGGCTCGGCTTTTTTTGACTTTGTTTAAATCAGGCAATATTTGCTGGAGTGGATAAAAGCTTCACGGATGGTATGCCATATTCTGCGCGGTTATACATTTTTTTCTCCTCCTGAACCCTAGATCTGCCTAGTACTGCGCGTTTGCATTCATCATACAAATTATCTGGCAAGCACACATGTTTATAGCGTTGGAAGATAAGCCGTTAGCGTGGCAAAGTTTTAGGAACAGAACGTAAAGGATATTGCTTTTTCTCCTCTTTTCCGCCTGCACTGTCACGCTTTTCTTTCTTCTCAGATTTTTCCTTGTCGTGTCTGGATTCCTGTTGCAGAGTAAGAAAACACAAGTAAACCCAAGATTTGCTTTGGTCTCTCATCCTCAAGTCTGCTCTGGAAACACAGCACCAATCATCCGTATGACATTTAGATTAATTTCTGATCTTAAAGCGCTCCTTTTACGAGAACTAAAGTATTTCTAGGCTCTTACAAATGTATGCTAGAAATTCCTGCAATAATGGGCAAAAAGAGGTGGTTTTATTACGGTAGAGCGAGTCTCCATTATTGTTGGTTAGTTAATAATGTCCTGCTGGTTACGAAACATTTTAGTTGCTGTTTATTTAGGAAGCAGGCAACCGTATGCACTAGCAACTAATATAAATACATATACATTTTGAGGATTTGGGGACTTTCAGGGTTGGCTCACCATTTACAATCACTATTACTTTTAATGTTAAGTATATTCATAAAAACTAGCATTTTAGATATTTCAGTATTCTGAGAAACAGCTGAGACTTCTCCAGGTTTATGATCCAACCCTGTTCTTCGAGACAACACGCAATTTTGGAGAAGTAATGGGGAAGAATAAGCAGCAATAAGCTAGGGAGGCAGATATGGGATCAATTTGATGTTTTCTAATCTTAGATGTGTGGTGACCGTGGGGAAGAATAAATGCAGAATTGCACAAAACTGGAAGTGCTGTACTCCTGACATGGAGGGCAGAGCAATCGGCAGGAATCACCGATGGTACATATAGATATGCCTCCTGTAAGTCTATCGGTACCATTAAGTCTGCTCAAGACAGGGTCTCTATTGTGAATGCTATAGATTTCATCCTAAATCCTGGTTTATGAAGCGTAGATTGATGAGCAACCTCATCATTGTGAACAACAAAGACTGGGGAGTAGGTGCCTAAGCAAATCACCTGAGGGGGCACTGGGTGTAGGACTTCTTTTGCTATTAATTATTTTAGGATGGCAGACAAGCCAGCCCCCTCCTGTATTGATCCTAACGGCAATAGGATACTCAGAAGCAAGAGACTGGTTCCTGTAAAACTCAACGGCATACCCCCCTGAAGGATAATCTTTAGAATCCAGGGATCTTAGGTGATCTGCATCCGCTTGTTGCAAAAATGGCTTAGTCTGCGCACAACTGGAAGAAGTTTGGACTCTTTGATAGTTGAACCTTCTTTGATAGCAGAGTCCAAAGAATTAGATTCAGATTTTGGTGGAGCTTTCCCTCTGTGGGAGCCAAATCTTGTCAACCTATAGTTAGTTCTAGAATGCTTTCCAGCTCACTGCCAAATAAATCGTTACCTTGAAAAGGTATACCGCACAGACGATTTTTGGAAGTGTTAACAACAGAGGGGACAGTGCCATTCTTAAATGATTGAGGAGGGTTTTTTATGGACTGGAAAGGTCGTCATTTTTGGGAACATCCTTGGAAAGGTTTTCTTGGAGAAGACATCTTCCTCTATGTGTAATGTTGTAATTAATTTTCCTACATGTAAGAAATAGAACTCTTCTTTCAATTCACCTGAGGAAAGAAGATGATCGGTACCAGTTTCAGTCTCAGAAGAGGAGCCTGGTTCTTCTTCTGAGTGAATGGCATTAGAAGCAGGAGGCTTCTAATGCCAAACTTCTCAAGTGTTAAAACAGGGCTTGAAGTTCCCCCCTCAGGCAGGAGGTTCATTCTAAGACCTAGCTGAGCTTGACTAACAGGTGGAACAGAGTTTTTGGGAAAAATCCCACAGCATTACCTAGCAGTTTACACATGCTTGGATTTTGATATAGCCTTTCTAGGTGCATATTTCTCAACAGGAGGATTAGAGCTCCTATTATAAGTTGTCTTGCCAAAGAGCAGATAAAAACTTCCCAGGAACAGACAGACATTGTAAAAGCAGACCCCCCATCCTCCCAACAACTTAAGTAGCCTGCTAAATGGGCTCCAGAAAGGATGTGCAACACTGTGCTCTGTGTTCTCCAGAACAGATGAAAAAAGCACTGTTGGACTCCAGCCATAGAAGAAAGAAAAAAAAAAAAAGATTGCCACGCTAGAAGTAATAACTGGCGTCCACAAAGTTCATGAAAAAACATTGTGCATCACCCAGTACAACATCCACCGGACCTTTCAAAATGAAAATTTGAATACATCAGTAGAGCTGGGTGTCCCTCAAAACACCAGATTGGAATTGGACAAAACGATCATTGAGTCCTCACCTGGAGAGCTTCATATCCCGTCTGGTTAAAAGATCAACATTTCCCAGGGAGCCCTCCCACAGGCTATGGGTAAGGAGGTAAAGCTGAGGGTAACATGGAGCTCTGTCCAAGGACCTTTGAAAAGTCATGGGAGGTGGTAGTATGGACCCAAATCACCCCCACCATGTTTTTAACTAGAAACATAAATGAGTGATAGCAGACAGATTCTATTTAAAAAGGTATCTATGCCATAACTATAAAATTATACAATTTGTCACGTAAAGGGGTAACATGGAAAAACTTAATCCAGAGGAACGCTTTTGTAGAAACAGAAATCTCACCGGGAAAGCTAGTACTTTAAACAAAGAAGAAAATCAGTCAAATATGAATTCTTTAAAATGTACCTTTTTGCTTCCGGAACTTTTCTCCATTTTCTCTGATTTCATGAGATCTCCTTTCTCCTTACTTGATGATTTTGATTTAGTTTTCTCTTTTTCATTGGAGTGTGGGGAATCAGAGGGACTCTCACTTTTATTGTGTTTAGAGGAAATACCTAAAACAGAACAGAGAACAGAGGTTGAGAAAGGCTTCTTACTGTAGGTGGCCTAAGAAGAAAAAAAGTGGGCTGTGCATGAGCAAGAAACGGACGGGTTGTATAAACTGGATTTCTATTCAAAGCACCTGTCGAAAGAAGCTTGTAAAAGTAGCCTTTAGTACGTGAAAGATAAACTATTCATGCCAATATGCTAACCAGCAAAAACTACATAAAGCTCTTTTTATATTTATATAAATGAGACAGACACAGAAGTCACTTTTTTTTTTTTAATGTTGTCCCATACATTACTCCAAATAATTACTCACTATGTAGTGTAAAACACAACTCTTATTTTGCTGATGCAGAGCAATGGTGCCAATGCTGGGTCTGCTTGGCAGTTACAGGCAAGCCTCTACAGCACTCAAATTATTAAAGGTAACTGCATGCAGTGAATAAAGAAGGCTGAATTTGGCAAGAAACCGGTCTGCATTAAACGATTATCGATAGGGGTTCAAATTGTGATGTACTCACTAGTTCCATTTTCTTCCTTGCGTCGTTTTGACTCTTGGGTCACCTCCCGCTCATTGTTTGAGTGATCCTGGAGTGACATTTCAAAGAGAGACTTTTTATACATCTGCAAAACCGGTTAGAAGTACAGTAAAATGTTTAACTCGTATATATTTGACCGTTACCAAATACCGACATACTACATAGACACATTTTTGCGCATGTATAGGGCTGGGAAAATTCTATACGTATAAAAGAAGGCACCAACCCGCTTCCTCTCTTTTCTTTCCTTTTCCTCTTTCTTCTCTCTTTCCCGTGACCTCTCTCTAGATTTGTCCATGTCTTTCTTCTCGACTTCTTTCTCCTTGCTCTTGGTTATTGTTGGTGAAGTGTGGTTTGTGTAGTGCTGTTAAATGAACAAAACATTACAACTTTACAGCCGTATGCAGAGTACTGAACAGAAAATACCACTTTGCAATCATTCATTTCCTCTTCTGATGCTAAACACTACTTGCGTGGGATTAGAATTGTGTTTTTTTATGTATCCATGTCCTCGGAAGCAAAGCTGCTAGACGAATATTACGCCTTTGAAATGCTAAAGCAAAGTCATTGCGAGATCAGCATGAAGTGCAATGTTTATCTTCAGACACCATGGGAACTGTGGTTGCTTTTATTAAAAATGGAACATTGCGAAATTTGCCTTCCGTAACAGAGTTCCATCACGAATTACTTAAATTTGTATATTTCAGAAATCATTCATGATGTAACTCACATTAGTGAGCCAGAAACACACACTTGTTGTGCATATGTGTATAATCAACTTATTATAGATGCAAAGTGATTTTTGAACCTATATATATGTCTGGTACACGGGTACACAAAACACAAAGGGGTCATAGAAAGGGTCATTAAAAGATAAAGTAGTCAAAAACGAGGACATAGCATAAGCAAGACAGACATAATATAATGCCTCAACTGGCAATATTTGTTCTGATATACAAATAAATGATTTACATTTTTGTAAAAACTATGATTCTGGCTTGAAAATTGGTCTTCTCACCATAGCAGCCAATGGAACATTGCGGTTCAGTAGATCATGCCACTGGCCATGTGCTGATTTAAGCTAAAGATAGACTACTCAAAAATTAAAAATAGAATCACTAGCCTAGCATTTTTGGACATGTCTTGGTTAACAATAATAATAAAAATATAGTAAAGGTTATTTTAATACAAAAAAAAAAAAAAAACTTTCCACAACAAGCTTTTTTAATCAATATCTGACAATTTCTGGTGAGTATATGGCTTTGTTTAGGCTACAATTGTCTTATATATGCAAAGATGAATAAGGTTCCCAAATGTCCTTGCTACTGTTTAACTTCAGGTGGTGGTGTGCACTTATCGCTAATAACAAATTCATTGATAGACGGGTTTATTTACTAAAGAGAGTTGGTAGCACAATTTACAGGAGAGTGGTGGTTTCCGCAACTCAAAAAGGTCCAATCTCAATGAGCTTCTGCTGCAGGAAGAGCTTGGCTGGCCCTGGGTAATGTATAGTTATATCTGTGAGATTTCTCTAGAGTCTCCCCATCCGTTGAGTTGGGCCAACTCAGCTCTTCTTGCTGGAGGAACCGGACTTTGTTGGTCTCTTGGTGTGGAAGCCAATTCTCCCCATAGTAAACAGATCTCATTGCTTGCAAGAAGCATTTTTTTTTTAGCAGCAGCAAGTGAAAAACAAAAGTTTCAATTATATACAGAGTAGAAAATACCGATGTTGTAAACGTACTGAGCCTTTTGTATTGACCATCAGACGCTATACACGTCACAAGCTTTCGAAATACCTTAATATAAACATCAAAATGAGGTTGCCGACAGTCGTTACCAATCCTGGTAGATGGTAGTAGAGTAAATTAGAAATATATCCAGCGTCGGTATAAGAGCTCTGCTGTGGCACGTTATTAAAGGATGCGATATAGGAAATATACACAAACATTTGCCTCTTTCCTCGCTCCCCAAGCTCCTTGTTGTGTTGCGGGAGATGTGTTCGGCCTGCATCCCCCCCGGTACACTGACCGCCACTCAGCTCTAGTTGGCTCAGAGAGGGCATCAAAGAAAGTCGAACAAGACACTGCTGCGCATGTGTGCAGAAGACAATGCCATTGATTTTAGGAGTGCTTTTCTGCCACTTATTGGCTGCTTATGCAGGTGTCTTGCTGCATCCCCACCAAAAGGTAAGTGCTGTAATTGTTTTCCTTTAATACACTTTGTTGGTGAGGCTACATGGTACAATAGACTTTCCCTGAAAGCTGTATTTCCTATATCCTTTCATTAAAGTTTCACTCCAGTTTTCAAATATATGGTTTGATGGGATAAATTGCATTGGCCGGCTTTAAAGATACCATAAATAGCACATGGGACAGAATGACCAGATTTGGAAATAGCAAAACGCTACTTGTACTTATTGGCCAATAACTTGCAGGGGAAAAAAAGCAAAAAAACCAAACAAATAAAACAAACATACTACCTAAATCCCCTGCAAGTGCAAAATAGAGGACATAATACCCTTAGAGTCATCAACCCCTTGTTTTATATAATGAGAGCCGTTACATGACCACCGCAAGCACAGTGGGCAGAATTCAATTTACTGTGGTTGCTCAATTTTGTCAACGTCAGCTCAAAATGTGCTGAGCCCCAGGCCACGTCTATTGATCGGCTCTTCTATAAAGGAGAGACTAGGGGTAACAATAAAGAAAACACAGCTAATTTAATAAAAACATTTAGACTGCTAATTATTTGTAACTAGGTTGCACTGAACCTAAATTCGACAGCGGATAGAGACCATGCGGCCCATCTAGTCTGCCCATTTGGATGGATTCAGTACAGCGATATGCCTATCCAATGCAAGTTTACATTTTCTTCCTGTATTAGTCTCTACCACTTACGTTTATATACTCTCTTTAAAGTAGAGCGAGAGATATTTCGTTTTCTGATTCACTTAATTAAGGACAATGGGCGGACCCTAAACCCATTGAAAACAATGCATTTTCAGCCCGTACATGTACGGGCTTTGTCATTAAGGGGTTAAACAATGTTTTTTCTCTACATCTCTAGTGACAGCTGAGGCTAAGCAATTTTTTGTGCCAATATATATATATTAAAGGGACATTCCAGCCATCATATGCACATTAATGATTGTTATGGAATCCCTTTACATTTCAGTAGTGTTGCATTTGCAAATGCATGGGGGGGGGGCAAGAAATGTTGGACCACGGAGGGCAGCTGCAGCACAAGGTTGCAACTTTTAGGTTAGGTGTTTTTATGGCTCGCATATTTTCAGGAATACATATTAAAATTACTCAGCGTAATCGATTCTTCTGTGACGGGGTGTCCTGGTGATAAAAAAACCCACTGGTCTGAAATACCTAGAAATTTGACGCTAAATCTTGAACTTGTAAGTCACAGAGAAGTTAGCAACTCATTCAAAGTTTCCCCCCTCTTTTTAATGACATTCGGTGCCCACAGTTGGTCTCCATTCTTTCGGCAAAGAACAATGCACTTTTAATTACACTGGAAATAAGAACGTGCAGACTATTGGAATGCTAATGCAACATGTGTTTTGAACAAAGACTGGGAATTGGGCATTATCTGCACCGATATTCTGTTGATTACAGATGAACCCCATTAAACCGAAACAAAGATCGCACTGGTATCCAAGACAACACAGCTGACTGGAGACAGTCCCCATAGACGAGATTAGACCGCGACGGAACATCTCAAGAAGTGTAAACACTTAAAATTAATGAAAACGGGGACACAGATAGAGAACAAGCTTCCATTTTGGAAAAGTCATTTATGTTCTTCAACCTACAGAAACCATCCCGGTGGCACACACCAAAGCAATGTGGGCTACTAACTATCTTGTGGTTATTACAGAAACTTGGGAATGAATCAAAAGCCGAACTAAAATGCTAAAGATTGCTAGATGCTAAATAGATTCAGATTTCGTTTCAAAGCCAATGAATTAAGAGCTGCTATAGATGGCCGAACCTCGCATTGCTCGATAATCACACACACATTGGGTCAGCCATTTACTTTGGCAGGCAATATTCATCAACGAGGCAGCCATTTACTTCATTTTTTATTTTAGAATAAAATATATAATTTCATGTGTTACTTTCACAAAAAAAAAAGCAGAGACGTTAACAGTCTTTGCTTAACGACTGGTGAAACCTGGAGCATTGGACTGCTGCTTGATTATTTTCTAGACATCTGCCTCAGGGTAGTCTACACTTTTGGGTCTACTGATAAGATGGGCAAACAGGCCAACGTTGATGCATGAACACTAAAATGGACTGGGCATTAGTGTCCTGCTTGCAAATGTGTAGAATGAGACAATATTGGGAGGATCATATCTGAATCAAATCGGTTGGTCATTGACATTCAGAATAAAAAGCAGTTTGCCAATGTATATGAATACTGATCTTACATGAGAAGTTAACATGCATTGAAGGATTGGCTATCTGGACACCGTTGCATTGCTAGCATACATGCGACCGGCTGCATGTTCTGAATGTACCAGAAGTATGCTTCCTGGGGATGGGAGTTTCATTTTCCAACTCCAAAATGTCTGCATCAATCTGCATGCTTTAAAATGTATTTAAAACTATTTGTAGAGAGACTATTACAGAAAAACAGTTTATATGGTTTCTGAAAATGGTTACATGGCAGTTGGGAGCTCCTTGAGAAGCAATTGGTGTTGCAACCACAGATGGTCCCTCAGCTGGAACAACAAACATCTGGGTGCTTAGTACATGAGAAACAAGCGGGTTTCCATAGAAAGGGCAATATAGGTGCAAAAGCTTAAATGTTGTCGCAAAACAAAAGCAACATAAGGTAGTACGAGCAAAACCTTTTCAGAAACAGACACTCCAGCTGTCACATGTACATTAATGGATACGACAGCTGAGAGGTCCCCTTTAAATGTCTGTTGTGTCTCTTTTGCAAATGCACCGGGGTATTCTGAAGAAAGCCCCTCCATCTAGCTTTTTTCACATCTCTTTATCCGTGATATACTTACGGCCAGTCAGCTCCAGCACTGGTTTGGTGGGGTCTACTCCGACCACCATGCATGGAAAGTTCTTCCATGAGGTCAACGGGGGCGCTTTT
>VKOC01000008.1:7801246-7818897 GCA_009364415.1 Spea multiplicata | reverse complement strand
TTGTCAAAGAATAGGGTAAAACATGTAAGTTTGTTGAATGACATTAATGAAATTAATTTTAAAGAGTGTGAGCTTCATGCAGAAGCAAGGGTGTTCAGTATTTTTTTAACAAAAATGCATGTAAAAATATTGATTGCTTACAATTTCCTGCTATAACTGCAAAAGGTAAGCAGTAGAATATTTCGCTTTTTTATTTGTAATTTCTTGTTTATTTTGTTTAGTTGGAATTTTTTTTTTTTTTTTTTTTTTTTTAATTTTTTTTTTAATATTTTTATTTAAACTGCGGGTATGGTAGCACAGTAAAATGCCAAGCCAAAATGTATGGGCTGTAAAATAAATAACTGCATGTGTGGACAGATTACAAAACCTCATTTCAATGAGGCATGTATAAAGTTTTAATACATTTTGTAAATAAAAATGTAAAAAAAAAAATTTCTGTGTTTATGTATTTTGTTGCATTATGGGTGTTGGTGACAATGTATGAACATGAAGTATCACATCATAAAGCCATTTGGCTTATCAAGCCTACTCATTGCTTTCTACTTGTTTAGGACCACTACGTTAAGCGGTGCATGGTCGTGTTTTATCTTTAGGATAAACATATTCCAATCATATTTAAAGTGTTAATAAATATTTCACACATAAAAGCAAGGCTTGCCGTATTGTTCCCTAAATAGCTGGTTTGAAGAAAACGCTTTTGCTTACCTGATGATGCAATCTTTTGCCTGCCACCTTGTCCCTGCTCATCTCTATAGAAGTTCAGCGGCAGGGCCACGCTGGGGTGGGCGCATGGGGTGTACAGCACTCAGGTGGCTGTGAACGGTGGAGAGAGAGGGGCGCCAAGTAGTCGCTGATGTCATATCCCAGCTCACAGCAGTGAAGCCGCGTGCACAGCGATGATGTCTAACTTTATCTTCTGGAACACAATTAAAAATGGCTATGCAGTGCATGATGTGCCCTTGAGAAAAAAAACTCTATGTTTGTCTTATGCTGAGCATAGTCACTGCCACAGTAAACCCCAAACTAATTCAATTCATACTTTTTTCATATAACATATATTGTCATTTGAGCATTAAGTCAGAGATCTATTCTCACTGCATTTGTTGCCTGGACTACATGGTGTTGACAAATATTCTGTCATTAGAATATTTTGATTTGGCAGAAATGCCTGTTTTGTGATTTTAGAAGGCAGCATATCCATATATTTTCTTCCTTTAACTCAAATGTTGCCTTCTATTTCTCAAATTAAATAAGTGATACCGCCAATAAAAGTAATGAATGTGTCACATCTGCAACTATAGTAAATACAGCAGCTAGATTGGAAACTCTCACTATGGGCTTTATGAAGATCAGCACAGGATCATAATAATAAGGCCAGGTAGGTAATGCATTGGTGAAATTACTGTACCTATTATGTTTTGGTCTTTATATAAAGCAATGTAGATGTCTTAGTAAAAAATAAATTGGTAGAATTATATGTGTCTTTATATGTAATCACAGCCATACAGATGTATTAACTTCACAATTTGATCAGTATAAGGCTTCTAAAACGATAATAAACATGTCGGGAAACAGGACGTTTTTCTTCTTTATGTGCTTTTCATATCGCCCCGATACATGTGGAATAAACTACTTTGCTGGCCTGCTGGTAATGTTTCTATTATTCTTGTGATTCGTGTGGATTTTCGTCTGTCCTACTCCAGTATAGTCAAGCTATCGTTGTTTCTCTGCTCTTTTTGAGGATTGTGAAATTGACTCCTACAGATAAGGCATCCATTGAATTATAGATTCTTGCAGAAGGGGGTAAAACCTTATCATTTGATCTTTATGTGCTGTGCATTCTGCTATATTGTTCTTTTTAGCTGTAAAATTATTTTGTTTTCATGTTTTTATTATTATTGAGTAAAAAGAAAAACCTAAAAGTACTGGATGCCTAGCTTTTTAAAGACCTGCAGTTCTGGGTGATCTTTGCAGTAGCTTTTAGTCCAGTCCAAAGTCTAAGAGAGAATCCTTTCTTATACCTCATATTGTTTTGGCATTCATTGTATAAGACATTCAATATCCAGTTAGCATCTAATATATGAATTAGGTACTATTCAGTTATTCCTTGTTGGAACTGGCAGGTTCAATGAAAGAATGCTGAGACACTTTGAAGGTAATCTCGTTAGGATCTTGCAGCTATAAGACTTGCTAATCAGTTCCTACAGACAGAGAATCATTGCAATGAATGCAGATCTTGTAGACCTATGGCACATGATGTACACCTGTAATGTGGAACAGCGCTCAGTAGCACTAAATCAATGGGCCATCACAGTCCTATAATGACATTGAGGAAGTTATTGCTTTTAAAATCCAATTCAATTCTACTTAGTAGAGCTGCTTTAAATACATCGACACAGAGATGGCTACAGAGTACTTTAGATAGCTGTCAAATAAGGCCAAAATAATATATTCACATTTGCAGACTTTCCTGATTTTAACTGCTCAAAGTTGCCATCATAGTAATTTCCAATGTAATTTAATTATGATATAAAAGGCAGATAAATGACATATTTTAATTCAGTTTCCAAGTGACTAAAAAATGTTTATGGTCACAGTTGGAGTACTTCATACCAGCTATAATGTCTGCATATTTTACACTGGGTATTACCGTATACATTATATATATATATATATATCAGCCAGTTATAATATTGTTTCTAAATAACAGAATAACATATGCTAGTGAAAGCACGACTAAGTGCCTGATTGTGCCCTTTAGCTTGAAGAACCAAAACTCAAGGCACAGAAGAAGGATTTTGGAGAATAGAGGCTCTATAAGAAATAAACCAGATTTTTACAACTGCCATCAGAATGATCCATCAGGTCTAAGTTTTATAGGTGCAGAATCTACTTTAAAGTGATGAAAATAATTAAGGTTAATTAACAATACAGTGTGTTATTTGTTTGTACACACATTAATGGTGTACTTTATAAAGGCTGTACACATAAACTTTTGCTAAACTAAGTGGTTTTATTACAAGAGCTTAACACAACACATAGAGGTTTAATAGCTGAACGGATAAGAGGTTTCGGAGAGCAGACACCTGGCCTTGCTGAACCTTTCTAATCTTGCCAGTCCGATTTCTCAAAGGAGCTGCAGTTACTGGGTTTCAAAGCTATACTGATGTTAGATAATGCTGTACTCTTGAGTTCCTAAGTAACTGTTCCGGTTCGAAATCCTATTTTGTTGGAATACAAGGCTCATCGATCTGAGTCTCCCAGCAGTGTAATTCGAAAATCCTCTTTTACACTTTCCGACCACCATGAAAACCTGCTACAATACACAAAGCATCTATAAAGCACAAATATAATGATATTTCAATTATTACCGTTGTGGCATACAAAGAAGGACAGCATAGTCTTTGTAATCAAAGTATGTCAAATCTTTCCATGTATTCTTCAGGGATAAGCGGTGGGAATTGATCGGCTGTCCCTACAGCTGGATACAGGGGTTGCAGAGAGAAATGTGACACACTCGAGGATACATTGTCTCTCAAAACAAGTAAATATAATGGGTAAGGAATATATTGAGATAACAAAATTCAGTTTAACTGAACTATGGTTGCCCCCAGTGCTGGCCCAAGACATTGTGCTGCCCTCTCCCATGAAACCCCCCCCCCACATCAATTATGTATATAATGATTAATAAAACTAATGAAATCACGTGCACACACACTAAAATATACAGACAGAGTCATATACTCCAACATATCCACACACACACATAAGCAGTTACACACTAACAGACACACTGACATTTATAGATTTTCACCCAGACACTGACACTTACACATTAACACACACACTGACACTAACACAACTGGACACACACAGCAAGATACCCACACAGGCATATTCAGACACACACAAAAACACACACATAAACAGACACACATTAACATACTCAGACAGGCACACACATATAGCTGACATGCACATAACCACACGCAATGTAATATACCCAAACACACACAGTCACACACAACTCACTTATCATGGAGAAGCCTCAGCTTGTCCTTAATGCAGCTTGCGCAAAGTGTCCATTGCCCCCTCAATGAAGGCATACTGTCTTAGCTTTGAGTTTACTTTTTTTTAACCTTTTCCATATGCAAATCAAGAACTCTTGAATGCTTCTTGAGAATCGTAAACTTAAAATGGTTACGTTTTCTTTTTTTTTTGTCAAAGTAGCTCTAAAGCACTCCCGTTTCATTGATTTGTCTCCAGGTTGATTAGCCTAAGTGGTTCAAATCCACGCCGTGAATATTTGAATGATGTATTAAAATCTCAAATTTTTTTACATAAACACTGGGAATCACAAAGGGATCCCTTTTTTGCCACTCTGTCCCAATGTTTCTGCTCTACTGTACCTCGTTATGTATAGGAAATTAGAAAATCTCATTTGCATGTTGGCTAATAAACAAATGAAAAAAATAAGGCTTTTCAGAACTGCTTTTCAGTACTTAGTTTTTTAGTGTTTTGATAGAATCTCAAGGCCAGGAAATAAAAAAAAGTTTATTCTTAAATAAATTAAAATTCCGGTTCTGAAATCTTTTAAAAACACGCTCATTTCTGTATCTACAAATCTGGAAATCCAAAATCATATGAACTCAATAATAAAGAATTCCAGGAAAGGCATAGGTTGTATGATAGGCTAAAAGCATATACATGTGCATTTGACAGAGGGTTTGAAGTTGAGTGAGTAAAGAGAATTGTATCCCTCCATGATATGCACCAGTTGTTTTTTTATTCCGCTTTATTGTATGTCATTCATCATAATTATCAATTGATACATTTATATTTACTGCTTAATTTATAGACATTAACAATGATGTTGAAAGAAGGCAACTGGGTTCGTGAATCACCGAATACATGTATGAACAGGCCAAGTATCATTCAAATTTTTCAGTTCATTTTTGGTCCATTCATTTTCGGGCAACACATTTAGTTCCTTGCCCATCTGGTTGGGCCGGAAATTTGGGGGAATTTTTGATTCGGGGTTTCCCTACCTTCTCTGCTGACCACTTCCGCATCTTCTTCTTCTTCATTTTCTATGTTCTCTCTTCTATCTTAGTTTGCATCTCTGTGGACATAACCCGATGGGAAATTTCTCTGTAATAGCAGTGTCATGCCTACCGTTGACTGGAGCACTCACAGATATTCCATGAGTATGCAAGGTAAGGATAAAAAAATCTGAGCGATTCCACAAAAACGAGAAAATCGTGTCTGGGGCACAGTTCACTAAATAAGTGAGAGCACAAGAATTCAAAACAGATAATCTGAGAGTCAAAACCTGAGCGGAGGGTAAGCCAGGCTAAAGGTTATATACAGGACGGTTGGCAGACGAAAAATGGGTCAAATTCCAGAGTGGTCAGCTAATATACAAGATGAAGCAAACAAAGCCAAATCGAAGACAAAGGAAGGACAGGAACGCCAATGTGTAAACGGGGATACACGCTGAACAATTGCAACAACTGGGTAATGAAGTAGAGACCACACCAGGGTGCCAAGACTGAAACTTTTGGACTTTTAAATCCAGCACCGGCAGCAGCTACGCCCCTCTGCAGATATCATACGTGCCCCCTCCCTACTGGACACATGAGAGCGAGCCTGCTAGCAGTAGACGTGAGGTAAGTGTAGCGGGGGACTGGGGACCTCGGGAGTGGGTTACAAGCAGTGCTTGCGATGATGTCCTCTCCTTGATTCTGCTCTTAATTTTGCTCTAATGTGAGCTGAGGGCAATATGGTGCCACATTCAGGGTCGCTCTTCTCTATCCCCCAATCGGGGGAGAGGACGTCACCTGATGTGCCCACCATTTTGGCAGAAGTTCCCACCGAGTTATGTCTGCAGAGATGCTAACGAAGATTGAAGATAGCAGATTAAAGATAGAAGATTGAAGATTAAAGAGAGAAAGAAGGGAAAAGAAGAAGACGTGGAAGCGGAAGCGGCCGGCAGAGAAGGTAGGGAAAAATTTAGAGCGTGTGAGAGGATGAATGAGAATGATAATGCGAGTGTGTGTGTGCGAGTGCGAGAGAATGTGGGCCTACAAATTTTGGACAAAATTTTAAGCTGGTTGCTTTGTTTTCATCCGATTCATGGAGGGTCTGGTCTGGTCTGGTTTTCACAGGTTCATATAAATGGTTGAATTGACCAAAATTTGGTAAATTTGCAATTTGTACGAACACAAATGCACAAGTCTAGTGAATGGCATTTTTTTCTATGTCTTTGAAATACCGTAGGTGCGAAACCATACACTCATATCCACCACAGACACTGTGCCGTTACCACCTACAGGCCTAAATCGTAAAATCAATTGTACCGTTCTCCAGGAAACCATTCAGTCGCGTGTACAGGCCATCTACAGGACTCTATCTAGGCGGAACTTTAAAAACCCTATGACAGCAGGTCGATTCAAACAGACAAAATGTAAATAGGAAAAGGACATATCTGGCAAAATAGACACCGATTTAAAGACCTGAGAGTCATCATGTTAAATGACCTGAGACTCATCATGTTAAATGACCTGAGAGTCATCATGTTAAAAGACCTGAGAGTCATCATGTTGCCCTTAAAGCAATAAAAACTTGGTTAAAGTGATGATGTTTTAAGTAATGTAGAGATTACTCCAACTAAATGCTTAAAAGGCAGACTTTCTGATTTATGATATCAGAATAGTATCAGGTTCTGTCCTGAATCTGAGCTTAGTTAACATATCTCCAGTACCATGAAACAGTCGGATCTATCCTACTGCAATTGTAGGATAGGAGTAGGATATAGGAGTATATGTTTTCTGTGTGCAGAAAGTGGATTTGAAAAAGCTAGAACTAATCACTAGAGTACAGCTGAGAGTTTGTCAAACATAATGGATATTTGTTTTTATCCTTGGATGTCATCCAGTGAACCTGAAACAAAAGAAAACTTCCAATCACCGACTATTGATTTGTCTGTGTTCTAGAGGAGTTCTTATGCTGTTAATCCTTTCTAATTTGCACTTAGAAAACGCACCTGTTATCTTTTGTCAGGGCACATTACATTTCTTGAATTCATTGTCATGCTTTTTGCATGCAAATAACGTCTTTGATTTGTTATTTGTGCATCTACTGCAACAGAAAGTCAAAACACAAATCAGCACTGATTACAAATTTTCTGTGATTTACTTAAACCCTCTGTGCCCTTAAAGCAATTTAAACTTGGTTTATCATTTGCCTCTTATAAAGGTAATGTTGTTTGGATATACATAATTGTTGTAACCATTCTGAAGAAGAAAAGTACAAACAAGTCTATGCCCGTGCTTCAGCCTCTACAAATTAGCCGAACTGTTTTATTCTTTTAGCAAAGAAGAATACGGTATTTGATGTAGGGTTATTGCCTACTTCTGGATCAAGTTAAAATTGATGTACTTTTTTTCTTTAATCTACATCATTATGTTTAGGAACATCCAGAAGGGAGTTTTCATATAGATATTGCCCTAGAAAACAAAACAAAAATTCACCCATATAAAACAAAACGCCGCAGGAGCAGAGTTGCAGCAAGCCCCACTTCTCGCCTGCCTACTTCCCCTTCCACTAAGTTGTGTGTCCAGCTATGTCAGCGGGACTACCTACCCGCAAGGGGGGCTCGGGATAACAGGAGCTATAAAGTGCCCAGGTATGGTGATGGTAGAAAGCTTGTCCCCATTAATTATAAACAGGTTTATAAAAACAAGAAAAAAAAAACCCCAGATCTGCTTTAACGTTGTCAGAGCAGATAAGGCATTGAGTATATTTATTTATTTTAGGAGAAACATATTTAAGATAATGACATGTAATTTTCTTCTAAATACATTATTCCAAAAAATGCTTCAAAAATAAAGGATCAAGCAATCAGAATTTTAATTCTAGGTGAGAATTGTGTTTTCCTGCTTGCATCGATAGAGGTCCATCACAGTTATTAACCAGCAAAACTAGACATCTCTGATCAACATTAGTATGGTTCTGTCTTGTTTCCAAATACAGATTTCCATCGATGTCTTGAAAAAGGACTTTTTAAAAGCAAAATTAAAAGCTTTCAATCTCATCAATAAAATCAGCAAATTAAATAATTGTAAAAAAAATCTAATAACTAAGAAGGTAATTTGACCAAATTCTGATTGTATGTGGTATGTGTTTTTTTATATATTAGTGATCAACATAATGGTGTCGTAAAAAAAGCCTTTCTTGTCCTGAAAAAACCCAATATATAATTTGTGTGGGTAGACAAAATGAGAGAGGATAAAATTACAGCTAAGGACAAACGGCCCAGAAATGTTAAAAAAAAAAATTGTTACAAAGGAAGAGAAACCCCCCCCCCAAAACAATCCAGTCATGAAGAGGTTAATACAGATATACTACTTTGTTTAATATAAAGAGAAATCAGCATGATGGACTGCAATCAACGGTGCTATATTATATTTCAGCACACGGAGAGTCTCTTATTTATTTGTTCATTAACTGTTTCTTATAGGATTGAAGAAAAGTGACAGATTTAAAGTTGAGATTTTAGAATGGGGCTCATACTGTCTGTTAGATATTTGTTTTGTGACCAAAACTCTTCATACATAGATACAGTACCAGTCAACAACATATAATAGTAACAGGATGATGGAATTTGGGGGCTATAGTCCCTTCTTGAAGGGTGGAGGAAATCGGTAGATAGGATAGGCAGGGTACATGATGGGAGATAGAAGATGAGCAGGTAGAGGATTACCTTGCCTTTCTAACAATGAGTCTTTATACCCTTTTACAATATCAGCTTGTCCGTTATATACATTTTTAAAAAGAAAACAGATTTCTTTAGGGATACAACTAACGATTATTTTCATAATCGATTTGACCAACAGAGACAACAGGTAAGGAGGGCCCTGCTCAAACGAGTTTACAATCTAGAGGGACTAGGGTGTAATAGACAATAGATAAAAGTGCTGTTAGGGATAGACCAGTCCCACTAGTATATGTATTGCAGGAGAGAGGGATAGAAATCAAAGGAGAGGATACATTGGATAAAAAAATTACAAATTTAATGAACAAACTGGATGTTAAAAACAAACAGCAGAATAATTTTCCGCCAGGGCTTCTATAGTGAAGCACCGGAAGGTCATGTGAAGCTGGTGCTCCATCATAGAAGCCCCAGCGGAAGTGGAGGACAGTAGCGGAGGATGTCTGCGCGCATCGCACATACGCCCGCCGGCTGCCAGAGAGAAGGATCCAGGCCCCCTGCAGCGCTGTGGGAGATCTGGATCTTAGTGTTATTATCCGACCTTTGTTTGAGGTCAGATTATAACATGAGGGGTATTTTTCAGAAGCTGAAAAAAACCCCATTTTATATTCAATAAAATCGATTCAACTTATCGTTAATTTAATTCGTTGGCAACGATTTTCATTATCAAATATTATCAATTAGTTGTTGCATCCCTAGATTTCTTACACCCTCATCTAGATGAATTAGAAGGGGAAGCGCTGTCATCCCTGTAACTTATTCCACCAAACTAAGCATTTTTGGCTGCCATTTCTGGTCTTACAATTAGACTGACACAAGTATCCCTCTAGCCATTTGTCCTGTGCCATCTTGTGACTACTACATGCCACTTAATTCTTGGTGTTTAAAGACTGGGTTCAACTTTGGTTAGATGCTGTTAGATCATAACCCTCAATATAATAATATAACAAGGCTCCTTATAATTTTTGCTGTCCCACAGAACTGGCTTTCCTTTTATGTCCACAGACTTCCATAAATTCGTTTTTTCTTAAATGTGAACTCAATCGATGGTCTCTCCTTAGCAGAGTATTGTTGTTGCATTGCTGTAACTATGCGAGGAGTATGATGACAGTATAGATTGACAGCTGGGATGACCTCTGTTTGACTGTCTGTTCTGCTATCTTAAAACCTGTGAAGCCTTGTCTTGTAGATATTGGCCACAAGTCTACATTGCTTTGTTACTTAGACACATAGTAGTATATAGCACTGACACACAGACACGTCCAGTTGATATGGTACTGATACAGAGTAAATTTGTTTAAGGTGACCAAGTACAGTGGACTTGTAGTTAGGTCCACATCATTTCAGTAGCCTTCAGAACTTGCACTCTATTGCATTATACGGTACAAATTTTAATGTTCATTTTTCATACATTAGGATTCATATCATGTTTCTACATGCAAGTGTTGAAATAAAGTCAATTACCAACATTCAATGAATAATTTAGAAAAAACAAATTGTGTCTTTATCTATAATTTCCAAATTCCCAAACAACTGCAGGAGCAGATCAGCTCAACCTGCCCACACAGAGGGAATATTATTTATGAGTCTGCCGTTACAAGTTCTTTCACACTTTTATAACTTTCACACAGAGAAATAACAGCATATTTCTCAGTGGTATGTGGGAAACTTTGACATGAACATGAGTTGGTGGAACATCAATCATACACATGCTGTTATTTCTTTTTCTTTCTTTAGACATTATTCAACGTAGGCATAAAATGAATTGTACCGAGGATAGAAAATGTCTATCTCCAGAACAGGTACAGAGCATGAAGAACAGATGCATGAAACTCCCACTGACCTGTCACTCATCTTCATACAAATAGTAGCATTGCTTGTAATTTAGTTGGTGAAGTATCTATTTAATATCAGCATCAGAGGTCTCTATATTCCCTGCTACAAGAGAAAAAAAAGCTTGTAGAGTACTAAAGATTATTCACTAAACCGTTTTTTGAGGTGAGATGAAAAGTATGATGTCACACACTTCACTAAATCCTGTGACTTCCCCTGTGAGAAGGACTGAGTTGGTCCAGCATAAAACATATTTAAGATATTTCTTTAAAAATGCACATTGCATTGTACAGTGTCTACGTGGCCTGTCATGCAGGAGAAGCCCACCATGGTTTGCTTGGGTCATTGAGATCACTATATAATGGATAAAGACTAAATACCTCAAATGCAGGAAACTATAATGCTACAGAATCCTCTACATCGTGCTCTTAGGAATGCAAGGTTTGTTAAACCAAGTTTAAATAATTATACTAGGAAAATAATTAAACACCCAACATACGAAACATAGCTGTTTAGATATAGGAAATGTTAGCTTATGAAGACGTTTTATTGGCCAAGAATAATTGCTTCAATCACCTGTCTGATGGGGAACAATATATCATTTGAGGCCCTAAAGATCTATGAATTACATGCAATGCACACAAATGGTGTGTGAAGACAACACTTCACTGTGATGACAATGCACACAGACAGTAGAATACACGAGATTGGAATGCCAGGGGAAACTAGAAATCACCCAGATCAATAAGGAGGTCAAAGCATTGTGATACATGTCGACATTCAAAAGAACGAAGCTCAATGTCAAGAGGAATTAACAAAGGCTGCAACAAGATTTTAGATGACTTGAAGGACACAGACGATTCTGAATATCAACTTGTGATTTGCATATCGTTTAATTAATGAATAAGATATCAGTATTTTAGGAGCAGTGAGTGCTAACAAAACAAAAAAAAAGATTTTAGGCTTGTTTGTGACCGCTGCATTTTCTTACTTCTTAATAAATATATATTTCATTGTTCATGACACATTTTCAGATTAATTAAGGTACATCCTGGATAGATTAACTGATAGACAAATGGGTCATACCTGGTTTCACCTTGAGTCTCAGAATTTTTGCTCTAATCACAGGGTGAAGGGGCATATTCTCATGGTCACAGTCTGAAGGTGACTTATTTCTCTTATACACTGATGTGATCATAGCCAAGACTGTGATTGGTGCTTTTGTTGCCAGTATGTTGATATCCCTTAAATGCAGGTGACTAAAAAATATCAATGACAAGTTAGGGTTACCATGAAGACCCATTGGGTTAACACATTTTGCCAACCACTACATAGAATCTTCACTTTGGGCTATTAAGTTTCACGAGCCTTAGGGTAATTCATTTAGAAAATTCCCATAATAAAAGCATAAGGACCCCTTTACCTTAGTGAAACGCAATAGACCTACGACGAATACATTTTATTGTATAGAGTTTGAATTCAAATATAGTGGAAATGTGTTTTGTATGTGACTTCAACAATCCATTTAATGGTTATTCACCTTTAATCTTATGAAAAATGATTTATAACTATTATTAAAGAGCAATATAAGTAGAGTTGCCAGCCAATTCTTCTCCTGTCTAAATTATATACAAAAACACTTATCTTTAGACTGTTCCAGAATGAAGATTAGACAGAATGAATCATAATGTTTAAATGTCAATATAACCAAAATAGACCGAGAACCATGAAGAAGAAAAAAAAAAAAAAGATTTAAGAAAAAAGATTGCTTCATTAGTAGTAGTTACAGGAAAAGTTTTATATGTAAGGATTGCAGCAGATGTGTTAGTAATGCTTTTCAATGTTCCTTTATTATAAAAAGAGGCACTTATCTCCATAGAGAGACAGTGGACTTTATAAATCACTTAGCGGATTGTTTATATGCATACTGTATTGCCTATGTGCATGAAAAATTCATCGTAACCAGTTCCAATTTAGAATATATACATGATTGAGTAGGGTTCGTAATGCAAACTTTTTAAATGGAAGTCATCAACATTGCAGTACTATTATCCAAATGTAAAATGAACGCAATGATAATACAATTATCACCTTTAGTGCTTTTGTGCCATAATCAGTGTAATTGCTCTGGATATTTTGGTTTAAGCCTTCAGACTTCTAGGGGTCAGGCACATATAAAGCACATGCAGTATTAATAACTAAAGTTAAGGCCGCTAATAAGCCATTGAGACATCAGTAACACTGCCATGGAGTGATGTATATTTCAAAAGGTGAAACCATGATCTGAAAGTAAATTAGAGGCTTTGACCTACCATGAGAGGACTTCTTCACAGAGACAGTGGCAGAAAACGAGAAGCACAAAACTAATATTTTACATCCATCAAATTACATCATTAGAAATAAATTGCTATAATACAAAATAATTTGCATGTTAATAAACATTACAAGTAAAAAAAATTTAATTAACGTTAGTACACTAGTCATTAAAAATTAACAGAATTGTGGTTCCAGCTGCTTTACTCAATATTTATAAGGAAGAGCCAACTGCAAAGGCTTTTGTTACAGGAACAGCTTAACTGGCCCTGTACAACGTATAGGTAAATAAGATAGATTTATCCTAAAGGGCCAGACAACACTAACAATGAATAGGGAAGCAGTACCTGGATTCTGTCACTCATCGTCCAAATAATATTTTGTGGTCCTGGATCCTTCTAGCAGCCATTTGCGTAGACATTCGTGTGAGCGGAAACAAGACATTAAGGTGACTGCTCCCACGGTGTATAGGGCTTTCAAATACATACACTGCTATCTTAAGTTAACACATATGCATGTTTACCAAGTACCGTATTTGCTTGATTATAGGATAAGATGACCCCCCCAATGTGAATATTAACACAGTTAATACAAGTTTTACTAGTAAATACCATATTTGATCGATTACAATACGACCCTGATTATAAGACGACCCCCCAAAATCTGAATATTAATTTAGGGGGAAAAAAGCCTGAATATAAGAGTACCCTATAGGGGGGAGCTTTACTAGTAAATATTAATTCACATGTAAACTGTTTTCATATTTAATAAAAACTATGATCAAGACAAATGCTTTTGTTTTCATTTCCTTTTAATTTGACAGCCTGTCCCAGAAATGCACATCTTTTTATTCCAGTCTGCCCCCAGAAATGCCTTTTCACCCCCTATTTGCTATTCTGCCTCCCAGATATGCCTTATACACCCCTATATGCCACTCTGCCTCTCTGATATGCCTTTTAAACCCCTATTTGCCACCCCCAGATATGCCTTATACCCTGTATATGCCACTCTGCCTCCAGAAAATCGTTGAACCCCACCATGCCACTCTTTCTCCACAACCCCTGGACTTACCAGTGCATCCTTTTACTTGTGGCCCATGCTTCAGACTTCCTGGTATCTAGTGTGGCAGCCGGCACTTCCTCTGGGGGCTTCACATGACCTTCCGGTGATCCACCATAGAAGCCGGCAGCAGCTGAGGAAGTACCAGCAGCAGTGAAGGTTGAAACGTTCCCCTGGCTGCTGGATGCGCACAGACCACCTCCACTGCTGCCGGCACTTCTATGGCGGAGCACCGGAAGGTGATGTGATGCCGGCGCTCCGTCATAGAAGCCCGAGGAAGTGCAGGCAGCAGCAAAGGCTGCCAGAGAGGAGGATCCAGATATGCCTTATACCCCCATATAACAGAGACTTACCAATGCATCTCCAGACTCACTGGTGTCTAGTGGGGGCAGCCGGTGCGATGCGTGCAGACACCCGGCAGAAGTGTTGGGCAGCAGTAAAGGGTGTCTGCACCCATCGCACAGACGTGCATCAGTTGCCAGAGAGGAGGATTCAGGTCCCTGCAGCGCTGCAGATCTTAGTCTTATTGTCAGACCTCTCTTAAAAGGTCAGATTATAAATCAACCCTGAATATAAAGTATTTTTCAGAGCATTTTAAAAAAACCTTATGTAAAATGTAAGAAAGTAATTAACAATGACACCATTATAAGGTATATTTGGTGAAATACAAGTATTCCGTATGTAAGAAATGTTCCACTTGTATCAGCTTTTGAACCCACAACTCCTTTTGTGTTTTACAGCAACGGCTAGTGCGTACTGCTAAGTCTTCAGGTTGCCAACTTTAATGCTCATTCTAGCTCTTCAATGCACCAATATTAACAGCCATTTATGGGCAACATACACATTAAAATTTCATTGGTTTTGTTTTACCCAATAAATATACGAATATGCAACGTTGACAGAAATTAAACAATAAGTTATTTCCCCTGGAACCACAAAGGCTGTATAAAGACTAACTTAAAAGTATCCGTAAGATATCAAATTAGCTAATAAAATAATGCATACAGAATAAGCCACGGTACACACAATGATTTACAATCCATTGAGAAAACTATTGTTTTATTAGAAAAAAACAAGCTTACACTGGTAGAATTCAGCAGATAAAAATTTCTTTAAAAAAAGTCTTCAAAACTTTTCAGACTAAAGTTCGGCGTTACAAAGCTCCTGTAGTTGTATAACTGAAATCTAATTTACCTAGGGGAAATTTTAATCTTTCCTTGGTTTATTTAAAAACATTTATGAGAAAAAGCTTGTGTGGCTAGGGACTTTAGATAAAAGACTTCTTCAGATGTATTTGTTCCTTAAAACAGATATTTCATGTTCTACACATAATATACAAACAATACCAATTCATTAGCATGAACACAGTGCTCTCACATTTCTTACTTACAAGGCAAGTAATAAATAAAAGCAGAGTTTAAATGAGGTAAGTTCAAAATAAATGTTGAAGAATTGTTTATTTGTGGTTGCAACATTAAAAAAGTATGCATTTCAAATTACAAAGAAATTACTAGATTTCAGGCAGTATTTGGACAACCTAAAGAGAAACGTCTGTACACAAAAGTAACTTCTTTTGTATGGTGGCAATTGCCTGCTTGCAGCACATTGTGCTTAAAATTATGGAATAGGTAAACACTTTCAGCCATGTACTGAAAATAAATGGGTAAGAGAACCAGCAACAAAATTTAAAATACATTTATGTGTGACTTAAATGTTTACTGGAGCACAAGGGGAATTAACAAAAAAAAAAAAAGTAATGCAAGTACATGAATAATTTAAGAAGATGCATATGGGTCCTCTTCATTGACAGATATCTGTGCAATCAATATTGTGGTAAATACACATCTGATCATCGCTGGTCACCTTCTGATTCAAGACAATTTTTAAGATCCCATGGGTTTATACACGAGAAATCTGCACGGGAAGAAGAGAAATAACCTTAGCAATTGCCAATTGAATTTTCCTTGAAATACATGATCCACCAATATATAGGGATGAGAGAGAGATGAGAGAGCTACTAGGGATGCACTGGTATATTGTGGTGGCCGAAATGTATGTATATATATGTGTGTATATATACACCTGCTGCTGTTTATCTTTGCGTTGCTCACAGTGTGCGAGCAACATCTCTACTGCCCAGGGGAAGCAGGAACCCATCTTATATTCGATAAAATTGATAATGAAATTCGTTGGCAACAATTTTATCGATTAGTTGTTGCAGCCCTAAAGCTCACTGACTTACAACTCCTCAGACCCTGCAAAAACTTAGTATTGGCCAATAATTAACAAGACCTAAGGTAGCCCCCTGATGTATCTGAATGATCATTTTCATAAAGCACAAACGCATATTTGTTCCATGAACGGAAAAAAAAAATGTCCCCATTTGCTACTTTTCCCACATCCCAGTATCTGTTCAGACCCCATGCAGATGTGCTGAAGAGGGCGCTCGTTTACTTTAATGAGACTGGCTGCTTGTGGCAGAAAAACAATCGCCGCACCACCGAGTAAAAGATAAAAGAGGAGCTGCAAGTTTTTGGGTTTTTTTTTAACCCCTTAATGACAAAGCCCGTAAATGTACGGGCTCAAAATGCATTGTTTTCAATGGGTTTAGGGACCGCCCATTGTCCTTAAGGGGTTAAATAAATAGAAAAATACATATCTAGGTAATTACAGAGTATTTTATATATATATATATGTTTTTAGTAGACTAGATTGTAAGCTCGCAAGAACAGAGTCGTCTTCTCCTTTTGCACCCGTCTGCTATCATACGGACTCTGTAAAAAGCTACAGAAGCTGCTGGTGCTATATAAATAAATGCAATGTAATGTGAGTAGGGGGTGCGAAGGACAGCAAACTATCCCTTCAATAGGTATAAAGTAGTAGATTAACCCCTGGCACATCATGTGGGTAAATGATCTTAGTAAGTGATAAGATGATTTTACGCTAGAATGTTGTGGCATTCAGCAGCACCCCAAAAAAATGTCTTCATGTGAAAGCTCCCTGGAGTGATTACATTTGAGGTACATTGTTATCTATGGCCTCATTAAATTTATATATACGCAACGATCAGCCATAACATTATGACCACTGACAGGTGAAGTAAACACGGATATGATCTTGTTATCATAGTGCCTGCCAGTGTGTGGGATATATTAGGCAGCAAATGAACATTTCAACCTCAAAGCAGGAAAAATGGGCAAGCTAAGGATCTGAGGGACTTCGACAAGAGCCAAATTGCGATGGCTAGATGACTGGGCCAGAGCATCTCCAAACCTGCAGCTCATGTGTGGTGGTCCCGGTCTGCAGTGGTCAGTACCTATAAAAAGTGGTCCAAGGAAGGAAAAAGTGGTGAGCCGGCACCAGGGTCATGGGCAGCCAAGGCTCATTGATGCACATGAGGGAGGGGGGAGCGAGGGGAGAGGAGGAGCGAGGGAGGAGAGGGGGGAGTGAGGGGGGGGGGGGCGAAGGCTGGTCCGTGTGGTCAAATGTTGGTATTTTAACACATTGTATGCACTAATTCAACCACCAGCCTTTGTCAGTCTGGTAGTATTTAAACTACGCAAATACTACCACAAACTTTGACAAAGGCTGGTGGTGGAATCAGCGCATGGCAAGAGTTAAATTACAACTCGTTGAAACACCCTGAGGTGTCTAGTCATGAGAAATATATGGC
>VKOC01000008.1:7741873-7785513 GCA_009364415.1 Spea multiplicata | reverse complement strand
TGAAACCCTAATTAAGGTCAATTCACTAAACAGTGAGTGTATGCGGATCCCCCGTCAATCAGGGGCAGGATCTAAGTAATGAAATAGTAAATCCCTTACCTTGCGGCATGTTACCAGTGGGATGAGATTAAAATATATAAATTAACCTATGTGATGCATAGAGCCCATGACATAACTCCTCCCTATGGGGGACTTGAAAAGGGAGAAATAGGCCTATAGACCCCCATCCCCTGCCCATTGGGATGGGTAGGTTAAAGTAATTATAACCCTTTGCAAAAAAATAGAGCCCAAGGTAGGGGAGAACAAGGTACTTCCAATGCACCTTGTGGGAGACATAATTACAGTACAAGCACTAAATTGGTGCAACTTACACTTACTTTTAATGACATCCAGCAATGATCATCAAAGCTATTGACTCCCTAATTATGCCCAAGTAAAGGTAGAAGAGCAATGATGTTTGACAGCTGTACTGAACCTTCTCATACTCCTGTGCACCCTCAGGTGCCTTGCATTCTCCTTTAAACTTGAAATGCATTGCAAGTCTATCTAGTAGGGACTACCGGTGCACAGCATTATGACAAACACACTTTTTTAAAAGTTTTTATTTTTAAATTTTTTTTTTTTTTCCGTTTATATATTTTTTGTTACTTAATGTTTTGTGAAATACCAAACTTGCATGTCATTACCTGCAGCTCACAAATTCGAAGTCACATTCCGTCACAAATACTCCCAAGCATCTCATATATATGTGTAGTGTACAGTATATATAGTAATATAGTTTTGCATGCATTTGCATGTCAGGGCATGTAGCCTCTTTTGAGTCAGGTTGGTTGTGTTAACATGACGAACCTCTTAATTTCTCAGTGAACATGTTTGAAAACCAGAATATCAGGGAACCCACTCTTGAAAATATCCTAATGTTTTTGTACCCATCTTGCCTACAGTATTTTTGGACTTGTACATTATTCTTACCATGTTGTTGGTCTGGCCACCAGGTAGCACAGAAGGACCACGATATATTAGCCGAGACTGGAAGGGGGTTCCCAGTAATCTGGATGCTGTGCTTCCAAGCAGGATATATGTCCCCAGGCAAACAAGATCGTCCTTACGTCGTAGTAAAAGAAGAAAGTCTCGCCGTAGGAACAACCGGAGGAAAAGTAATAGGAGGACCTTCGATCATGATTTTCTTTACATCTTGTTTGATGATGATGACGATGATTATTCAGATCCCGACTGGCTTCCACATGAAAACATACCTCGTTGCCAGCCTATCCAAAGTGTCTACTTCTTCAAGAAAGGTAGGTCGAGCCTAGTAAAGCCACTAGCTTTTAACAAAAAAATAAATTCATAAACTGAAACTACTTGTTGCATGTGCCTTTTCTTTGTCAATCAGTGCAACCAATTTGGATACTTATAGTATATCTAGTTTAAATGTTTGCATAAACAGAGCTGGGGGCAGTGGCAGCCTGTGGCAGAGACGGCATTGTCTAGTTACTTTCCTGTCCTAAACGTCCCACCTTTCTCACTAACCCGCCCTTTCAAAAGCAACCACGCACCATCAAAAGTTGTTAAGTTGTATAAACATTTGAATACATTGTATGTTTTTGAGATATGTGTAACAAAAGATTGCAGAAACTTGCAATTTCTGTTTTATTAACAGCAGAGTGGGCATTAAACACACAGAATCTGAGCCCAGATATTCTATTCCTGCCCGAGAACCTCATAGAGCTAAACCTCACCCACTTCCCTGCTGCTAAGAGCCAGAAAGGGGCCATGACCAACAAGTGTAGGGCCAGTCCTAATACATATGAAAGGCATGGGGAATAGGCATTGTGAATTGAGCCGATAATCAGCTTTGGGTGGATCTGCGTTACGTTACAGACTAATTTTATACAGTTTATTTGATTTTACTGAGCGCCTTGTACTTAATACCGAATTCTACAGAGCTTCTTTTTTTTCCTCCTCAGATAAATATTACAGAGTGAACCTACAAACAAAGCGAGTGGACAAGGTCTCTCCCCGTTACCCGCGGTCAATTGGAAAGTACTGGTTGGGCTGTGAGGCAGACTAAAGAGAACACATTATTCAGTAGAGAATATTCTATATATCTATTAATGTTCTCTCAAACTAGAGCTTCTTGCTTCTGTGTGTATATGAAATAAAAGGTACAATAAAAATGAGATGCCATGTGTATGTGCTGTTCTATCCATATGTACGGGGCCCATAAGGCTCCTTACTGCTGTTTTCTTCTCTATGCCTTTACTGGGTGTCACAGTGGGGTAATGACCCCAGTGTAATGAGATAATGACCTCATTACACTTTAAAATAGTAGTGGACAGATTTTTGGGTGGTTTAACTTAAAGGCAGCTATTCATGATACTAACCTCCACACGTTAGGGTTGAGTGGGTACCTCCTAATATCAAGGGTAAACGAGTCATTTTAACATTGCAAAGGAGAAAAATCTCTCAAGAGTTCCAGGTGAGAACCTTGCATTCATAAGAAACCTTGCATTCATGTATATTAAGTGTTACCCCTTATATCATGGGGGGGATTTGATGCTTTGAGCAGCCAGGACTGTCGAGGAAAGAAGAACCACTGGGAAGTACGGTTCTTGAACTACAGCTTCTCCTAAAAGGGGAACTCCTACCAAACATTTTATTAGCAGTATCAGAGAAAAACATGTTTTCACGTTTTCGGTTTAGCTGCATATTAGTGATTATTATGTGTTCCAGCAGTTTTATATTAGCCTAATCTACTAGACAAGCAGTTTCAACTCCTTATCACAATACATTGTGCGATAGAATCAATCATAGTGTGCGATTGAATCAAGATTGTCTAAATCACACTCAATCACACAGCCGGATGCTGGCTAATGAAAGTCTATGGAGTAAAGGCCTTCATTAACCCTTTAAAGACAGGGACGTACCTGGTACTTCCGGGTCACGGGTCACCGGCAGACCGGGACGTACCAGGTACGTCACTGCTTTTACGCGATCCAGAGTCGCTTTGAACGCTGGGATCGCGAGGGGCGGCTGCTACTGACCGCTGGGTGTTCCCCAGCGATCAGTAGCAGCCACCCCCCCTCAATTCCGTGCACGTGATCGCTTTGCAGCGAATCACGATCACAGAATTTAAATATTTAAAAAAATACTGCGGTCTTCAAGTGAAGACGCAGTATGCAACCGCCGGTCCGGAAGGGGTTAATATGCATACATCAGTATACAGAATAATCAGAGAACAGGTTTCACAAATATGTAAATTGCTTACGACATCAAACCTATTGGATTGTTTTACGTGAAATGATCTGTATCATTAATTTTTTTGTCTGTTTCCAGTTTGTTCCCAGTTTTCTCGTGGAGTGTATGCCATCTTTGGATTCTATGATCAGATGTCCATGAACACATTGACCTCTTTCTGCGGCGCCCTTCACACATCATTTATTACACCAAGCTTCCCTACTGATGCTGATGTGCAGTTTGTCATTCAGATGCGACCACCCCTTAAAGGAGCCATTCTGACTCTTCTTCACGAATATGACTGGCAGAAATTTGTTTACTTGTATGATACAGAGAGAGGTAAGCTATCATATGGAAATATTTGAGAAACACTGAATGTCAGAACATGTATGGAAGTAATCTTGAAGAAGTAATAGTTAAAAGCTACATATATTTTTTTTCAAATAATTTTATGCTTTTAGACACTCCAGATAAGAGTGCGTTATATACGAAATAAATACGAGTGGGTTATATTCGTTGTTAAACACACAGGTGTTTCCACTAATAGGCATAAGAAACTCAATGGTTCCTTTTGATTTCCTCGCAACAATCATCAAATCTTCAGCTGTATCTTTTCTTGTATTTTGTATGATGTCATTTGCATAAACAACACTGAGCAATCAGCTCTATAACACAAACTGTTGTGTTATTTTTTTTTAAGAACAGAAGCATAATGACTCAAGTCATATTAAGTGTTTTCCGATGAATCAACAGCAATTTATTTCAGTTCCTTTCAGTAAAAGTACAGTTTCTGTTGCCATGTGTAAGAGCTGAATGCACCTTGATAGACTGAGCTGGTCCGTGTCTAGCAGTGGTGGGAGTCAGTCCATCAATTGTAATTAGAGTTTAATTGTATGAGATGTCTATACTGCAGAATCTATTATTTGCTGATTGGCGAAAAATATAGAACCAACAAATAGCTTTGCATAAAGATTGCGTTCCCATCCCGTGGGTCACGTCATACATCTATGTACATCAAGGCTGGGGATGACACGGTGGCCCTGGCACTTTAAGGCCTGCATCTATCAAATGATGTGCGTGCAGCTGCTGTTTAGATACGCATGGCCACACGTTATGTTTCTATTCTTACGCAGCATCTGGCCATGCGTATCTGCAGAATCCGATCTGACGCTATAGCGCATCAGTAAATATGAACCCCTGTGAGCTTATGGTCCACTAGGCATTTGCCCCATGTGCCAGGTAGATATACATTGGAAAAGTGCAACAGAATACTAAGATAAACAATATAATTAAGCGGGTATAGAGACACTTCTGATGGGTCAGTATTGGGAAATCACCCCTAGTTTATAGGTTAGTGTTTTTCAGTCATATTCTTTTGGTACTAGACACCTCTTGGTCCCAGAATCAGTTTGCTCAGGGCACACGAGACCTTTTACATTCTGCAATTGTTCTCCACGTTATGAGACTCATAGTTACTCAAGGTCACTGAGGAGGCCTAGGGTTGTCAGGAATCAATGGACATGTATTTTGTGTTGTCTAAATTGTGGTAGGGGCAAATGAGTAGGAATAGAGAGGAGGGTAAATCTGGTCTGACAAAAAACGATGTAGCAGGTAGGCCAAGGAGAGGGCCCGAACCCCCTGAGAATAAAGAAATGAAAGAGAGGGATAGATACAAGAGGAGAAAAATTAAACAAATTAAACACTGCTGCAGGGGGGGTGGGAGTTCTGTTACTGGTTGAATAACCAGTGCCCCCCCCCCTACAAATACAGGCTAATTTATAAGATGTAAAATGTTTCATATAATTGGAAATTCTTTAATTTCAGCCCAGCAGAAATTAAATATTTTGTGTATAGCTTTTGTGCAAGAAACATTGTATGTAAATAGTTGTAGAAAAAAAAATGTAGTTTTGCCTAAAATTACCTAAGATTAGAATGGGCCTGGTTTTAGCATTTAGCATTTGGGCCTTTTTTCTTCTTTAAAAATGCAAACAAAGCATTCAAAAATGGGAATCTATGTAATTTAGGTCTATGAAAATGGCAGCCTTAACTTGTTTTAGTATTCTTTTAATGCATTTTTTAATTTAAAATTTGGAAGTTCTCCATACTATGTAGTTCTGGAAATATATATTTTCAATAAAAAATAATGACCAGGAATCCAAATAAATTGAGCGCTTTGAAGCAACCCATGGGCATGTTTCTCACTGACTGTTTCTCATTATTACAGACAGTAATATAATAGTATGTAATGTCAGATGGAAGTTACAATGCCTTCCCGTTTTCTTGAATTAACTTTGGCTGTATCTTGACATTGTTTAACAGAATCCTGCCATGCGAAACAAAGGGGAAGTCTAATTAAGTGACATCAACTAAAAGTGTTAATTAATATTGTGTCAACATCACGTAGCATGGTTATTGTTTTTAACTGTGCATTTTATATTACGGTGACAAGTGCTCAACAGTTTAAAAGCTTATTTGGGAATAAATCCAGAAATACAGGGTGTATGTGTGTATATCTTATGCAGAGTGATAGATTATCTTGCCACCCCAACTATCGAGCTTGAGCCAAAGGTCCGCTGGTACATGGGAATTGTAGGTCACAACAGCCGGGATGCTAGTGAAGGTTCCACCAGGGGAGTAACACCGGCATCTGTAGCCCCTAAGGGTATGGACCCCTAGATTTTATCTGGCACTATCCTTTTATACAAGTAATGGTGCGGCTTATCCAAGATCAGCTCTTACAAGATACATTGTCACACAAGACAACAGTCATGTTAACCATTTTGAAACGTATAAGAAAAGATGGCTGATTTTGCTGTTTTTTTACCATGTGTATTAAAATTGCACCATATAATATTAATTGCAGAAGATATTATATATATTCAAATGTAATTCTTTGATTACATTGAGTGTGTCCATGCGTGCATGTGTGTATAGAAATAATATATACCATAGTAACTTTTACAATAAAATTCCCTTAGGTAAGCACTTAAAAGCATCCAATTTAAATTGATATTGTAGAACATTTTGCACACAAAATTACCAGCTGGGTGGTCAGGCATGTAGGGAAAATATTCAAATAATGTTTAAATGTTGCTGCTAGCATTTGTACATATTAATGCTACAGCCGGAGTTGCAAGTGGCTGGCATTCAATTTCCCAAATAACATATTGTGATGTTGATATTTCTTTGATACATTTTACATTTCATCTGTTAGCTTATATGGCTTCTTGTAGTGTTTGCATGTGGCTCAAATCATTTCTAATTCAACAGCAGTCCCTAGCTCCCTGTATATCCCACTGCTAGCCAACTAGTGATAATGAACAAATGATAATCAAGGGGCTCTACCAAGTTGCACGCTGACTAATTGGCCAGACACTTGCAAGGAGAAAGCTATTTCAATATTTTTGTTCCTGCTCCGCTAGTTCTATAAGTCCTGCAGCGTAGTCTATAAGGTAATTCACATCACTATTGTTAACCAATGTCAGCTTATCTTCTTGCATACGGCTTTAGGTTTTCTGAGTGCAGTGCAGTCTGAGTGAAGCCTAGTTTGTTTTTTTTTAATACAATGGGTAGGAAATAACCACAATTTCCGCAACCAATTCAAAAGGTTATTTATATATTTAAAAAAAAGATAGAAAATGTAATAAAATGTGTTAGTAATACAGCATTCTCGTATCCATATGCCATCCACAATTTTCTGGGCTTCTAGCCAGAATGAGAAAAAGAATCAAAGCCATAAAGATGGACCAAAATCAAACTCGCTGCGTTTTTAGTGCACTGCAACTCAATTATTCTTCTGCTTAAACTAACTTACGGAACAACGTGTGGCTGGTAAATGTTAGACTTCTTTGCTAGCATAGTAAATTTCAAAAATTCTGAAATTGTGTGGATACTGTCTAAAGAAGCAGAGAATGGTCACTGGACATGAGCTAGACATTAAAAACAGATACAGCTTTTCTGCGCAGATCTTCTTTGCATCCTAATAATATAGTGCAAGCAGATCAATATTTAAACAATCTCCAGGAACAAATGATTAATTATTAACAAATGTAATTATAGAACTCGTACAATGGTAGTGACAGATTACCGATAAAGATTCTCTATTACATTAATATAGACATAGGACTATGTTTTGTAGGTTTTACTTGTTATTCCAAGTCTCAGATAAGACATTATTTACACACACTGAGGAATGTGTATTTCTAAACAAATACTGCAGAACCAGGAGCGATGGTATTTTAACATTTTTGTGAAAATAAAAATGGAGTTCAGACAGAAGTAATCAAACTCACTTCAAAAAAAAAAGTCAAAAAAAACGAAAAAAAAATGTAATAACCTTCTACGTCAATTATTTCACAGATATAATGAGGAAAACAAGAAAACCAAACAGTGCTTTAGCATTTAGAAAATTGTTATGATATGAGATAACGGGAAAAAAAAAACAGCAAATCAGGCAGAAGCAATCAAACAGTGCTTTAGCATGTAAGGCGTTAATATAGTCAAATATTAACAGCCATGGATATAAATGCAAGTCCAGAGCTGATACAATAAACAAAGTTTGGAAATCTGCGGCAATTTAGTTTGTTGCAAAGTAATTGTGTATACAAATGCTATACAATATTGTCTGCTGATATAGAACGGACAATTCTATACCAGCAGGCAATATTGTATAGCATTTGTATACACTATTACTTTCCGAACATTGTTTGTTGTATCCGGAAACAGCTCTGGACTCAGTGTAACACTTGATGTTACTTTATAAACATTCCTTTCAGGAATTTCTCTGCACTTACTTATTACTTATTATTTACACACAGACTGGACCTTTCTGTTCACTCTTTATTGGCTTTCAGTTCATTACATTTTGTACGGCTTAGTTCAACTTATTTTGTACCATGGTATAAACGGCCAATTGCCTGAGCTTGCGAATTGGGATAAATATAATCAAGCCATTCCTGATCACAATTGCAGGCAATTGTAAGCACAACTGTAGATTGCTATAACAACATAATATACACAGATCAGCCAGAATATTATTACCACTAAGAGGTGAAGGGAATAACACTGATAATCTTGTTATTGTGGCAACTTTCTGTGGGTGGGATATATTAGGTAGCAAGGGAATATTTCATTCTTAAAGTTGAAGTGTTAGAAGCAGAAAAAACAGGCAAGCGTAAGGATCCGAGCGCCAAGTTGTGATGGCTGGACGACTGGGTTAGAGCATCTCCAAAACTGCTGCTGTTGTGGGGTGTTTCCAGGCTGCAATATCAAAAATGGTCCAAGGAAGGAAAAGCAATGAGCCACAGGGTCATGGGAGGTCATAGATGGGGGGGAAATGCTGGCCCATGTGGTCAAATCCAACAGAAAAGCTACTATAGCTCAAATTGCTTAAAAAAGTTAATGCTGGTTCTCGTAGAAAAGTGTCATACACAGTGCATCGCAGTTTGTTGACTAGTCAGGGTGCCCATGCTGACCTCTTTCGGCTGACGAAAGCAGTGGTATTCCGTAGGATAATGTGCCCTCCCACAAAGCACAGAATGGTTCAGGAATGACATGAGGAAGACAACAGTTCAAGGTGTTAACTTGGCCTCCAAATTCCCCAGATTGCAACGCAATTGAGCATCTTTGGGATGTGCTGGACAAACAAGTCCGATCCTTGGAGACCCCACCGTGCAACTTGCAGGGATCTGCTGCAAACATCTCAGTGCCAAATACTACAGCACACCTTCAGAGGTTTACAGAAGTCCATGCCTCGACAGCTCAGGACTGTTGTGGCGGCAAAAGGGGACCTACGCAATATTAGGCAGGTGGTCATAATGTTATGGCTGAGCAGTGTTTAATTAGGTACTTATTATGTAGCTTTATCTGTTTATTTAGAATTCCACCCCATGGACATAGATTGATCATTGCAACCAACATATTTTGTTTTCAATGTCAGTTTAACTTATTAAATACCCTGGAACATTTAGATAAGCCTCTATAACATTAACTTGAATATTATTGTCTTTTTTGTTTGTTATCTTACTATAGAAGTCACCTCTATGTATAGCTGTTCTGACAAGAGCACACGATAGGTCAATAAATCAATTTTGTATGTAATTATCAGTCTTTTGTTAATTGGTATGTTTTCACATACCTCTGAGCCTTCTTTTTAAGATCAATGTCTGAATACTGGGTAGGTTTGCGTTATTTTTTTCTTTAAGTTTGTCACAAATGTTACTTTATTAGCGATAGTACAAAAGATCTAAATAGTTAGGAATGTCTTTTGCGGATGATACAAAGGTTTGCAGCAGGGAAACATCCATGGTAAAATAAGGCAAGTGATTTACACAACTAGAAGAATGGTCAAGAGTCTAGCAGTTGCAGTTTAATGTTGATAAATGTAAAATAATACACTTGGGATGTAAACACCCCAAGGCAAAATATGGCACTGTTCTGTCAATGACAGCAGAAGAGAAGGTAAGCAGACCATGCAGTTCTGTGTGTTGTAGTGTATAGCTTGAGGCATTAATAGCAGAAAGAGAGATGAGGTTCTACCATTTCACATATGTCTGGTCATATCTCACCTAGAGTAATGTTTACTGTTCTGGAGACCTCATCTCCATATCTTGAGAGTTTAGAGAGAGTTCAGTGGAGGACAACTAAAACGGTAACGGTTTGCAGGATAAAATGAATGACTAAGGGATCTTAATCTGTATAGCTTGCAGGAAAGAAGAGAGGAGAGATGAGATAGAAACATTTAAATAACTCACAGAAAGGACGTTTATTTCAGATAGGAAAAAGGCCATAGTCTAAAACTAGGGGGTCAAATGTTTAGATGTAATGTAAGGGAGTTTAACTTCACTGAGAGGGTGGTAGATGAATGAAACAATATCCCATCAGAATTATGGAGGCTAATACAGTATTAGCACAAGGGGTGAAGTGTGATATCTCCCTACCATTCCTCCAATCAAAGGAAGCGGTGTGCCCGGAGCTTCCGCCCTTATTGCGGAAGTTGCCCTGGGAGGCCTAGTTCACAGAGAAGCAGGCGAAGAAATGAAGACACAGGGAGAAGGAACAAAAAAGGTTTAGAAGAAAAATAACAGAACACATACATTTCTAATGAAGTAGCCCACTACAGAAAAAAAACTTGGACAGCCCTATATTAGACACTAAAGAACTCTGTAGTTCCTTCTGTGTAAGTGAAAGCAGTAACAGAAACTGTTGAATGCACAAACAATTCCCAGAAAAAAGTACAGCCAAGTGGCCCCCAGTCTTCCACCACTCTGTATCAGACCCCAATCTGCATTTACATACACACACTCTCATTCACCACACGCATGCCCTCCTGCACTGAAACATTTAATCATGACAAATTGTATTTCATTCATAAGTTTTGCCAGGAACACTTGTCATGTGACACAAACATATTCAGTAGGTTGCTTCCATAGAAACCAAAAAAGCATATTAATTTATTTTTAAAGTGTTAAATCTCTCTACTAATGTTTTTTTGTTCAATATACTAGAAAATGCAGTCAGTGTTTTGTCTACATGGAACATAACCTTTAAGGGTAGCAGCATAATATAATCATAGTAACCAAAATATTAGACTTGCCCTTCTTGTTATAAAATTTGTTAAAACGTATGGATAATTTCATTCATACTGCAGATTATGTACAGGAAAATGCAATCTTAAATTTTCTTAGATGTGGTTTTCTACTCATCCCCCTCTGCAATAACTCAGATGGAACACATGCCCTGAAGAAAGAAGCTCACTCACTGTAACTGATTGGTGCCATCAATAACAAACACATCAGCACTTTGCTAGTCCACTTAGGTCTTTTGTTTAACTCTTTAGGTTCTAGAGTACTGTCATCAAACACTGTCATCCAATGCACGGCAATGAGGATTCTTGAGCAAGAGAAAATTTATTTATTGGATGGGTTCTGCCACCAAATTCTGTTTCTGCCTCCCAATTGACCTTATTATCTCCCCATCACACTTGTCCATTCTTCTTTCTCCTTGGTTTCCGTATAATACCTCTTGTTAAGGCCTCATCTTTCTACCCCCTAACTCCCCTATACTGTAAGTCAATCTATTGCTAACCTACTGACTGATCGACACCATAGCCTTTTTTTCTGCACCATAGCCTTTTTTCTTTACCCTGTGTTAACTTTCTTCCAATTCAAGCACTTCTTCTTTGACTTTTCTCTACATGTTGATTGCATTGCAAAAGTAGATCTTTAGCATCTGTATCAACTATCTTACTTCCAAGTAGACACAACCTGATCATCATAGAGTCTGTATTTTCCTTTCCTGTGTTTTTGTTATTTTTGCTGTGCCTAGCACTCCGTTCGCTAAGCTACTCCAAACGCTAGTGTTAAAGCCACCACGACATAGTTCTGTTACATGGGCTGCAGATATAAATCATGTAATGCGCATACTGGACTGTAAAAATCACCCTACAGGCAAAAGCAGAGAGTGAAAAGGCTATTAGCAGTGAAACAGAATGTTTTGAGCTATAACAGACCTCTAAAAAGGACAGATAGTTGATAGCCAAAGTTCAATGTGTGAAACTTCAAACACACTTAAATTATTGGAACAAAAATCTTTTTCCCCTTAATAGTACAGAAGATTTCATTAGGCCCCCATTTATTTCCCTTCACGAAAAAGCATCATCTCTCTGGATGTAACTATGTTAATCACAGAGAAGAGAAGCGAGGGATAATTTCAACTGCATCTACCAGGATTTATGAGCCATGTGTGCCAGATTTTTGCTGGTTTATTAATTGCTTTAATGTTGATTTTTAATCAGTTGTACAATGGGAAAATCAACACAAATTATAATAAAAACAATTAAGCTTGGAATGTGGTCAAGAAAGAAATGGAAGCTTGAAATATTTTATTTTCCTATTCAGTGCATGTTCCTGACACAGTTTTTTTCAATATGATTTAATAAAAATGAAAGCATTTTTAACTTTTAGCTTAATAAGATCTTAACGTTCCTCTGCCTCTCACTTACCATTTATTTCCTGTCTTATAATTCACATAGGCTTGATAGATGGCGTCACTACTAAAGAAGAGGAATTTATTTCTTTTTTCTAATCGTACATAGTAAGCAAAAATAATTCATGGCCAGAACTGGAACATAAACTTGTGTATCACATACAGCCCATTGGACACACTGAGCAAAATGGCGCTCATGCAGCCAACCTCCTTCTTTAGTGTGCGGCCACCTGTGGCATACACCCAACTACATGCCGGAAAAGTGTAAGCGTGTAGCGTGTGGACATATGTATCAGTCACTGACTTTAAAGTGCCGAGGCCCAAATTGAATCCCAGTCTGTGCGATTTGCCAGTGTGTTCTTTTTTCTTGTCATTCGTTATACAGTATATATATTTCCTTTGTAGATTTTGTGTCTTCAGAAAGTGTTTTCTGTTTCAATTCCTCTGAGGCTATTTGCGGTTTTACTTGGTTAGCACTGCTTCACAATAGTCTATTGAAGATATAATGAAACTTTTCTTGGAAAATTGAAGCTTTTAATTATTTTCCATCATTTCTTAGAAGTATGAGGTTTTTCTAATATCCTGTACCTCCTGTCCCAATGTTTTTAAAGAACGTTTATGACTTAGCATGGTTGCACATCTCAAAAAGGTGTATATACATATATGTGTATGCAATGCAGAAGTGTTTGTTTATATCCACCATGTTTTGTACGTAAATATGTATTGGTTGGTTGTGCATCACTTTTGCCTTTTTTTCTTTTCATTTCTCTAACATTTTCCACCCAAATTCTTCCAAACACTGTGTTACTCTGTACATTTTACAAAACGTGCATTGTGGTTAAGGTCTTCTCTGGTACTGTGAACTATGAGAATGCTGATGTGAATGTATAATAGATTTTTGTCTCACAAGGGTTTTCTTTTTTTTGAAAATGCATTGAAAAATTAAAACTCTTGAAAAAAGCTTGGATAAAAATAATGAATACATTGTTTAATTTAGTGTTCATATAATAATCATTTACCTTTTACTGACCAACTATATAAGATAACTGTGATTTTTTAAATTGTTTTGAGTATTCCTGTTCCTGTTCCTGTATTCCAAGGACATACAGTACAGTACAAATTATGCCCAAGTGAAATATTTTCACTTAAGTAGGAAGCTGTTTTCAGTTTCTCTATTGTCTTCTGACCTAAGTTGGTAAAATTGGTTGGCATCCTACTCATTAGGTCTTAAAGGACTGAGAATGTATGCAACAAACACATTATAGAATTCTTTGTTTCAGTAATACATTGATGGACCTTTTCCAATATTTAGCTGCCTCTCAGAAACTGATAAAAAAAAATTGCGTCCAAATGTTTGTACATTTTATGTAGGGTATTATAAATGTCATTCATGCCATCGCTGGCAATTGTCTTAGTGAAATTAGAATTTTCTTCTGCCTAAAGATAAAAGCTACCACACTGCCTTTGATCGTTCACTGCTTCTGCAGAGATGAACTCTCTATGTTTACCCAGAGAGCTGATTACCAGGCCTTTGAGTCGGTGTGTTTAACCTCCTGGTGGAGGACAGATATTACATCTACTCCCCACCTAGGTTCTCCTCGTCCTGTTCAAGTTTTGTTGGAGCTAACCCAGGAACAGACTGAGGATAAGAATCAGCCTTGGTAATTTAAGGCCAGCAGCTAATTATTTACATAATAATTTGGTCATCCAATGGATGCACGTTGCTGTACCCTACAGTCTTACATTACCAGACGACACCATTGCAGCATGGATCCAGTAGGCGTCTGCACACTAAAGCACTCAGTTGGCTGCATGAGTGACACAAATGTGTCTCTGTGCACAGTGCAGTGTGGCACTTGGTCATGGGTGGCCAACCATTAATACAAAAGAGTTGTCTGTTGTGTCACCAACAGTTGATGAATAGAATGAAGTCCAGTGTAAGTAAAAAGTGCTACCTTGCGGTGCAGGGGCTGTGCCTGATAACTCTCCGGATTTTACCTGGAGGCTTCAGAAGTCAGAGCTGATTGCCAGGCCTGTGGGTCATTATGATAAATCTCATGTGGCTAATGGCATTTGGTTCTGGCCACCATTGCCCAGCTTTCACTCGTTCCTCCATCTAGTCTTTTTTGGGGTTAGCCGTGCCCCTAAGATACACAACTTACCTAATGCATGACAAGCTGAAAAGATTAGAAAGGGTTAAAAAAGACAGTTCTGCTTGCATAGTAAAAGAGAAGGGAAAGCCAAATTTTATCTGATAAAATACGGTGGAAAAGAATTGTGGTGGCCATGTGCTAAACCGTTCTGGGCTTCATTTAGCCTCTTACCTTGTTGGTTTATATTTAATACTTAGCACTTACATTGCTGTATGTGACTTTAAACATGCTGCTTTCCCCCCAGTATTATACATCAAGTTAAACTAAAGAAAATAGACCAGTGGGCACATTTAATATATTAGAATTTCAGTGCTGGTAAAAAGACAAAGCAGAGACGGATAGCAAAAACAAAGAGCCCAATTACTGTTGTGTGCTTCTCTGTTGGGATATAAACTGCATTGAGTTCCCTTTTTATATTTAAAAAGGAGGTTTTTGCGCAGTGTAAAAAATAAACAATGTCAGAGAGGTGATATGTGCTGCAATGGTAATGTTATTTGCCTCGATTGGTTTGGCATGAATCCTATATCACAAGGAATCATGCTTTTAGTCTGTAGGTCCATCTAATTATCGCCTGGTGCTCATGTGTCTTGGTTTTACAAATAAAGAGCCTACATAGTTTTATTGCTGCAGTGAAAAAAAATCATTTGATCTGTTTCTAACAATCCAACTTTTTTTTAGATTCAACATTTTGCATTAGGCGAGAAACTGGGACAATGATATTCTTTCAGAATCGTGTATGATGTGTGTGAGGGTATGTTTGTGGGATTTGAAAATATGTGCATAGGATTGGGTTATTGGCTCATCACTTGGACTGACTGGGCAATGCTTTTTGGGGAAAAAAATATTTTTTTTTCATTCAAATTTTATATTCTTTTCTTCTTTTTATGCCTCTTGTACTATGACATACATTCTCATCAAGTAAAAGTAGAGCTTATACTTTTTAAATGCTGCCAAGTCTTATCCCATGCACTGAAGGAAGTGGGTAGAACCTTACATGGCCCATGGGTAGAGAAGATGGAACAAAAACACACTTTAAAAAAATACATTTAGAGGTTTGTTTGTTTTTTAAAAAAAAATTATCTTATGATAATAGGTAACGCTTTCTTTCTAAGTGTCAGCTTTACAGTTTGAAATTTTGATTGATCTGCAACTCCTGCATATTGCAACATATTTCGTTAGAATAATGTTCATGTCTCTTAATAATGAAATCTCCATCTGTGCCATCCGATGAATGATCTCCTACACTTGTGCCTATGGGTCATTTTCACATTGCAAATAATAGACTTTGTAAATGTATGTTGCCCTGTCTACCCCCTCCCCACCCATAACGACACAGAACAGACTTTATGCTTTTTTTAGAACAATCAATCTTATTTTACAGAAAATGATAAGGCCAGAAGGGAGAATTATTAATAATGGGTGGTACAAAGCCCATAATAGAAAATGCTGTCATTCTCTCGTCTGTCACCTAAGAGACAGAACATATCTGCACTATATTCCATTCCAAGAAAATTATGTTCTTGTATTAATATTTATTTGTGCTTTTCCCACTGGTATATCACGTTTCCCTGCTTAAATACAGGTGACGGCGCTTATTGATGATGTGTGTTGCTGCTAGTAGATTCTTTATGGTGAATTATAATATAAATGTCAATATTTAGATTTACATTATTTTATGGCATTTCTTCCATTTTAAATAAGTAGTTTATTGTACTGCCATACACATATAAATACATCAAGCATATTCTAGCCTCCTGGAAATAAGGGTCACTGTGATTTGAGACCCGAAGATGGTCTACTTATTAAGTGCTGACTTTCTCGGTACATGATATAAATAGCAGTCCAGTTCTTCTAGTGCCATTCTACTTTACACGGTACAATGCCTTTTTTTTTAAAAAAAAAATGGTGCTTATTTAAGTGGTGGGACTCACTTCAATAACTCCTGTCTGCCGAATCGCTGTTCGCTTAAAGGATACCTTAAATCACAAATGTCAAGTTCACGTTTCATCAAAAATACATCAAGCAAAACTTATTAAATGTGATTTGCCACAGGCACTGCTCATTTAAACTTAATTGTATCTATCTCTGTGTTGACCTCTAACCAGTATATACCAAGAGTAACTGTCTTTTATATACATGCTTCATGGTGGTCCATAATATCATCTCGTTTTACCTACAGCTACCTGAAGTATTCTTATAAACACCTAATGGTTGTCTATGTTTGATGAGCAACTAATGCACCCTATGAAAATCTTCAAATAGTATATTTGCTTTTTGCTTTATGTGTTGCATTAATTAAGCATAGAATTTGATGTCAAAGAAGAACCATTTGGCTCATCTAGTCTGCTCATTTTTGGTTATAAAGACTACAACCTCAATTAGACTGAGTATACTTTAATACTTATCCCATGCGACTAAACCCATTGAAAACAATGCATTTTGAGCCTGTACATGTACGGGCTTTGTCATTAAGGGGTTAAATTCCCTTACTGTATTAACCTGCACCACTTTTAATGGGAGGCTGTGCCACGTATCTATCTCACCCTCTCAGTAAAGTAAAAATGATTCTGCTTTGGCAGTTGGTGTCCAACCCATTATACAGCCCTCCATGATGCATGGTTTATAAGGCGTAACAATTTTACTGTAGGACTAGGAACTCGGGACTGGGATCTCTTTAAGATTATCTAACAGGCTATTGAATTTTAAGCATTTTACGGAGGTGGTCCTGTAATCTCTGGGTTCAGGAGAGTGGCATTTGGTTCCAGCCACATACTGGCCATTTTGCCAACTTCCCAAACCATCCCTACCTCCCAACAGTTAGCCATGTCTCAGTGTGCCCTTCATCCCAGTTGGCTCCCTTTCTATCCAAGCTCCCATATGAACGTGGGACAGTCCTCTGGGCAAGGATACTGAGAAAGTTCCCAGACATTAATATTAGATGTTTGAATGCACACTAATTAAAAACAAGTAATTCCCATAAGATCTGATACTCTATTTTTTTGGAATTCTGGCTTTATAATTATCCTAGGTATTATCCTAAATACCAAGCTTATATGTGGCCCTAGGGGGCTAAAAGTGATATCCTAGATTAGTACATCTCAGCAAGAGTAGTTATTTATAACAAAAAAAGCTTTTTAAATTTTCCTGCAACAGTACTGTCTATAATGGTGATTACTAAAACATTGCAATGAGAATACTTGTCTAGTATTGCATGGTAATTCACTTGCCGGTACACTTTGTATCCTAATTATTGTGAAGTGTACATAATCTGATCTTCTTTATGAAACAGAAATGAACCTTGCTAGGTAATAAGAGGACTGACTTAATAATACAGACCTTGAGGGTTCACAAATATTTTTTTCTCACGTTCTCAATCAAATAATTATAAAATGCTGAGAGAATGAAAAAAACATTGTTCCTTTTAGACAAAGTCTGATGATACATATAGGCTCCCTAAATGCTGGCAAGCTAGATAAATAAAAATGCTAATTTTATTGTCTGCAAAACCACGTGATCTGGAAAGCAGTGAACGTTTACTTAGTGGCTTGTTCACTCCATGTGCTCAGGAGCTCAATGCTCATGCCGTGCACGCCACACTTGGTGTCACATCAGTGACATTATAAAGCTCTTTACTTTGCTACTTCTTCAATACGAAATAGGCACATTAATCTATGCATACATTACGCCATGGGACAACTACGGGTAAATGATGTGTTCAAAAATGTAGAAAAAATGGTAAAAGTACTACCTCGTTAATTTTATTTTTTATTTATGAGGCTGTAGGAAATTATTTTAGGTTTTTTTTCCCACTCGTGACTCATAGGTTGGTTAAAGTGGATATTATTTCATTAACTGGTGAAATTCTCAGAATTACATTACATTGCATGTTGAAACAATGGGAAACAGAAGTGAAGGCATCGCTTCACACTCACAATATCTGGCCCAGTCTTGGAAAAGGTCTACAGACTCTTACGTATTACCAGTATATACTGTATAAGTCACTCATGCAGTGTGTGTGTGAGTTTATATACTCAAATAAGTATATTTCTTGAGTGTGCCTCAATGAAACCTTACATATACTAATATATTCATATTTCCACATTCAAATGGTGTGAAGTCTAGAAGGAGAACTCAGAGAGTAAATGTTTCTTGGCAAAACATAGAAACTACCGTAAATCTTCTATTTTATCTTGTGGACCCTATTCACGAATATGAAAAAGACCCTGCATAATATTTGATTTCATTCTTCCATGACTTGAAAAGTTGAAAGCCAAATTTTGTCACATTGTGAACAATTGGTTTTCACCGCTGCATTCTCCATATATACAACAGTGTTTTCTTAAAAAAAAATAAAAAATAGAGCTTGATGTTGTCACAGAAATCATCAGACATAAATAGTTAAACCTGGAAGAGCGTTGGCCTGTGATGCCATCTGACATCATCCCCCAGAGATGGCGCTTCTGGAATAGTTTCCCCTCTGTAGAAAAGTACTTTGATGCTACACTTGCTATGTCGCTCCCCTGGGGGGTAGAGGTTTGTAGAGGGAAAGATAAAAAGCCATTGTGTTTGTGCAGGACTTTTTAAATAGAGAAATACAGTATACTGTAGGAAAAAAGATGATAAAAATCACCATGACTGTGAAAGATTAAAACCAGTGTTTAATGTTACATTAGAATATCAATTATATTTATAGTGTATATTATAGAAGAATCTCCGCACTATTTTCACAATGGGCTCTGTAAAGAGGCCTTGGATGCATTTTGGGTTAGTAGAAAATATCCGGTTGGGTGTTATGGAGATGGTGACATAGAATCCCATGATAACTAATGAAATACAAAGAGATGAATGAATACAAAGAGACTAGTGTGAGATCACAACATCCCCATCCACAGATCTTAAACCCTGAAAAGTCAGCAAGCATGCATATGGAAGAAGACAAATTGTTTTGACTCATTCTTGACATTATTTCAGTATACTTTTTTATTTATATTCATAAATACAACGGCATCTCCAGCAATCATACTTGGGGGGGGCACACATGGGAGGACAGGGTCCAAAGTAAGGAGGTAAATCTCTGCTCAGAAACACATACATACATTTACCCTTAAACAAACAAATACCCTGGCTTACACTTGCACTTGTCCCCATTTCGTTATCTCTCTCTCTTGTGTCCCTATAATTCCTCTTATTCATTATCGTATTTGGCCTCTGCCCCGTTAACTCACATAGGCACTTAAATGCTGGTAAATGAGCTCCAGGTGCCCACTATCTTTACCCAGTAGCCTGGAGCCCAATGCTTTGTTCCAGGACCCAGGAGGACCTGGTAAGTATAGTGTAAGTGCATGTTATACGATGCACATTCATGCTCACATACACATACTCATACATACACAACCATGCTCATACAGACTTATTATTAAAATATTATTATTAATAAAGTAAGCATGTTGCAAAGATCCTCTTTCATATACTTTGGGTACCAAGGAGTCATTCAGGCATTGCTAGCATATCAGTTTAATGGCAGATGAATACAGCAGAAAGGTCCATTTGTCATTTCTCTCAAAATCAAATTATATCAATTAGGAATAGTTTACGTTCATTAGGATTAATGAATATAGTTCATTTTAGAGAGATAATTGTTTTTTTAATTAGACATTTTGTCTAAATTGGGCAGCATTCTAATTATATTAACAGTTCTTTTTGAGGACTATAGCTCACTTACTTTTATACTACTTTCATGACTTTTTAAACATATTTAATATATCTGCTAGCCTTCACGACCTGATGATGGAGAGCTATAAGCTCAGAATACATGACACCAAAGTTAGTTTGGACTTTTGGGCGCTTCGCGGATCATAGTTTTTAGTTGTAATTAAGAGTCTTTAGGGACTTGGCATTGTGAACGGGCCCAATTTATTCAATTGTCCTTCCTTTGGTTTAAGTTTTTTGGTTGTTTTTTCATTTTACTATAAAGAAGTAAAATGAAAACCAAACTTGTACTTGCTAGGCTGGACTTATACAGAAAAAAATCTAGTTTCTTGACACACGTGAAACATTGTCTGAAATAGCCAAAATACTAGATTCAAAAACACACTTTAACAAAACAAATTATTGCAACTCTGTAAATTTAATTCCTAAACACCACACCTTGAATAGTCCATTCACTACCTCTAAAAATAGTGTTACAATATATATATATAGTATTGTGGTTCTAGTGTAAATACCTGTGTTTTATCTGAGCCAACACACCAATATCTTCTTGTTAAAAGTGATTATTAGGGAAATATGTGTGGTATTTCTCCTAAATGGATGAACCTGAACAAAATAAGATATTTTAATATATTCCGTATGTATATTATGTTCCACATTACTTCATTTATCCTACAATAGTTTTTTTTACTTTATCCTAAATACTCATTAATTTGAGTTGCTAAATGTCACCTAGAAACTAACATTTCAGAAAAGCAAAATGCACAAAATTAATAGACATCATTAAAAACATTTTAAGATAGTATGCGTAGTAGAAGAGGAAGCTATTACCAAAAGATTCATCATGTTAAGTGAAAAATTAACGTAGCTTCTGCAGTGATTGGCACTATTGTTCAAATCTTCCCTGCTGAGAAGTTTTGCTTGAGTTTGACAAAAAAAGATTAAGTTTTTTTTTCTCTGTTTTTCCCTTTTTTATCTTTACGTGTTTGATGTATACATTTGTAGGTTTGTATTTATACACTGGCGATTTGTTTTTTTAAGTTTTTCACATACCACAGTTTGCATTCAATTATTGTATTGTTTCCATTTGTAGAGTCTAAATAATGTTTGTGAACGTCCTTCAAGACAAGAAGATTTGTTGACCAATATTGAGACTTAGAAATGAAACAGAAGATGTTGCTAAGCAGCAGAGTTATTAGGAGGTCTAATCTACCTATTAGTAACTTTAAGAATTGAATCTCAGGTTAGAGGTTAAAAAACATTACAGCAATCTTTTTGAGATCATTACCCTGAAGGAGAATTACGTTTAGATGCAGTTGAGAAACCTAGAATTCGCTTATAGTCTTTCACTGGTTGAAGCATGTATTCCAAATTAGAATGGTAGGTGTGATGTGGTTTTCAGAAGATTTTATTGGAACTGTGGAGAGCCATGTGGATGCCATGTGGATGCAGTGGTCGGCCAATGAATTTACTTTCATTTAGCAATCAGAAGATGCCCAGTAGTACCATCAGTTCAGCACTGGCATTTCTGCAAATGGAGTTGGGGACTGGGTCAGAATTAATGGTCTTCTGTTCATTCACTTTGCATTTTGTAAAATGTTGAAAATTAACATATTTTTTACATCATTCTTACTTTAAAGCTTTTTTCACACCTGGGTAAAACCTTTGCTCGATAGTACAGTTTTAGTACATATTTACCTTTTCCCATACATGCATCAACACATACATTATCCCATACACGTTCTGCATATTCCCAGAGCAGGGCCATCTGCTGTACTTGAATTAATGCCAAAACAGTACATTAACAATATTATTTTTAAGCAATTTCTAAAAACCATCCATAATAAAAAGGTGAAAGAGCATTTTCTAGATTTTAAATTAAATTTAAGGACTGTGGAATCATTTTCTTTAGTACGCTTCCCTTCCTGTTGCTTCTCGCTGCAGCCTCCTACACAAAAAACGATTAGGAAATGCTCTTAAGAACAAGCGCGTAGGAAATTGCACCCTCAAACCACTCGAAATCAGCACTGTGTAATGCAATATTTCGAAAATTCTATGATTGTAGTGATATTTTTAAACCTGTTTGTGAAACTCTAAAATGTTCTTTTACGTACACCCCCCCCCCACCCCAGAATTTCTATTAACCTTCATGCAGTTTGTAAAGCATTCAAGATCAAGAGTTGTCTACTAGTATAGTAAAGCTAGAAGGAGCATTGTTGTACAAAAAATCCCAGGATTTATCTTTTTTATCTATTTTATCTATTTATACCAACCTAAGCACTACCTATAGACTGGATTCGTGCTGGTAGAAAGTAATTGAGCCCATCCATTTTCCTGATTGATTATCAGGACCCTTTTCCCATAGGTAACATTTTATGTTGCAATGTTTGTTTAGTTTCAGTATGTACCTATAAGTTGAAAAATGAAATCGATCTGTTTCACGAAAACTGGAATTATGGTTATGTTTATTTAAACAGAGTTATATAATTGGTAACGCCAACGCATTCGCACGTGATGATGTATGCGTAAGTAGTGTGTATTTTAATGGGACTCAATAACAGTAGTGGGATTCAATGGCTTTGTTGATAAGCAGAAACAAAGGATCCAGAGGAAAGTAATGGAAAATATACAAAATCTGAGAATTATTCGGCTATGGCCCTGCTAACTGTGAGGTTCTTGATATATTCTGTGCTTTATAACTTTATGAGTGGCTTCCTCTTTTTAATGAAATTGTCTATGTTGTATTTATGATTAAATTTTTTAGAATGTTAGTTTTTGGTCTAATAAGTGCTTATATATCACAAAGGGTATATACTTTGTTTTTGATTGAATTACACATTTTCCCCTATATGTATTCCGTGCCTTTGTGGATATTGAAGTTTCTGAACGAAAATAAAGATATCTTTTTGTTCATAGAGAGTTTAGCAAGACATGTCCATGAGAAATTTAATAATAAACATAATATTGGAAACAAGACCTGAGGGTAGAATTGCTTACCGTGTAGAAATAGTATGGTTTTAGATACAGAGATTCTGAATACAATTCTCGGCTGAAGCAGTTATAACATAATTCACATCTTTTTGTATCCTTCTCAGTGTTGAAATGGGCTTAATTGTGTGAAAACTGCTTTAACATCTTAGTTGCCATATTTATGTATACATTTTGCGCATTTTATTATGATGAGGTCTTGTAATAAGGGCTGCCAACCCTTTGCTTTTAAGCAAATGTATATGAAATTGTCATTGTATCTTTCATTATATTTTAGAACAGTATCATGGGAGTTTTAGATCTTTACCAAGCTGGTCGTTGTACACCCTTGAGGTGCCAGCAAGTCCATTGATCCTCATACTGCCATAGGAAAAAATGTTTGCAAGCCACCTAAACATCATGAGGTTATAAATCACGTGCCACTGATATTTGGGCTTATTGACTTAAAGTTTGGTTATATTTACTCAGAAGCCAACCCTGAATGCCATGCCTTCACATGCTAACACACACAAAATAACTTGCAAATGTGAAAAAATATGAGAGCATTCAAGTGCCTGTGATTTTAAATTTGGCAAGGTTTTGGAAAATACATACAAATTTAAATCAAAATGTAGTCACCACCCCAAAAAACATTTAAATAAATAGGTCCCTGTGCACACTGGGGCAGGGTGTAGTTAAATAAACCTGGGGGGTATAGTGCCCAAATATGCGTCCCAGCCTCCTGCTCATAGGTACCCTGTGGGAGGCACAGATCTCAAACTGTCTTACCCCTCACCTGCCATCCAGTTCCCTGCTGGGATAAATCAAAAGTCTTTTGGGGACATCCTTACCCTCACCCCTGCCCACTGGGTTGAGGGTGTTTAAAAGTATTAAAACCCATCATGTGGCTCACCCCCTTTCTTCATCTCTGCCTATTTGTATGGGATGGTAAAACAAAAATAAAAAACCCTACCCCATAATCTGTAAATTCCCAGGTAGGTCCACCAAAAGTCTATGAAAGATCATCACTTTCCTTTTTCAGAGCCAGCGATGGTCAGCAAAAACTATTGATCCTCATTTTCAGACTAAGGAACAAAAGTCCAACGCAATGAAAAAAACACATCAACAGAGACGTACATAGGCATCAGATGGCAGCAGATGAAACATATTGCTGGTTACATGTACCCATGCCGCATCGGCTCTGGTGCTTGTATTCTCCCATGCACGCACTGGTGTTTGGAAGATGCATTGCATCTTCAATTGACTTGAATGAGCCACAGACTTATGGGGCTTATAACCTGAAGTCTGAAGGGTATACATTAAGAACCCATGTAACATTGATATGAGGACAAAACCTTATCCAAGCATGATCATGAAATGATATATAATGTCTTATGTTTAGATGCTAATGTTTGACATTGGTAAAGTTACAGTGTATAAGTGTACCTGCTATATAGTGTCTGCTTTGTGATACCTAACTTGTTATTTTACAATTTGCAGTGCTACCTGTGTCCCAGTTAAACTGTAGATTATCATTATGCATGATTTCAGTAATGACCCTGCACAGTTATCTGTGTTTGCAGTTAATTATCTCTGTTTATATTTTTGCCAAGCAAATCAATATCAATATATAGAAGCAAGTGATTATGATAATTACAAGATAATTACACTTCAGCTGCAAGGCATGTTTTGGAATCTTTGAGCACCATGTCCTGCTCTTAAAAATAAAGTATGAACTGTAGTGATTTATCAGATGCATTGTATAGTGGGAGGCCAGAAAGAGGGCTTTTGGCTACCAGCACCTGATTCTAAAAGTAGATGTGTTGCTTTAAATGATGTGTGCCCTTAAAGTCAATATGAATAAATGTGGCTTACTAAAAGAATCAATTTTCATTGTAAAGACCCAAAATAACACTATATTCTCTCTACCCTATTAGCTGGGAGGTACACTATATGGACAAAAGTATTGGGACACCTGACCACAGACTTTTATGACATTGCATTCTAAATACAGACACATTTTTTCACAATTGTTTGTAAATGCAGACTGCATGGCTTGATGCTTGATGCCATACACCTGTGGCAACGGGTCTGATTGAAATACCTGGATTTTATAATTAGGAGATATGTGTCCTTTTGTCCATATAGTATAGCTTTGGAGTAAATGAGATCAAACTAGCATGGGAAAGATTAATGGCATGTTCTTTTTATGAAAAGAAAGGAGATTCTACAAAGAGCTGGATTGCCATTTGTTCTGTCGAGCCACCTCCAGCCACAAGACCTAGAATAAGGGTAACCAATAAGCCAAAATTGAATTACAACTCCTTGACTCTTGATCCCCCCTTGGTTTGCTGGTAGGTGCATGGTAGGTTCTATTTACCTGTCTGCTACCCCCGACTTAAATACACCTTTTGGCCCATTGTAAAAAAAAAGGTAAAACACACTGGCCTACCTTGGACAGCAAGCTCACAAAAAGGCCAAAACTAACCTGATAAACAGTCCATCAAGGACTTGACTACTTTCCATTATATCTTGCAGTCTTTAGCTGCAGACCCAGGTAGATGCACACGACGAGAGCTACTGCTGATAAAAGATAGGGGGGCTGATGCCTCTAACCCCCTCGTTATCAGCTTAACCCAGCTCACATACATCTGAGCAAAACATAGTTGCCATGTTTGGCTTGAAGAAGCTAAATACACCTAAGAACTTGACAGGTTTCACCCGGAGTCGCTGGGTTAAGTTGTGTATCCCAGGTGCACCCAGAGGGGAGCAGTATTTGATCACGCCCACTTCCCACCCAGAGTCTGCCGAGTCCCGCCTCTTTTTGAGTGTGATTGGACTTCTCCACCCTTGCGTGTAGCAAGCCCTACCTTACATCTCTGAAACAACATACAGGAGAGGGGGGATTTCTGTGCAGCCAATCCTGGGAAGTGCCCAGTTATGCACAATTATAAGGTAAAATATGGTAATTGCCCTAACATCCCAGTTAAACTCTTTAACAATACAACTTCATACCATATCCATATGCAAATGTGCCAGCAAGTATATAATTGCGTGTGCTTTTTTTTACTATATAATGTCACAATATGTTTGCACTGTTATTCATCTGTTTATGTATGCTCACATACACAGCAGTATATGCTATTTCATCTTATTATTCATCAAGAAAAAAATAGAAAATACATTTGGCATCAGTTATTTTGTGCTATAATGCGGGGAAGATTGCAGGTCAATGAATGAGAGCAGGGAACTGGTGTGTCTGAGTGATAGACGCTCCCAGAAAACCATTTTGCAATAATGTTTTTGATTTGAAAGTGCTCTTTTCATATTCTCAACAATAAAGAAACTGATTGTGTCATTTTATTTCTTCAGGATTTTCCATTCTTCAGGCCATTATGGAAGCAGCCGTACAGAACAACTGGCAAGTGACAGCCAGATCAGTGGGGAATATAAAAGATGTTCAAGAGTTTAAACGCATCATCGAAGAAATGGATAGACGTCAGGAGAAAAGATTTGTGATAGACTGCGAAGTTGAGAGAATAAACACAATTTTGGAACAGGTATATAAAAAAAGTTACATTTCATTTTTATTGTGTTAGACCGGAGAACTGAATACATTTAGAATAAAACATAGACAGAACTGTCCCAGAACTGTGCTCATAGTCCCTGAGTTCTATCTCCTGCTTGTGTGTGATGTTTTTTTTTAATTGTTTGCTTATACGAGTTGGACTTTTGTGCAACTTGTGCATGTTTGCTGCTGCAAACTCACATATTTTGAGTTTGCAGCAAACTCTATTTTTTTTTTCTAATGTATGCAAGTTAAAAAAAAAAAAAAAGCAAGCAACTCGCATATTAATTAATCTGAGGGTCTGGGGTGACCTGTAGAGGTTGTTGGTCACTTAGGTATCTTGATTAGGATGATGGTTGATGATTGTACAGGCAGATTATGTTGCAGTTCCCTGCAGTTTAGCTCCAGTGTAACTCGTTACAGCAGGAGATGAGGGGTTCAGGGGTGGATTAAATGCAATGAGATAACCATACCAGGTGAAAACAAGGGGTTAGAACATGGCACGAGGGGTTCAGGGGTGGATCAGGTAATAATACCTGTAAGAGACGGTTGAGATTTATACAGATTGTCAGGTGAGTAGCTGGATAAAAGCATGAAGACCAGGGATGGATGTCTGCATTGTCTAGTGCAGGCATGTCCAGAGTCCGTCCCGAGGGCCCGCGTTCCAGACTGATAAAGCCCCACAGATAAGTTGCCCAAATGTAGATCTGTTTTTTTTTGTATTAAAGGAGTGATTTAACACCTGTTTAGATTTGTCATCCAAGTCACAAAATGAAAAGCATGCCGTTTTCAATAAACTTTGCATAAAATAGTTCATTTGCATTTAATTTTAATGGTTCAAAGAATGTCAGGCAAAATGGTCGGCCCTCGCACATGTTCACTTCATCAAATCTGGTACTCTTCGAAAAAAGATTGGACATGCCTGGTCTAGTGTGACTCTTATCTCTCCACTTATAAAGAGTCCACTTGGGATGAGGCCACTGCAGATACATGTTACAGTGAAGTATATGTCAATGGAGGATTTTTAGGAGCTCATCTGTATAGATAAAGTTTATCGTTTAAAGAACTTTATTGGATGTAGTTTATCTAGAATAATAAACAACTGTGATTACTTCCATTAGAAGGATTGTAAATCTTTGCAGCTTATGAACCCAGATGGATTTATTTACCCAGATCATAAAAAAAAGAATAATAAAATTACTGCCAAAAGTAACAGTAATAATACCTGTAAAAATGTTATTGCCGTATGTAACACATTTTCCATTATGTGAATCAAATTATCAGCACATTTATTTCAAATGCATTTATGTACTGTTGCCAAATTTCACAGCATTTGTAAGTTGAGCTGTGTCTTTTCTTAAATACAACTCACTTATACGTTTTGGGGAGAATCATGTGTATATCAACGATATACATCACTGCATTAATTACCAAACAATAGTTTTAGACTTAGTTTTTTTAATGGATAAGATCAGTGCTAAACGGTCAATGATGTATTTATCTTCAGTGCAGGCATTTATCTATATATATTTTATATAACAAACCAAATGAACAATGAATAAGTGAAAATGTTCACATAACATCCAACGGGCAAAACTGACATATTTATTAACCCCATAAAGTTAGATGAAGAGAAGATCTGACAACACAATTCAATAACCTAGTATTTAATAACATGGACATTCTGATCTAAAATTGTCTGATATAATTACAAATAAAAAAAGGTCTTGATTAGAAACATAAAAACATAGAATTTATGGAAGATAACAACAATTTGGCCCTAGTCTACCCATTTTTTCTGATGTAAGGACTCTTAATCGGTCCTTGGCCTTATCTTAGAATTAGGGTCGCTTTATGTCTATCTCATTCATGTTTAAATTCAGTCACTGCTAGGAGGCTGTTAACTCTGCATGAATTGGATATAGAAGGCTGAGAAGATGGTAAACAAAGTGAGAAACAAATAAATGTTAAAAGAAAAGTAAAACTTCTTTACGTTATATCAAAATCTCAGACCCTCTAGTTCAGGATTATGACCTCTTGTACTTTGTTAAATCCCTTTCTGTATTTAAATGTTTCTATCACATCTTCCCCCTATCTTCTTTTCCCCAAGCGATACATATTGACAAGTCGAAAGTGCCGAATGTACTGTACAATTACATATTTCATTGAGTTGAACTATGAATCATATCTTCCAAGTGCTGTTAACATAGTAATTTAGGTTGGAGAAAGATGCAAGTCCATTGAATTCAACCCTTTGCTAAGACAACTTTAATTTATGTCATAATCTTCTGATATAGAATGTGTCATCATGTCTCCACTAGAATCTTTATTTGGCTATTTTTATATATAGAAAAGAGCACGATCTCCCAGACAGCGTTCTTCTGTGCATTTATGTTTAAACAATTTACTTGACAGGGTAAACTTATTTTTGTTTTTTTTTTAAATTAAATCAAATAGTTGAACTGAATTTGGTTGATGTTTAGGAAGAACTTTTGTAATACAACAATACAACAAAACAGCAGGGCTAAAACATAATATGAGTCTATTATTTGTGTGTGTGTGTGTGTGTAAATATTACAGATTCAATAGTATAAGGTTCATTTATAGCTTTATATAGATTGTAGAAGTTAACCAATCAGTCTACCCACATGGGACGTAGTCTAAGTGCAAGTTGCTACTTAGTGGTTATATATTGGAGCGTTTTTATAGCTCATGTATATTTCCATTCCAGATTTTCACTAGAAAGATATTACACTTACCATAAATCCATTTTATTGTTATAGATCAACAGTTTGCTTAAGAAATCTGCAATGTGCAATCATGTTGTAAATCAGTTGTCAGTAGATAATTTATCAAAATAAAAAATACTGAAAATGTTTCAAAATATTTCTTGGGTTGTCATATTATGAATTATGGTTCCGCTATTGAATATTCTGTCAGGAATATTGAGATATTTTTAATATACTAAATATCAGATGATAATAGATGTTTCAAAAAAGCTTGTGGATTTTTCATAAGCATATATTCATAGAACATGCTGTAGAGCCACATAAGCTTTGAAACTTTCAAAGGTTCCTTCATATGTTATCAATTTTCAATAGCTCATGTGGTTCATCACAAGCTACTTAGCAAAGCACATTCTATGTGAAGGGCAGTACAAGCAACCCAAGTAGAGTACTGTTCTAAAACCTCTTTGCGATTAAGTGATTTCTCTTATCTTTTGGCGCAATGTGTGTAGGCGACTTAACAAATTTATGTATGTTTCATTCAAACACCATTCGCCTATCTGAGACATGAATAATGGAGATTCCGTCACTCTATATGGTCACACTATATTGCTTAGCCCACCGCCACGTCAAAGTACACCCAAGTACTTTTACAAGGCTATATTGCTTGCATAATCTGTGGGGGCTCTTTTGCATTTGAGCCCAAAAGAGACCTTCAAGCAAGTTAAAGCTCCCTTTGGCATCTGTGTGGCAGGAGGTCTTGCGATTATTTTGGTAGACAGTATGACACCTGCTTTTTGGTGAATGATAAATTGCTGTAGTTCAGAGTGAACAAAGGATGTATTTTTCCCTAGTTTATACATGTCTACAATAAAAAAAACAATTATTTCTCTTTAATGTTATACAAATATATTCTTAAAATCTTTTTAAATTTAAGAGCCACAAACAAAAGAAGAAATGTTAAGTTAGATTTTGTTGCAGAACAAGTCATGCTGCATTAAGTCAGAGTCTATTTCTTCTTTTCTAAAATGACCTTATATTCCAGAAACTATTGAACTTTTCTCCAGCTCATTTCAGTTCAACTAAACCATTTTTGTTTTGTTGAAATATTCTGGCCCAGTACCAATTTCGGGTCATCCCCTCCCAGCCTATATAATCCCCTAGGTGCCGTCCACATAATAAAAGAAAGGCCAGCATATCCTTCCAAGTTTAGCCATGTTTGTAAAAAAAAAAAAAACCTCTTACCTGTTGCCTCTATGGTTAAAAAAAGCTGACTGTCTTTCCCTAGGGCCCTCTTGTTTAAAAAAACACATCCCTTTGCCCTAGTGTTTTAAAAAAAAACCCACGCGTTCTACCCATTTAAAAAAAATGAAAAAAATAAAACGGGTCATTGTGCAGTTTTTTTCTCCAGCAACAAAAGAAAGGAAACAATGGACAGGCACAAAATAATGACCATTCACGACAAATGAGATTTTCCCAAAGAATAAAAAACAAATTGATTGTGCATACTCTCCAAGATTAAGGTCTTCAAAATTAAAAGAACTTTGTTCTTTCATGAGTACAAAACTCTACAAAGCTAAGAGCCACATCACTAACAGTTGGCTAGTTGCCTCAGACCCTTGGACTAAAGACCACCACACATTTTGTGAGAGCCAAAGTCATAGTAATCTTGAATAAAATGGCTGGATATGATACATAAGTTAAAAATGGTAAGGTTTCTGTGTAGAGTGGTATAGAGTATTACTCCCAATCCAATCCATTGTGTGGGTAACCCAGTTCTTAACATTACTGAGTCCCATTGGTTAGGATGCTTTTCGGTATAAAATATCAGTTCCTCATTCACTGATACTTTAGATTTGGCTTGGACTCTAGTGACATAAAATGAAGGGAAATGATGAAAACTGACTTGCTGTTCCAGAGCCAAACATATTTAATACAATTTTAGAGCACTTTAATGGAAGAAACATTATCTGGTATGAAAAGATCCCAACATTTTACTGAACCCTTGATAGCCTTTGATCCCTGCAGTTGCCCATCAAACCTTGATCACATATAATCTCAGAATGGGGGACTTCTATAGTCTTCAGGTCCAGTTGTCACATCCCATAGTGTCAATGTCCCAATGTGTTCTCTACTTTTGAAAAGAATAGATGACTAGCTATTTCCCAAGATTTTTTTTAAAAAAAACACTTCTTCCAGGGGACCCTTATTCTAAACAAACCGCATGTTTCCCTAACTTATTCCTCCCAGGGCCCTCATATTAAAGAAGCACATTGCCTGCCCAGATTCCCAGCATTTTCCATGAAATAAATTGTAATGTATGTGGGCCAGTACACCAGTGTGAGACTGGGGGACCCACAGCCCCTTTTACACACAAACAGCAATACTGATTGTACTACTCTGTATCACTGGCTACAATGCAATGCTCAAACTGCAAGTTTGCGTGCCAGACTGTGCGTCTCATACTTTTTACTTGTCCGAGTGTTAATTACATGCCTGGTGCTGAAAAAATGAAACACAGGAAAAAGCATTTTGTATATTTTGGGAATGATACTTAATGAAGATTGTTTGAATACGATATGAAAGCTCATTAGCCTAAAGTTTAACTAGATGCAAAAATCATAGTCCATTGAAAGCAAGAAAAATCTGTAGTCTTGATTGGTAAAAGTATTCACATACAAATTGTGAGATTGTTTTTCATCGACTCAATGCTAGGAAACTGGTAAGGGACGAACAAACCTACAGTATTTATTATTGGAAGTTGAGTATTTCCTTTTCACAGTTTTGTATTAATCTGAAGTCAGATGAAGTGGTAGTGGATGCTGAAACTGAGTTTCATATTACATTAGGAGTCCTGTTGATCAGTAAAATCTGCCTTCTCTCTGCCTCACAAAGGTCAGTTCATCTGCTCTAAATGAGCTTCCCAATTCAGTTCACCGCATTCAAACTAAATCCGTCCTGTAAAATCCCAATATGCAGTTCAATGTCACAGCTCAATCTCCTTCATTTCTCTATAGGCCTGCGCTGTATGAGTATGTGATAAATGTACTTATTAGTCCTACTGCCTTATGCATTGCAAAGCTCTAGTTATTCCTTTATCCCCTTTGAACAAGCTTTTATGTGGCTGATTGGGTCTGCAATGCTTTACAAATCCAGAAGCTCTGTTTTATACATGTGAATGCATTTATGAAGAGGAATGAGCTTGCTTGATGCACAGGCGCTGCATTGTAAAAGAACTAACATGATTTGCAAAAAGTAAAAAAAATGCTACATTATCGTCATAGATGTCTCTAGTTCCAAGAATTCATGTATGCAATTATTATTACCCAAGGCTTTATGTTTTCCAAGTATATCGAACAAAACACATTTTTTAAATAAGTAGTCACCTAACCTAACACTTAATTGTGGATGTTAATCATTGAAATAGAGACACATTGCCATGCATAACATACATAATTCAACACTCTTTATTCTATCACGTGCATGGTAGTGCAGATATTACTGCTTTTAGGAAAGGGCTGATGTGTACCCACTCTCTGCATTTATGAAGGTGATGGATGATGCTACCAGTGTTACCTTGGCTTAAAGAATATGATTTCCTTGCACAATGCAAGCATTCCGTTGGATATACAGACGCAGCTCTAGCAATAGGCTACATTAAAGCGGTATCAACAGAGGTATCTCTGAGAACAAGGATGACAGCCACTTTATTCAGGGTGGCACGTTTCATTATAACCTTTTACTGGAGGCCTTATGATTTATGAGGAGTTGTTGAGCATTGCACTTGTTCTCAGGGCACACCAACTTATAAAGGGAAGTGTATGGAGAATCTGGTTGTCTCATATAATGGTATGTAACTAATGCTAAGATTATTAGACATTATTAGCTGGTATATCTGCTACGATATCTTAATTTTGTTTAGAATGAGACTTTGTATTTTGATGGAACCCTTTCCCTCCCCAGCGAGGGAATGGATCTGGATTAGCTTGGTGTTAAATCTAGGGAGTGGTTCCTTACTATGGAACATGTTTAATCATGTTTAGGGGCAACCTTTTTTGTTTCCTTTGTTTCCACATATAAAACGAATTTACTTTATATTTATATCTAACAGGCTTCAAAATCCTTTCTTGTGCATGATTAATTATTTTCCTAAGGAGCAGAACTTGGTCTCCAGTTAGTCACACCCTCCCAAAGCAAATACGAATGTCAATATGAACGGCAAGCAGGGACGGGATTTACTTCTACTCCAAATGCTCCTAAGGAATACAATGCATGTGCTATCTGTCTTTAATGGACAACTCTACTTTAGGGACTGATAAAGTCTACTCCACTGCCATAACTTGAGTAGAAGCTCAGCACATTAAGTTTGTAGTGCATGCTAGACAGGTGACAGTCCATTTAAACACCAGATGTCAGAATAAGCTTGGTTTTCTCCTTACACAGCTCAGACCACCCTATTTAGATATCTCTGAAATTCATCCGAACAGACAGAATTTTTGAGAATTCACTTGTTCCCATAACACGTTCCTCTTGCAGCACTGATCAGTAAGTGTTGTCGGCAAACTAGAAAGGGAATGGTCTAGTTAGTTCTCTTAAATGTGCCACATAGCTGCAGTTGGTTGTCTTGTGTCTTTAACCCAAGCCCAAAAAGTCAATAGTAAACATTTTCGAATATCTGTTATTCTAACAATATATATGTACTGCCAGATAAATAGGTTGGAAAAGGGGGACACAAGTCCATCAGGTTTAAATTTTCTTTTTTAATGCCCATATTTGTTAACCTAGGAGACAAAACAATAATAATAATAAAGAGCATTGTTATTTCCAGTTTTGCCTCAAGGTGCAAGGAAATGTTTTCATTATCTCCAGTTATAGCTTTATAAGATATCTAAGCTTTGGTTATAACGGCAGTGGAAACAAACATTTCATTTTTTCATTAGGAAGAGAAAGGGGTTGACTGTTCTATTGAGGCTTTTAAATGTCCTTTCAACGCGCCGTACATTTGTTTGGAGCTGAAAAGCTTTTTATCAACTATCTCTAGAACTTGTTTACTGATGCGCAGAAATAAAGTATAGACAGATTTGGATGTGACTATAAATTATTTAGACAAGAAGTGACTGCAGATTTCGATATAGTTGACATATTGGTGTGAGCATATGTAAAACGTAATCGTGAACGTGGATTATCATTTTCATGACTGCATAGTAATCAAATACATTTTTAACAACCTTGAGTTATCCCTTGCATGTCCCAGTATGTGTAGTTCTGTGACCTCTTGTAAGGAGAATAATGAAAAAATATCTTGTATTAATATTTATAAACTGTGAATATGATAGTAAAATAATTAACATACATTTACAAATGATTAAATACATCAGGGTCACAGAAGACCATGGGAAATTAGTGATTAGTGATAAAAAACATAGTTGAACAAAGGATTTTATAAGGTGTATTTTTATAATCTGAGTAATGTGTGAATATATTTAACTACGTATATGGACTAAATATTGTGTACATTAAAGATTTCAAAAAGCCACTTTATATTGCACATTTTATCAGGGATTATATATAACAAATTTAGTTGTTGATTTTTTCAACAACTCATTTTTTTACATTGAGACCTTACAGGAATTGAATCAAATAATCTGGTGCATGAAAGTTGAGATATCGCTGGATTTCTTCTTCTGGTTCTGATATGATATATTATGATAGATGTATCATTATAATTTGTTACCTGTCTGTGGTTTTTTTCCGTATGACTATATGTTTGTGTATTTCTGTATGTCTGCTTGTATGGGCTTGTGCATTCCTCATAGGTGCTGTCAATTCTTTGCATGTCTCATGTCGCAAAGTCACCAGTATATTTGTGTCTCTGTTTGTGTATATATAAATATATATATATATTTATATATTACAATAACAGGATATTATATATATTTCTGTAATTGGAATCTATTCACTAACAAAGTGGAGTTAAGCATTACAGTGACACAACTTGGCAGAGTTTACATGTTATTGTATGCTAACACTTGCAAAACACACTTGCAAAACAACTAAATATCCAGTTATATGCATGCAGGTCAGACCAGCTGTCACATCCACAAACGAGACCCTCACTTCCTTCACGTGAGGCCCCGACGCCTTTGTCGTCCTGATGCATCAGGTCCGCAAATGGATCCTGTCCTCCTTCACCAGAGCTCTTGTCGCCAACCCTCTTTCTCAGCTGCCCTCCCTCCCCCACACACATATCTTCGGTCACCAGGCGTTGGGAGCAACTCTGCATAATTTGCTTGGATTCTAGCAAGAACCAGCAGGGAGGGTTACCCCACTTTAAAAGCACAGCTGCTCCCACACATGTGAGCAGTCAGAGAGAAAACTGCAGTTGAGGTGAGAACATTAGTGAGAGAGGGAGCGAGTGAGTGAGAGTATAAGGGAGGAAGTATGTAAGTATGTATGACTGTATGTATGTTAGAATGAGATTGTGTGTGTAAGCATGAATGTGTACAGGTAAGTGTTTGTGTGAGTATGGATGTATATGTGCGTGAGCATGAATGTGTTTATATGTGAGTATGGATGTGTATGCATGAATGTGTATGTATGTAAGTGTGTAAATTTGTGCAAATGTGAGAATCTGTGTAAAAATGTGTGCCAGTGCATATGAGAGTTACCTGGTGGGGTTAATAAAATAATCCTTTGGGGTAGAGAGCCCAAGTATAGCCTCCCTAGGTGTTATTTTCAAATAAAACAACCATTGGAGTAATGAATTCCCTCACCCCTCCAATACTGTACAATAAACCATTAGGGACATTTATGCCCCCACCACTCTTTTGCACATGATTGTGATTTCAATTTTTAGCCAACTAGCAAGTACCCACAGCTTAGTGAATAGACTTCAATGTCCTTGTTTCATTTTGGCCATGTTTTCACTGCATCAAAAGACAATGGTGGAAAAAAATCTTCAGCGGAATTGTGTGTTATTGACATTGTGGCGCAGAAGGAAACGATTTGATAGATGGGTCATATTTTAAAAGTTTCAGTAGAAGGCATATAGCCTCCTGCCCTGGCATCTTAGTTTTCTAAGTGATCTACCATGTAGGGATAAAGTCATTAGAATCATAATAGCTCTCGGGCGGTTTACCCTTAAAAACTAAGGTTATTCTTCCCATGGCACAGAAAAAACAGTCTGGCTTTTAAATCCTCATTGTTATAGCTCTTTTTCTATGTTCGAAGGTCATGCAGGAAGCCATGAGGCTTGCACAGCATGGGAGTTCAGAACTACCAATGGTGCCTTTGAAAAATATTTATCTGTTTTTTTAAACTTGGTTCAACAGTGCTCATTAAAAGACTACACCACAAATACTTACTATAGGAAGATAACGAACTAACCTTCACATTTCACCCCATCTCTTCTGCTACTGGTTAACTCTATGGTGGCCTGAGGCATCTGCAATATTGAAACCAACTACTCACTAGAACGTAGAATGATTTCCCTGTGACAGTGTATATCTTTTGGCCAAAAGGTTACACAAATTGCTAAAACTGTGCTAGAAGCATCTGACATTTTCCAAGAAATGTAGACTAACCTGCTACCTGATCTTCACTACTCTTTCTCCTTGCAGGTTGTAATCCTCGGGAAACACACAAGAGGCTATCACTATATGCTTGCAAACCTGGTAAGAATTTTTATTATAAGAAGCGTATCTACCGTACTTACTGCTTACAGAATGAATGACTGATGTAATTATCGAGAAAGAATTTGCATAGTGGGTTTTCATCCCAAGGTCTGTGAGAAATAATTTTGTCAAATACAGAAACAATATGAAATATTGCACATTCCTTTATCTCCTTTATCTGTTTGATATTGCATTATGCTCTGTTTTACAAGTTGCAAATATTAAAATGCATTGGCTTCTGCTGTGTCATATTAGAAGAATCTTCTGTATAATAAAATAATAGGGTAGCGGCTAATTTGTTCTCTCTAAAATTTTGCTGACATCATTTGGACAAGTGGAACATTTTGTCTGTACTTTGTGTTAAAAAAATATCTCTGGATTTCAGATGCATTACCTAATGTTTTTTTTTTTTCCCGGCAGATCTTTAATGGTGCAATATATTATTCACAGTATAGTGTGCTGGAATTCTTCTGTACCAAATGTCAGAGTTGTCAGTTATCATTTTAATGTTGTGACTTATGTTTATCAAACCTTCCTTACAGAAGAGTTTGAGATTGGGCTCAAAATTAGTACACAACTAGTAAGATCTTGTAGCAAAAAAAGCCAATGCAATGTAGGGGAATGATGGAAGGGCCAAAATGCTGAATTACATCTTAACCGTCTATATCTGACAAACAAGAAAAGGTAGAAATGTTATAAAAAGCCATCCACACTATTGATAGCAAGTAGAATTAGATAGAATTTTATAGGTTAAGCTGGTGTATGGAGATAAGTGAAATGGGGCAAAACAGACTAATTTCCCATTTTTAAAGTGTAGAGGAAGTACAAAAAGGAAAATAGTTCCATATCTCCTATACAGTACCTCTTTGGGATCTATAGCTCTATGTTACTCTTTCCTGATGCCCTTCTTTTTGAGGAGCTCAGAATGTTTGGAGGGAATGTGTCTATATGCAGCCCTTAAAGTCACATTAGCAACAAGAAATATATTTGTAGGTTGATTCATGTAAATAAAAATTATTCTATGTCAAATAGATGTATCTCCAACCACATCAAGTCTCTCTCAGGGCCGGATCGGGGAATATTTGGGCACCAGATATTGTGTGTTCGAGCTCATGTGCCCACATGCCACACCAGAGCTATAACTAGAAAGCACAGGGTCCCAGGGCATCCCAACTTTACAAGCGACATGTCCCAGAGTGCCACTTTTGCCCCAAACAGCTTGTCTGTGCCATCTGACCCCCAATCATGTCTGTGCCAGGTCAGCCCCTGAAACGGCCTACCTGTGCCACCTCGGCCCCTGAAACAGTCTGCATTTGCCACATCTGACCCTGAAATACCCTGCTTGTCCCATTTCTGCCCCTAAACACTTAATTAATTTACTCACTTCATTCATTCACCCTTTCAGCGTCCCGCAGCCTTACCTAACCTGCAGATTTCACTGGTCTGGGGGCTGGCCAAGCAGCACTGGGGCTGTGCAGATTTCCATGTGGCCCGAGGGCTGCCTAACACGGGCCTGCAGCTTACCACTGTGGGGCCTGCACACTGTGTGAGGTAACTCTTTTCCCACCCCAAAAATAGAGTTTCCTTGCATAAGTAGAAACCCAGTTTAAACTCTGTTATTTGATGCCACAAGGGAAAGGAGAAGTGGGACCATTAATATTATAACCGTACCATAACAATTAATACCATAACCGTAACTGGGATTGGAGTAAAGAGGTAATTACAAAATCTTTAAATAGAGACGCAGCCTAGTTATTAGAACAATAACTCACAACTGTGTGATATGTGGCAAGAATTGCTGCTTCAACTGAATGCAGTAAATCAATTGAAATCTTTCTGAAAACAGAGCAGGTATGAAAAAATAATCCTTTTTTATGGAGATCACACAATGGAAGAAAATGAAGCAACTGAGAAATAACTTCTCTGTTTAACAAACTTTAACTATTAATGTATGAATTTAGAATAAGTGAAATAAGTGAAATAAATACAATTTCTGTAAAAAAGAAAACATTAAAATGATCTTTTGATTATTCTGATTATTTTACACGTGTTAATTCACACTATTCCAGGCTAACTTTACATATTTATAAAGGTATTTCTTAGAAAAGGGTGTCTTTGAACTGTAAGTAACTTGTCTGTGGAAATGTCCAGGAATTGTTGCCATTGGCATAGTCTGGCCTAGGGTGACCAGGGCTAGGGTGGCAGGTCCTGGAGGCAGAAGACTCTCTGCTGCATAACAATCGCTTAATTGCAGAGTTAAAAGGGAGATCAGCCCAACCGGCCACTAACACTATGGAGGACTGTGCTGTGTTGGCACACCCTCTATATTTAATTTCCACGTCCCAGCGCTCGGTAAGGATAACAGCTCAGAGGGGGCGGTTGGTGGTTCTGCTCTGGGTCAGGTTTAGGGCAGCTCCAAAGGTAAGCACTAAATACGGCCCTGACTGTCATCATAAAACAGCTTTTAACATAACTAAATTCATTTATTAAAGCTACCTAAAGCTTGTGCTTTTTTATTGTTTTGGAGATATTTTATTTCAAAGTCTACCTCATGGGCGGCGAGATGGTTTTTTTCATCATTATTTTTTGGATGATACTTTATCATGGACCAACGATGAGGACTCAGTAAGATTGGGGGTATGGTGGACAACGAAAAAGAGGAAAACTGATTCCAAACGTTACCAACAAAGGGGAACCAGGAAATATATATATGTGTAAAAAATATGCAGACTTGAATAATTCTAGAAAATGTTCTATGTAATCTAGTTTATGAAGAAATATTTCCCAAACTGTCATAAAAAAACAGAGGCGAGAAGAAATATATTTCCCCCAAATGTTAGCCAACAAGAGAGAGGAAAACAAGTATGATTCTTTCTCAAATATGTAAAAAATTTGTATTCTAGCTCATGTAAAGTAGAATGACTGTAAGAGAAGATTGGCCAGTTTCTTTATTGATTTGTTGACCAACTAACCCTGGCAAAAAAAAGTTAACACAGATGTTATATGTTATAAGTATCCTAGAAAATAGCTCATTGACAATAATCTCCCTCAGAAATCTATTGCCAGGGCTGATATGCTAAAGCTCCATCTGGACTTATAGGAAAGTGCATTAGGTGGCATCCTACAAACCTTTCCTGGATTTTGCAACTCAGACATAATGTCTAGACCCTTGGAGAATGGCCACTATTAAAATGTAATTCTGTATAATTCTAGGGTTTCACAGGTGTCACGCTGGACAGAGTTATGCATGGTGGAGCCAACGTGACTGGATTTCAAATAGTGAACAATGAAAACCCAATAGTACAGCAATTTGTACAGAGATGGGTACGTCTGGATGAGAGGGAGTTCCCTGAGGCAAAGAACGCACCATTAAAGGTACAGTATTCATCAATTTTATTGCAAAGGAATCCATATCAAATTTAAAGACTCACAATTCGAACTATATTTAAATGATTCAATTTATCATTGAAACCAAGAGTAAACCTGATTATATCAGCATCAAAAAGAGAATCACCTTATCTAGATACTGATCTAGAATGTTAGCTCGCGGGCAGGGCCCTCTTTACCTAATGTATCAGTTTACTTTATATTAGTGTAAATTTATAAGTAAAATAAGTAAAAGACAGGGCCGGCCCGACAATGGAGCCGAGTGGGGCAACCGTTCCAGGCGGCACTTTTGAAGCTCTTTTTTTTAAAGCCGAGAAGAGAGCGAGAGAGAGAGGGCGCCGAGTGGTTTTATCTTACTAAGTTGTCAGTACCCGCTCGGCGCCCCTCTCTCCTCTGCGAGTCCTCTAGCTCGGTCTCGGTGCCGGCTTGTAATGTTGAGCGCCGGAAGATGACTTCATTTCCGGTGCTCAGCATTACAAGCCGGCACCGAGACCAAGCATGGAGACTCACCGCAGGACCGCTGAAAGGTAAGTACGGGGGGAGAGGAAGGGTAGATAATGGAGGGTGCTGCAGGGAGAGGAAGGGTAGATAATGGGGGGCGGCCAGGGAGAGGAAGGGTAGATAATGGGGGGCGGCGGAGAGGAAGGTAGATAATGGATGGGGGGTTGGTGCAGCATTTTAAACTTCGCCGCAGGCCGCATTTTGTCTTGGGCCGGCCCTGGTAAAGATGATACTAATATAATAATAATAATAATAAATATGAACAGCTCGGCAAAATCCTACTGATTAAAACTAAAATAATCAGTCCTAGGGCCCCAACCTGTGTGAACTTCAACTATACAAATGCACATCTCATATGTTGCCAAAATATTATGTACTTATCTGTGTTACAAAGGAAAACAGCCACATCAATCAATTTTACTTAGTTAATACCCCCACGAGGAGAAAGAATAATAACATGCATATTCAGGGAGATTTTCAAAGTCAGGTTTTAGGTCAACTCATCGGGGCATTGATTGTGTTGAATCCAGAATTAGCTGAAATCCCACAAGCCTATATAAAATAATTTGCTTCATTATAAATTAAAATTGGGTCACCATCAGCAAAGCTCTACATTCCAGTGGCCTTAACTATACATTTTGCTTATCTCGTCCTGGTGGTAATTACATCAAGTGGTTTCTTAAAATACCCCAGCTCTAGCTGCAATTATTATATATTATTAACAAGGCTACCAAAGCTACTGACATGTATACGTGCAGCCTAGATACACCCCAACAGCCAGTATTTTGTGCTCATTTCAAAATGCTGAAAAAACATGAATTGAGCACTTTAACCCTTTTAAGAACAAAGGCTTTTTTTACACAATTACAGGAGCCTTTTCAACTCTAAAAAAAAATAAATAGCATAATTTAACTGAGTTTAGAAAATGAAAATTTAGGCAAGTATTAGAAGGTACATCATAACTATGTAAGTGCTTGTTTTTTCTAAACATCATATATTTCTCATACGGCCATTTCCTCACCAACCCTTTATTAAAAAAAATGTGGCACAAATAAAACTTCATTTGCTTTTTTTACTTCGATTCCTTGCGAAGAATAGGTGCCAAAATACTGTTTTATAAACTGCATTATTTAGAAAAATTGAAAAAATCAGACTTACATTTGCAAGAACTACATTTTTTTTACTATTTCATTTTCGTACAGGAACAGAGTTTTTCCTGCTTTTTACATTTTTAAATATTTTATTTTATTTATTTATTGATTTATATTTATATCCTCATTAGAGAGCTATGTAACCAGAGTACAGATATTTTAGGTCTCCGCAGACCCCAGGCACGTTCCCCTAATGACGGCATCATAGAGTACCTTACTTTACATAGTTATAGAATTATTTATAGTGGTGAATATAGTTATAACTTATGTGTTGAAATTCAAAATAGTGTGCGGAACACTACCTCTAACCTTTTTCACATATTACACATCCTGAAAATAATGGGTAGGTCAAAGTACACCCAAAGCTAGGCGCAGACTAGCCATTGAGTAACCCGAGAGTAGGGAGTGTAGAGTACAGCAGCGTATGTTGGGTAGGAGGTCTCATGTATGTCACATTATTGGGTTCTAGCCTTAACACCTTAATGACAAAGCCCGTACATGTACGGGCTCAAAATGCATTGTTTTCAATGGGTTTAGGGACCGCGCATTGCCCTTAAGGAGTTAAAGTGCTAGGACCAATTTTAATCCCGAGTCCTGCCTGGCCTAAAGCATTAATATATAATAATTCATAAAATATGTGCAATTCATCAGAAGGGTTAACTGAGCACAGAATACATTTTGTAATTAAATGATTCCATTAAGTTTGAATTGATATATTTGTGGTTTAACTGCATGTAATCACGACTATGTTGTTTAATTGATTTTCTTTAAATAAATATAATGCATATAATGCATTCACTGGAGTTGAATTTCATTTCATTTTTTTTTCCAATAATATTTTACTGAAAGATTTATTTTTAACTACATTTAAGGGAGAAAAAAAAACAGATAATCTAAACCTCTTAATAGGTTTTTTAAGTGTGCTTTTCTTTGTTTAGAAAATGTATTAAAATCATTGACATTTTATGTTTGCTGTTATCATGCGTGCTTAAGAAAATGGTGGGGGGGTTCATAGACTATAATTTAATTATAATCTGGCAATGAAAACGTTTTAACCCCTAATTAGCAATGAGTTCATTGGTGAGCACAACAAAGTTCTATGCAAGTGTCATACATTTTTTTAACTAATGGGAAATTAATGACTCATTCTGTTGCCCGATATCAACGTAACAGTATTTTCTAGAACTGCCTATCAGACAAATTATAGAGTTATACGTTAATAATCTGTAACCCTTCCTTTTTTATGAAATTGTATGGGGGGAATATTCATTTTCCACTTACCCCAAAAAATTACAGTAAAAGTGTATATTATAGAAAAGGGCTTTATTGTAATGTACTAATTTCCAACAGGATCAGAGTTGCAACTTTTTCACTTTAGATGGGGAGTTTGAGCTGCTCGATGGGTGCATTCATTTAGGCTGGCCTTTACATGCTCCTGCGCCTATAAATCCGTTTAACAAAAGAATTGTACGGGCACGTTAACCTAAACTGAGTCTTATTGAATGTTAATTTCTAAACTATAGAACAGACAAAACATCCTTGAAATGAGTTTATAGGTCACAACGAGATTCTGCTGGGAGTCC
>VKOC01000008.1:7730448-7741773 GCA_009364415.1 Spea multiplicata | reverse complement strand
CCTCTTTACAGAGCCCATTGTGAAAATAGTGCGGAGATTCTTCTATAATATACACTATAAATATAATTGATATTCTAATGTAACATTAAACACTGGTTTTAATCTTTCACAGTCATGGTGATTTTTATCATCTTTTTTCCTACAGTATACTGTATTTCTCTATTTAACCCCTTAATGACAAAGCCCGTACATGTACGGGCTCAAAATGCATTGTTTTCAATGAGTTTAGGGATCGCCCATTGTCCTTAAGGGGTTAAAAAGTCCTGCACAAACACAATGGCTTTTTATCTTTCCCTCTACAAACCTCTACCCCCCAGGGGAGCGACATAGCAAGTGTAGCATCAAAGTACTTTTCTACAGAGGGGAAACTATTCCAGAAGCGCCATCTCTGGGGGATGATGTCAGATGGCATCACAGGCCAACGCTCTTCCAGGTTTAACTATTTATGTCTGATGATTTCTGTGACAACATCAAGCTCTGTTTTTTATTTTTTTTTAAGAAAACACTGTTGTATATATGGAGAATGCAGCGGTGAAAACCAATTGTTCACAATGTGACAAAATTTGGCTTTCAACTTTTCAAGTCATGGAAGAATGAAATCAAATATTATGCAGGGTCTTTTTCATATTCGTGAATAGGGTCCACAAGATAAAATAGAAGATTTACGGTAGTTTCTATGTTTTGCCAAGAAACATTTACTCTCTGAGTTCTCCTTCTAGACTTCACACCATTTGAATGTGGAAATATGAATATATTAGTATATGTAAGGTTTCATTGAGGCACACTCAAGAAATATACTTATTTGAGTATATAAACTCACACACACACTGCATGAGTGACTTATACAGTATATACTGGTAATACGTAAGAGTCTGTAGACCTTTTCCAAGACTGGGCCAGATATTGTGAGTGTGAAGCGATGCCTTCACTTCTGTTTCCCATTGTTTCAACATGCAATGTAATGTAATTCTGAGAATTTCACCAGTTAATGAAATAATATCCACTTTAACCAACCTATGAGTCACGAGTGGGAAAAAAAACCTAAAATAATTTCCTACAGCCTCATAAATAAAAAATAAAATTAACGAGGTAGTACTTTTACCATTTTTTCTACATTTTTGAACACATCATTTACCCGTAGTTGTCCCATGGCGTAATGTATGCATAGATTAATGTGCCTATTTCGTATTGAAGAAGTAGCAAAGTAAAGAGCTTTATAATGTCACTGATGTGACACCAAGTGTGGCGTGCACGGCATGAGCATTGAGCTCCTGAGCACATGGAGTGAACAAGCCACTAAGTAAACGTTCACTGCTTTCCAGATCACGTGGTTTTGCAGACAATAAAATTAGCATTTTTATTTATCTAGCTTGCCAGCATTTAGGGAGCCTATATGTATCATCAGACTTTGTCTAAAAGGAACAATGTTTTTTTCATTCTCTCAGCATTTTATAATTATTTGATTGAGAACGTGAGAAAAAAATATTTGTGAACCCTCAAGGTCTGTATTATTAAGTCAGTCCTCTTATTACCTAGCAAGGTTCATTTCTGTTTCATAAAGAAGATCAGATTATGTACACTTCACAATAATTAGGATACAAAGTGTACCGGCAAGTGAATTACCATGCAATACTAGACAAGTATTCTCATTGCAATGTTTTAGTAATCACCATTATAGACAGTACTGTTGCAGGGAAATTTAAAAAGCTTTTTTTGTTATAAATAACTACTCGTGCTGAGATGTACTAATCTAGGGTATCACTTTTAGCCCCCTAGGGCCACATATAAGCTTGGTATTTAGGATAATACCTAGGATAATTATAAAGCCAGAATTCCAAAAAAATAGAGTATCAGATCTTATGGGAATTACTTGTTTTTAATTAGTGTGCATTCAAACATCTAATATTAATGTCTGGGAACTTTCTCAGTATCCTTGCCCAGAGGACTGTCCCACGTTCATATGGGAGCTTGGATAGAAAGGGAGCCAACTGGGATGAAGGGCACACTGAGACATGGCTAACTGTTGGGAGGTAGGGATGGTTTGGGAAGTTGGCAAAATGGCCAGTATGTGGCTGGAACCAAATGCCACTCTCCTGAACCCAGAGATTACAGGACCACCTCCGTAAAATGCTTAAAATTCAATAGCCTGTTAGATAATCTTAAAGAGATCCCAGTCCCGAGTTCCTAGTCCTACAGTAAAATTGTTACGCCTTATAAACCATGCATCATGGAGGGCTGTATAATGGGTTGGACACCAACTGCCAAAGCAGAATCATTTTTACTTTACTGAGAGGGTGAGATAGATACGTGGCACAGCCTCCCATTAAAAGTGGTGCAGGTTAATACAGTAAGGGAATTTAACCCCTTAATGACAAAGCCCGTACATGTACAGGCTCAAAATGCATTGTTTTCAATGGGTTTAGTCGCATGGGATAAGTATTAAAGTATACTCAGTCTAATTGAGGTTGTAGTCTTTATAACCAAAAATGAGCAGACTAGATGAGCCAAATGGTTCTTCTTTGACATCAAATTCTATGCTTAATTAATGCAACACATAAAGCAAAAAGCAAATATACTATTTGAAGATTTTCATAGGGTGCGTTAGTTGCTCATCAAACATAGACAACCATTAGGTGTTTATAAGAATACTTCAGGTAGCTGTAGGTAAAACGAGATGATATTATGGACCACCATGAAGCATGTATATAAAAGACAGTTACTCTTGGTATATACTGGTTAGAGGTCAACACAGAGATAGATACAATTAAGTTTAAATGAGCAGTGCCTGTGGCAAATCACATTTAATAAGTTTTGCTTGATGTATTTTTGATGAAACGTGAACTTGACATTTGTGATTTAAGGTATCCTTTAAGCGAACAGCGATTCGGCAGACAGGAGTTATTGAAGTGAGTCCCACCACTTAAATAAGCACCATTTTTAAAAAAAAAAAAAAGGCATTGTACCGTGTAAAGTAGAATGGCACTAGAAGAACTGGACTGCTATTTATATCATGTACCGAGAAAGTCAGCACTTAATAAGTAGACCATCTTCGGGTCTCAAATCACAGTGACCCTTATTTCCAGGAGGCTAGAATATGCTTGATGTATTTATATGTGTATGACAGTACAATAAACTACTTATCTAAAATGGAAGAAATGCCATAAAATAATGTAAATCTAAATATTGACATTTATATTATAATTCACCATAAAGAATCCACTTGCAGCAACACACATCATCGCTAAGCATTGTCACCTCTATTTAAGCAGGGAAACGTGATATACCCGTGGGAAAAGCACAAATAAATATTAATACAAGAACAAAATCTTCTTGGAGTGGAATATAGTGCAGATATGTTCTGTCTCTTAGGTGACAGACGAGAGAATGACAGCATTTTCTATTATGGGCTTTGTACCACCCATTATTAATAATTCTCCCTTCTGGCCTTATCATTTTCTGTAAAATAAGATTGATTGTTCTTAAAAGCATAAAGTCTGTTCTGTGTCGTTATGGGTGGGGAGGGGGCAGGCAGGGCAACATACATTTACAAAGTCTATTATTTGCAATGTGAAAATGACCCATAGGCACAAGTGTAGGAGATCATTCATCGGATGGCACAGATGGAGATTTCATTATTAAGAGACATGAACATTATTCTAACGAAATATGTTGCAATATGCAGGAGTTGCAGATCAATCAAAATTTCAAACTGTAAAGCTGACACTTAGAAAGAAAGCGTTACCTATTATCATAAGATAATTTTTTTTTAAAAAACAAACAAACCTCTAAATGTATTTTTTTAAAGTGTGTTTTTGTTCCATCTTCTCTACCCATGGGCCATGTAAGGTTCTACCCACTTCCTTCAGTGCATGGGATAAGACTTGGCAGCATTTAAAAAGTATAAGCTCTACTTTTACTTGATGAGAATGTATGTCATAGTACAAGAGGCATAAAAAGAAGAAAAGAATATAAAATTTGAATGAAAAAAAAATATTTTTTTCCCCAAAAAGCATTGCCCAGTCAGTCCAAGTGATGAGCCAATAACCCAATCCTATGCACATATTTTCAAATCCCACAAACATACCCTCACACACATCATACACGATTCTGAAAGAATATCATTGTCCCAGTTTCTCGCCTAATGCAAAATGTTGAATCTAAAAAAAAGTTGGATTGTTAGAAACAGATCAAATGATTTTTTTTCACTGCAGCAATAAAACTATGTAGGCTCTTTATTTGTAAAACCAAGACACATGAGCACCAGGCGATAATTAGATGGACCTACAGACTAAAAGCATGATTCCTTGTGATATAGGATTCATGCCAAACCAATCGAGGCAAATAACATTACCATTGCAGCACATATCACCTCTCTGACATTGTTTATTTTTTACACTGCGCAAAAACCTCCTTTTTAAATATAAAAAGGGAACTCAATGCAGTTTATATCCCAACAGAGAAGCACACAACAGTAATTGGGCTCTTTGTTTTTGCTATCCGTCTCTGCTTTGTCTTTTTACCAACACTGAAATTCTAATATATTAAATGTGCCCACTGGTCTATTTTCTTTAGTTTAACTTGATGTATAATACTGGGGGGAAAGCAGCATGTTTAAAGTCACATACAGCAATGTAAGTGCTAAGTATTAAATATAAACCAACAAGGTAAGAGGCTAAATGAAGCCCAGAATGGTTTAGCACATGGCCACCACAATTCTTTTCCACCGTATTTTATCAGATAAAATTTGGCTTCCCCTTCCCTTTTACCATGCAAGCAGAACTGTCTTTTTTAACCCATTTCTAATCTTTTCAGCTTGTCATGCATTAGGTAAGTTGTGCATCTTGGGGGCACGGCTAGCCCCCAAAAAGACTAGATGGAGGAACGAGTGAAAGCTGGGCAATGGTGGCCAGAACCAAATGCCATTAGCCACATGAGATTTATCATAATGACCCACAGGCCTGGCAATCAGCTCTGACTTCTGAAGCCTCCAGGTAAAATCCGGAGAGTTATCAGGCACAGCCCCTGCACCGCAAGGTAGCACTTTTTACTTACACCGGACTTCATCCTGTTCATTAACTGTTGGTGACACAGCAGACAAACCTTTTGTATTAATGGTTGGCCACCCATGACCACGTGCCACACTGCACTGTGCACAGAGACACATTTATTTGTGTCACTCATGCAGCCAACTGAGTGCTTTAGTGTGCAGACGCCTACTGGATCCATGCTGCAATGGTGTCTCCTGGTAATGTAAGACTGTAGGGTACAGCAACGTGCATCCATTGGATGACCAAATTATTATGTAAATAATTAGCTGCTGGCCTTAAATTACCAAGGCTGATTCTTATCCTCAGTCTGTTCCTGGGTTAGCTCCAACAAAACTTGAACAGGACGAGGAGAACCTAGGTGGGGAGTAGGTGTAACATCTGTCCTCCACCAGGAGGTTAAACACACCGACTCAAAGGCCTGGTAATCAGCTCTCTGGGTAAACATAGAGAGTTCATCTCTGCAGAAGCAGTGAACGATCAAAGGCAGTGTGGTAGCTTTTATCTTTAGGCAGAAGAAAATTCTAATTTCACTAAGACAATTGCCAGCGATGGCATGAATGACATTTATAATACCCTACATAAAATGTACAAACATTTGGACGCAATTTTTTTTTATCAGTTTCTGAGAGGCAGCTAAATATTGGAAAAGGTCCATCAATGTATTACTGAAACAAAGAATTCTATAATGTGTTTGTTGCATACATTCTCAGTCCTTTAAGACCTAGAGTAGGATGCCAACCAATTTTACCAACTTAGGTCAGAAGACAATAGAGAAACTGAAAACAGCTTCCTACTTAAGTGAAAATATTTCACTTGGGCATAATTTGTACTGTACTGTATGTCCTTGGAATACAGGAACAGGAACAGGAATACTCAAAACAATTTAAAAAATCACAGTTATCTTATATAGTTGGTCAGTAAAAGGTAAATGATTATTATATGAACACTAAATTAAACAATGTATTCATTATTTTTATCCAAGCTTTTTTCAAGAGTTTTAATTTTTCAATGCATTTTCAAAAAAAAAGAAAACCCTTGTGAGACAAAAATCTATTATACATTCACATCAGCATTCTCATAGTTCACAGTACCAGAGAAGACCTTAACCACAATGCACGTTTTGTAAGATGTACAGAGTAACACAGTGTTTGGAAGAATTTGGGTGGAAAATGTTAGAGAAATGAAAAGAAAAAAAGGCAAAAGTGATGCACAACCAACCAATACATATTTACGTACAAAACATGGTGGATATAAACAAACACTTCTGCATTGCATACACATATATGTATATACACCTTTTTGAGATGTGCAACCATGCTAAGTCATAAACGTTCTTTAAAAACATTGGGACAGGAGGTACAGGATATTAGAAAAACCTCATACTTCTAAGAAATGATGGAAAATAATTAAAAGCTTCAATTTTCCAAGAAAAGTTTCATTATATCTTCAATAGACTATTGTGAAGCAGTGCTAACCAAGTAAAACCGCAAATAGCCTCAGAGGAATTGAAACAGAAAACACTTTCTGAAGACACAAAATCTACAAAGGAAATATATATACTGTATAACGAATGACAAGAAAAAAGAACACACTGGCAAATCGCACAGACTGGGATTCAATTTGGGCCTCGGCACTTTAAAGTCAGTGACTGATACATATGTCCACACGCTACACGCTTACACTTTTCCGGCATGTAGTTGGGTGTATGCCACAGGTGGCCGCACACTAAAGAAGGAGGTTGGCTGCATGAGCGCCATTTTGCTCAGTGTGTCCAATGGGCTGTATGTGATACACAAGTTTATGTTCCAGTTCTGGCCATGAATTATTTTTGCTTACTATGTACGATTAGAAAAAAGAAATAAATTCCTCTTCTTTAGTAGGGACGCCATCTATCAAGCCTATGTGAATTATAAGACAGGAAATAAATGGTAAGTGAGAGGCAGAGGAACGTTAAGATCTTATTAAGCTAAAAGTTAAAAATGCTTTCATTTTTATTAAATCATATTGAAAAAAACTGTGTCAGGAACATGCACTGAATAGGAAAATAAAATATTTCAAGCTTCCATTTCTTTCTTGACCACATTCCAAGCTTAATTGTTTTTATTATAATTTGTGTTGATTTTCCCATTGTACAACTGATTAAAAATCAACATTAAAGCAATTAATAAACCAGCAAAAATCTGGCACACATGGCTCATAAATCCTGGTAGATGCAGTTGAAATTATCCCTCGCTTCTCTTCTCTGTGATTAACATAGTTACATCCAGAGAGATGATGCTTTTTCGTGAAGGGAAATAAATGGGGGCCTAATGAAATCTTCTGTACTATTAAGGGGAAAAAGATTTTTGTTCCAATAATTTAAGTGTGTTTGAAGTTTCACACATTGAACTTTGGCTATCAACTATCTGTCCTTTTTAGAGGTCTGTTATAGCTCAAAACATTCTGTTTCACTGCTAATAGCCTTTTCACTCTCTGCTTTTGCCTGTAGGGTGATTTTTACAGTCCAGTATGCGCATTACATGATTTATATCTGCAGCCCATGTAACAGAACTATGTCGTGGTGGCTTTAACACTAGCGTTTGGAGTAGCTTAGCGAACGGAGTGCTAGGCACAGCAAAAATAACAAAAACACAGGAAAGGAAAATACAGACTCTATGATGATCAGGTTGTGTCTACTTGGAAGTAAGATAGTTGATACAGATGCTAAAGATCTACTTTTGCAATGCAATCAACATGTAGAGAAAAGTCAAAGAAGAAGTGCTTGAATTGGAAGAAAGTTAACACAGGGTAAAGAAAAAAGGCTATGGTGCAGAAAAAAAGGCTATGGTGTCGATCAGTCAGTAGGTTAGCAATAGATTGACTTACAGTATAGGGGAGTTAGGGGGTAGAAAGATGAGGCCTTAACAAGAGGTATTATACGGAAACCAAGGAGAAAGAAGAATGGACAAGTGTGATGGGGAGATAATAAGGTCAATTGGGAGGCAGAAACAGAATTTGGTGGCAGAACCCATCCAATAAATAAATTTTCTCTTGCTCAAGAATCCTCATTGCCGTGCATTGGATGACAGTGTTTGATGACAGTACTCTAGAACCTAAAGAGTTAAACAAAAGACCTAAGTGGACTAGCAAAGTGCTGATGTGTTTGTTATTGATGGCACCAATCAGTTACAGTGAGTGAGCTTCTTTCTTCAGGGCATGTGTTCCATCTGAGTTATTGCAGAGGGGGATGAGTAGAAAACCACATCTAAGAAAATTTAAGATTGCATTTTCCTGTACATAATCTGCAGTATGAATGAAATTATCCATACGTTTTAACAAATTTTATAACAAGAAGGGCAAGTCTAATATTTTGGTTACTATGATTATATTATGCTGCTACCCTTAAAGGTTATGTTCCATGTAGACAAAACACTGACTGCATTTTCTAGTATATTGAACAAAAAAACATTAGTAGAGAGATTTAACACTTTAAAAATAAATTAATATGCTTTTTTGGTTTCTATGGAAGCAACCTACTGAATATGTTTGTGTCACATGACAAGTGTTCCTGGCAAAACTTATGAATGAAATACAATTTGTCATGATTAAATGTTTCAGTGCAGGAGGGCATGCGTGTGGTGAATGAGAGTGTGTGTATGTAAATGCAGATTGGGGTCTGATACAGAGTGGTGGAAGACTGGGGGCCACTTGGCTGTACTTTTTTCTGGGAATTGTTTGTGCATTCAGCAGTTTCTGTTACTGCTTTCACTTACACAGAAGGAACTACAGAGTTCTCTAGTGTCTAATATAGGGCTGTCCAGGTTTTTTTTCTGTAGTGGGCTACTTCATTAGAAATGTATGTGTTCTGTTATTTTTCTTCTGAACCTTTTTTGTTCCTTCTCCCTGTGTCTTCATTTCTTCGCCTGCTTCTCTGTGAACTAGGCCTCCCAGGGCAACTTCCGCAATAAGGGCGGAAGCTCCGGGCACACCGCTTCCTTTGATTGGAGGAATGGTAGGGAGATATCACACTTCACCCCTTGTGCTAATACTGTATTAGCCTCCATCAATTCTGATGGGATATTGTTTCATTCATCTACCACCCTCTCAGTGAAGTTAAACTCCCTTACATTACATCTAAACATTTGACCCCCTAGTTTTAGACTATGGCCTTTTTCCTATCTGAAATAAACGTCCTTTCTGTGAGTTATTTAAATGTTTCTATCTCATCTCTCCTCTCTTCTTTCCTGCAAGCTATACAGATTAAGATCCCTTAGTCATTCATTTTATCCTGCAAACCGTTACCGTTTTAGTTGTCCTCCACTGAACTCTCTCTAAACTCTCAAGATATGGAGATGAGGTCTCCAGAACAGTAAACATTACTCTAGGTGAGATATGACCAGACATATGTGAAATGGTAGAACCTCATCTCTCTTTCTGCTACTAATGCCTCAAGCTATACACTACAACACACAGAACTGCATGGTCTGCTTACCTTCTCTTCTGCTGTCATTGACAGAACAGTGCCATATTTTGCCTTGGGGTGTTTACATCCCAAGTGTATTATTCTACATTTATCAACATTAAACTGCAACTGCCAGACTCTTGACCATTCTTCTAGTTGTGTAAATCACTTGCCTTATTTTACCATGGATGTTTTCCCTGCTGCAAACCTTTGTATCATCCGCAAAAGACATTCCTAACTATTTAGATCTTTTGTACTAATAAAGTAACATTTGTGACAAACTTAAAGAAAAAAATAAGGCAAACCTACCCAGTATTCAGACATTGATCTTAAAAAGAAGGCTCAGAGGTATGCGAAAATATAGCAATTAACAAAAGACTGATAATTACATACAAAATTGATTTATTGACCTATCGTGTGCTCTTGTCGGAACAGCTATACATAGAGGTGACTTCTATAGTAAGATAACCAAGCAAAAAAGACAATAATATTCAAGTTAATGGTATAGAGGCTTATCTAAATGTTCAAGGGTATTTAATAAGTTAAACTGACATTGAAAACAAAATACGTTGGTTGCAATGATTAAGCTATGTCCATGTGGTGGAATTCTAAATAAACAGATAAAGCTACATAATAACATTATGACCACCTGCCTAATATTGTGTAGGTCCCCTTTGGCTGCCACAACAGTCCTGAGCTGTCGAGGCATGGACTTCTGTAGGCCTCTGAAGGTGTGCTGTAGTATTTGGCACTGAGATGTTAGCAGCAGGTCCCTGTAAGTTGAACAGTGGGGTCTCCATGGATCGGACTTGTTTGTCCAGCACATCCCAAAGATGCGCAATTGGGTTGCGATCTGGGGAATTTGGAGGCCAAGTTAACACCTTGAACTGTTGTCTTCCTCATGTCATTCCTGAGCCATTCTGTGCTTTGTGGGAGGGCACATTATCCTACGGAATACCACTGCTTTCATCAGCCGAAAGAGGTCAGCATGGGCACCCTGACTAGTCAACAAACTGCGATGCATTGTGTGTGTGACACTTTTCTACGAGAACCAGCATTAACTTTTTTAAGCAATTTGAGCTATAGTAGCTTTTCTGTTGGATTTGACCACATGGGCCAGCATTTCCCCCCCATGTACATCAATGACCTCCCATGACCCTGTGGCTTATTGCTTTTCCTTCCTTGGACCATTTTTGATACTGCAGCCTGGAAACACCCCACAACAGCAGCAGTTTTGGAGATGCTCTAACCCAGTCGTCCAGCCATCACAACTTGGTGCTCGGATCCTTACGCTTGCCTGTTTTTTCTGCTTCTAACACTTCAACTTTTGAAATATTCCCTTGCTGCCTAATATATCCCACCCACAGAAAGTTGCCATAATAACAAGATTATCAGTGTTATTCCCTTCACCTCTTAGTGGTAATAATATTCTGGCTGATCTGTGTATATTATGTTGTTATAGCAATCTACAGTTGTGCTTACAATTGCCTGCAATTGTGATCAGGAATGGCTTGATTATATTTATCCCAATTCGCAAGCTCAGGCAATTGGCCGTTTATACCATGGTACAAAATAAGTTGAACTAAGCCGTACAAAATGTAATGAACTGAAAGCCAATAAAGAGTGAACAGAAAGGTCCAGTCTGTGTGTAAATAATAAGTAATAAGTAAGTGCAGAGAAATTCCTGAAAGGAATGTTTATAAAGTAACATCAAGTGTTACACTGAGTCCAGAGCTGTTTCCGGATACAACAAACAATGTTCGGAAAGTAATAGTGTATACAAATGCTATACAATATTGCCTGCTGGTATAGAATTGTCCGTTCTATATCAGCAGA
>VKOC01000008.1:7716204-7728741 GCA_009364415.1 Spea multiplicata | reverse complement strand
TAATAATGATTAAGGGGAAGGCATGTAAATCATTGACATTACAAAAAATGTATTCTCTAACGCTTGTGCCATTGGGTGGTACAGGTTAAACAAACCAAAATGCAACCTCACCATATGTTAATGTTTAAATATAAAATGTAATTGGCAGGTTTGCTGTACTACTACTGCTGCTGCTACTCTATCTCCTTCCTCACTCTGGGGTGGGCAATGATTTTAATGTTTTCTAATATTTGAGAAATTCAGTCCTGTAGTAGTTAGTAAGCTGGGTGTCTCTGTCTGCCCATGCTTGCCATGTGCCCTACCCTGCCTCTGCTGCGTTACTCTGATGGATCAATGCTTTTCATTTTTGTTAATATTGAGGAAATTTAGTCCTGCACCAAGCAGCTGGATGTGTCTGTCTGCCTGTGTCTTCCCTGCGCCATGCCTCTATTTCTGCTGTGGATCAATTCCCTGCCTTAGTCTGGGGGATCAATTCTTGTAATTTCTTTGGGCAAATTCAATCCTGCACCAAGGGGCTGCATGTGCCTATTTGCCACTGCCTGCCCAGGCCATATGCCTACTAATGCTGGTGCTCCTCAACCTCCTTCCTTACTCTGGGATGGTCATTTCTTATTGTCCATTTCTAACACTGGGAAAAATTCAGTCTTGTACCATACGGCTGGATATGTATGTCTGCCAGTGCCTGCCCTCTACCCTGCCCTGCATCTCAATGTCCTTCCTTACTTTTGGATGATCAATTCTTGTTCTATTTTTTTAATAAGGGGAGGATTTAGTATATATGCCAGTGCCTGCCCTGCCTCTGCGGTTTAATCTCCTTCCTTACTCTTGGAAATTATCTATTTGTGGGTAATTTGGTCCTATACAATCTGAATGTGTCTGGCAGTGCCTGGCCTGCCCCTGCGGCTAAGTCTCCTTCCTTATCCTAGGGGATACATTCTTCTTATTGTTTCTAATATTAGAGTAAATTTAGTCCTGTACAATCTGGATGTGTCTGACTGCCTGTCCTTGCCCTGTCCCGTTCCCCTACATCTCAATGTCGTTCTTTACTTTGGCGGATTAATTTCTGCTCTTTTTTCTAGTAGAAGGGTCAGTCTGTCTGCCAGTGCCTGCCCTGTGCCCCCATATTGTCTTGGTCTTACTCTGGATGAGCAATTATTTTAAAAAAAAAAAAATGGGGATTCAGTCTTGTGGCTGGATGTGTGCTCTGTGCCCTGCCTCTGCGGTGCAATCTTCTACTCTGAACAATCAATTCTTCTTCTTTTTTTGAAAATGTAGTTGGGTACAATCTGGATTTGTCTGTCTGGCACAGCTTGTTCTGTTCCCTGCCTCTGCTGCTCTGCTTACTCTGGAAGGGGGTCCATTTTTTCTAATATTAGGGGGGTTTAGTTCTGTACAACCCTAGTCCACTGCTGCTGCAGCTCAATGTTGTTATTTTTTCTAATATTGTTGGGAGGTTCAGTCTTGTATCATATAGTTGGATGCATCTACCTGTCTGTGTAGTGTCTGCAGCTCAATCAGCTTTCTTACTCTGAGGGAAGTACCGTCAGGCTGGCTGTGCCTACCTGCTAATATCTTCCCAGTGCATTACTACTATTGCTGCTGCTGCTTTATCACCATCCTTAATCTAAGGGATCAATTCAATCAAAATGGTCCAATTTGGGGAGAAATTTAGTCCCATAACCTGCTGCTGTTGCTTGTTGTGGCAGTCCTGAGATACTAAGTTGAGTCTGGATATCTTGCTAAACCTTAAGTTGGTGCTGCTGTAAGTGAAAAGTAAATCCAAAAGGTGGCCGGGACCTCCGACTTTCCCCCGATTATCATTTCCAAATCTAAAAAGGTCTTCAAATTTTGTCTGAACTGAACAGTCGAACACATTTATTGTCCGAAAACAAACAAGGAAACAATCGCAATGATTCTTTAAGTGTTAATTATAGCAATACAGTTGCATGCTTTATGGGATGAAGGAAAGACAATTTTGTGGGGATTTCGCACAGATACACGCCACAAGCCATCTTGAGGGGCATTTCTCTCATCTTGTATCCTATTGTGGATCTGAAAGCCTATTTTTCAGAATACGTCATTTCAAACATGCAAACTCAAAACTCAATTATGTGTATATATTCTAATATGTGTATGTATATATATATATATATAGATATATATATACACATATAAAATAATCCCTAGGTGTAAGATTAGCATTAAAAAAAACAGTGGTACGGTAACAAATACTGTGCACATCCCTATTAATAAATCCTAACATCATTAGCAGCAGATGTCATTAGTGGTAGCATCGAAATTTCTACATGTGCATCAAGAAACCTTAAGAAGTCCCTAGGACCTGGGTGCCTCAATGCACCGTATGGCCTGCAGGGGCCTATGTAACCACCCAATTTTACATTGCCACCTAAGAATATGAGGAATTTTGGGACCACAAACTATTTTGCAGATGTAATTTATCATTAAATCACTAAATGAGAGGTACATTGATCATAAAGCGTAAGATTTTAAAATATGATTCTATGCATTCATTTCCTAGAACCCAATAACATTGCAATGGATTGTTTGTCCACCTGGAACACAAATGGTTGAATTTGCTAATATCTACATATACTTGCAGCTTAACCGTTTGCGTCCCTTGTGGATCTATGCTAAGCAATTAATTGCCTACCTAATCTGCATTTACTGCAACTGGACATGAATATTTATTGTAATATAAGGATAATTAACATACGTGGTATTTAGGAAATTGCTAGTACGTGTTTAGTAAATTACAATAAATTATGATTGTGCCACTTGTATGTTGCTTAAACTGTGTGTTTTTTTTTTTTTACAAAAGCACAGAATATACCTAAAGAGTTAACTTCTGTATGTGTTATAGGGGTGAACAGAGCACTGCTGCCTACTTTGGCTGTGTTACTGTGTACAGCGCAGTGCTATGATCTCAGATCAGGAACATGGAATGACTCCCTCTTAGGACTGAATAGGCTTTCCTTGCCCTGCCTCCATCCCTCAGTGTCGAGAAGAAAAGGTCCCCAGCATGAGATGCTCCGCTTAGGCACTTTTCCCCTGGCCAGGCGTCCTTTGTGGCTTCGCCATGGCTGTTTTCAGCAGTGAAGGGGTTAGCCGCGGGTCCACGTGAGGCTGCTCTGCTTCTATTGATTGCATCTTCGAGTAGACAAATGCAGCGCTTGTGCTTTGCAGTCTTCTCGGGGCTGCGGTGAAGCTGAGCTGAAGGATGCTGCTTTAACTCAACGTCAGATCAACTTTGATCAATAACCCCCCTGCTGGTCCCTTTGCAGGAGCCTTTATTCATCTGATCCCTTTTGGTTTTCTGCCTCCCTTTTTTTTTTTTCTCACCACCATCTTTGGGAGAGGAGGAAAAAGTCCTCCTTTGCTCTCTCTCTCTCTCCTATACTGAGAAGGGGGCTGAATTGCTCTGGTCTGCAGTCAATGGAACTGTCCGAGGTGCTGTAAAGAAGACACAAAGCGAAGTGGACGATTCACTCCAAGCCCCTGGCTGGCTCAGTTTCGTTTTAGAAATTGAATTTTTTTTTATATATAAAAGGCTGTGAAAAATGGGGCAAAATCACATCCAGACCGTCTTCCTTCTGCTGGTGAGCCTTGGAGGGGAAAGCTTTGCAGGATTCCCTAACACTATCAATATAGGTAAGTGATTGATCGTGCAGAATGCAGACTTAAACCTGCACACCATGCTGATTGCGCATAGCAGTGGTCCCTTTATGTTACAGACATGTGCCGGGGCATTTTACACTCAACTTACCCTGCATTGTGGGGTGGGCTGGTTGTGTGGAGGCATGAAGAGTAAGCATTGCCCAACTTGTATGCCTTTTATTGGGAAGACTGTAATCTGCAATCTTTAAATGCCCCCTCTATTTAGTGATCAGAACTCAAACACTGCTTCCTACATCCTAATGTTTGATTGTTCACTTGTGTAGAATTACTGTAAGTAAATAAAGAGGCAGAAAGGGGGTTGTAAGATATTAAATAAATTCAATTAAACAGGATCTCCTGGACATGGGTGTGCTACAGAATTGAGCATTCCAAATAGAAACATCGATAAGAATCATTCAGCCCATCTAGTCTGTCCCATTTTCCTAATGTAAGGACTCAGACCTTAATTTGGGTTTTATCTTAGATGTAGGATACCCTTATGCTTGCCCCATGACTTTTTACATTCCCTTACAGTATTGACCTGTACCACCTCTGCTGGGAGGCTATTCCACTTGTCCACCACCCACCCAGTCAACATAAAATAGCAGTAGATTTATTCTGATGCAGCACACTGCAGAAAAGTTACTGGACTTGTAATGGAGCAAAAGGTTTCCTAATGCACCCATCAATGCTTTTCTGCATTAAGTCCCAGGAACACTGCAAGTTCTGTGTGCGCTTCATTTGAGGACAGAGCGCAGTATGCAGAGGAAACACACAACATCCCATTCAGTTAGAGCTTGTACGTTGCTGAATAGCTGTTGTTCTTGATAGAGGCTTATAAAAAAAACAGAGTCAGCAAATTGTGTTAAAAGAAAGAAAACAATCCATATAAGAACTGGGGACGGTCACGGTTCTGTCTATGAGTAACCCTTTATATGCCATTTCACTGCATTTTGAATATATATATAGAGAGAGAGAGAGAGAGCGGGAATACATGCAGATCTAGGGTTACCTTAACTACCATCATTCCCTAGTGTTTGTATTTATATGCACACCCATCTATTTGTATACAAAAGAAATGCATTTGATACATTCATATGTGTCTTATCTGTAAATTGTGTTTGTTTATTTAATACATATGTGTTTTGGCCATTCATGCACCAAACGCTGTTCAGCAGATTCTTTAGTAAAATGGTGAACTTTCCACTGAAAAAAAATATAATTCAAAGGGTTAAGGATGACTGGCGCATTTAAAGACCGTGCAACAAATATACTTTTGTTTTTATGTGTTTTATAGGTGGACTATTCATGAGAAATACAATTCAGGAACACAGTGCATTTTTATTTGCAGTGCAGCTGCACAACACAAACCAGAATAACACAGAAAGGCCCTTCCAGCTGTTCCATCATGTAGACCACTTAGATTCATCCAACAGTTTCTCTGTGACAAATGCATGTGAGTACCTTTAAGCATGCTGTATTTATGTGGCAGGTGTCCCGACGTGCTCCATGTATAATGAAACTGCAAAACGGCATCAAATGAGTTTCTTTTTTTAAAACTTTACTTTACTTAAACATTTGAGAGGTATAGTGTAGAAAAAAATCTGTGCAAATGACGTTCTAGGGTTAAAATATCTTAACTGGTAAAACTGTATTCCAATCTATTTTTTTCATTAGGTAATGGGTATTCGATTATCAGGGAAACTTAGCGTTTATTAAGTATATGTATATATACAACCATCTATATATAATATACAATATTCTGTGACTAAAATCGGGCTTTTATATTGGTTACATAAGTATATATATTTATATATTAATATATATATATTAAAGAATCCACATAGCAGTTGATAAGAAATTGTATCTGAGCAGAATAAATGAAGCAATTCATCTGTAAAATAAGAATTTAGCTGTACTGCAGAAAAAAAAATGGCACATTTAATGCAGCGTTCAGAATGTATGGATTCTACGTATGAAAATAATGTGAATATGCATGATCTTTCGTGGCATAGCGATGTACCACTGAATTTGCTAAATACTTTGCACTGGAATGTGTTGATGAATGTACTAAATCTTAGCAATACTAAGACTTCATAGTTTTATGGCATGGTATTTAATGAGCTCTTCTCTGCAGTGCTCGATTCGCTTCTGTGGGCCATATGAAATAATAAGTATGCTAGGGAAATAGATGTGTGAAGTGTTGCTGAACGCAAATCCCCCAGGAGCAAATTTATAGAAGGCTTTATATAATGTAACCCGTTTGGAATCTCTGTACTTTTATAGATGGAATTTAACCCCTTCTCACTCATACCACCAATCACTGCACTACAACGATCATCTGGGTGCTACCAGCCAGCTGCTTGAAGCCTTGCAATACCCTTTGATGATCAGAACACAGCAGCCTTGAATAGAAGAATTACTTAAATTTTGGATGCCTTTTGCGTTCCTTTGAGTAACAGAGCAGAACTGGTAATATCGATGAAGAAAAGCCAAGATTTTGTGTTTTTTTAGTCTGTTTTCTTATGATCACTATAAACACACAGATCACCATTTAAGAATGAAATCAAAAGATTGAATATATATATCATCTGATACCCAAGGAAAGCACTGACCACAAGGAGCATTTGATTTGGATATTTTTTATTCATAATTGAGGCTGGCAATTTAGATTTAATTAGGACTGTCCACTTCACAGGGAACAGTTACTTGCAGCATCTGAAGTTCTTTTAAAGTTCACAAAGATACGCTACGCCAACGCACTTAATATTAGCGCGTTACTCTATTTCTTGAATGGATGTCATTTAAAGCAAACACTTTACTGCTAATCCTTAATCAAAGTAATCCTTTCAAGAGGCTGGCTTTCCAACACTATTTCACCACTATCAATGAATGGAGTAAATTCAAATGCACAAAGCACTTACACTTAGAAGTCAGTAATTGATTTCAATCAGCAATATTCCTTTTGTAAATATGTAGAAAATAATTCAATGCTCTTGAACAGTTTCTAGCGGTAGCAATAGATTGGGAAATAAAGATTGGTTTTGCTCAAGACAAAGCAGAACATTTTGAATCTTAAAAACATGGAATATCATAGTTTAATTCATAGAAAAATATTGCTCCTGCTGACTCATGTAGAGTTTTAATGCAGTTAATAATGCATGGATTATAGAGGGCAGTAGTGGTCTGAAAAGAGAGGACCACGGCTTTGCCTTATGACCGATTAAAATGTAAAATATGAACGGGAGCAAGTGGAAATCAGCCACTCCATTGTAACTCATTCAAGAAACATTAAATACACGTGGTTTTAAAAATACTAGAAATAACGAAAAGCAATAATTTTGAAATGTCAGAATCCTTTTACCCAATAATTCAAACACGTGGAAACAAAACTTAAGAGTGCTGCATTACTGAGCTTGAAATGGGACACAGTGTGAATGCAATAATGTCAATTATATTTTATAAGAACACTTTAGCAAAGAAAATAACCTTTTGATATTATAAAAAGGGATTCTAGTGCAAAGTCTAAAAAAAAGTGAATCCCCCCATAGCAGCCGATAGAATGCGCCTGCAAATTGAACCACTCCAAAGGTAGATATGCTATAAAGACATCATTTTGAAAAAACAATATGTGGCATATAGGCAGAAAACATATTTTGCTGAAAAACAGATTTAGTAAATGCCATTGTAATAAAGTCCCTTCTAACCGTAACCCTTAGTTTGGTTTAATATGCAGAAGGCAGAAGTGGAAGCCAGCAATCCAGAAAGAAGACGCCATTGGGCCATAAAATAACCTCCAAAGAAATGTATTCAACCATCATTACACTTTATAAAATAAAGGATACCTCAAGTGCTGCACTCTAAATGCAATAACGTTAATTATATTTTATAAGAACACTTTCGCAAAGAAAATAACCTTTTGATGTTATAAAAAGGGATTCTAGTGCAAAGTCTAAAAAAAAGTGAATCCCCCCATAGCAGCCAATAGAATGCGCCTGCAAATTGAACCACGCCAAAGGTTGATATGCTGTAAAGACATCATTTTGAAAAAACAATATGTGGCATATAGGCAGAAAACATATTTTGCTGAAAAACAGATTTAGTAAATGCCATTGTAATAAAGTCCCTTCTAACCGTAACCCTTAGTTTGGTTTAATATGCAGAAGGCAGAAGTGGAAGCCAGCAATCCAGAAAGAAGACGCCATTGGGCCATAAAATAACCTCCAAAGAAATGTATTCAACCATCATTACACTTTATAAAATAAAGGATACCTCAAGTGACAAAACTATAAAGAAAAGAGCCTACCACAGTGCCTGTGCCTAATCATAGATATCTGAACCACTTTTCATGTCCCTTGTGGTATGCTGTGTTTGGATGAATACTGTATAGCCTTTTTAGCACTGGATGGTATGTGGGGACATTGTCTTCTTACCGTTGCATTAGAATTATTCAGTTCCTCCCATATTTGATCACAGTTTTGAGTTAATTACAGAATGGAAAAGTTTCTCTTACAAGCTGTGTCATGAGAGGGAGACCGGGATGCAGAGGGGTACAGAATAGTGGAAGGTATCGAGTACAGAGGCAATGATAACTGTAAGCCATACCTGTAGGATCCATGTTTAGGCCTGGTCTGATGGTACAGGTGTGCAGGTGGATCCCGGTGGCAAGCAAGCATTGTAAAAAGAAAATACAGGGATTCGGGCAAGGACAAAACAAAAGAAGAATACAAACAAAACATACAGACTAGCTGTGGAACCTGACACTCATGCAAATATTTGAAGGTTTGGTTGTTGGTAATAAGATGTAGCTTTGCCACCGCCCTACAGTACTTAACATCAGACAAGTAGAAGATAGGAGACAGAGGAACAAAGGGGGACAGGTTAAATACAAAGAAGAAAAAACACAAAAAAGGCACAAACACACAGGCAACTGGTAGCACAGCGCTGCGACAGTATGCAAGACACAGAGTCTGACAGCTTCTGTCATCTACAAGCAGGTCCTAGATGAAAATGGTTGAGAGGGCATTGAAGATAACAGAGAACAAGCGTGACATTAGAACTGCAAAGAAGCCCTATGGTTTGGCTTTTAAAAAAGGATAAGTTAGTAGAACAAACTATACTTTGATACTGCTCAGATCATTTCAAAATCTTCAGATCTTTAACATATGTTTAATATAGGTAGAAGTTAACATCAGGTATAGGGATATGCCTGAGAGTTCTCAGCTAACACAGAACAGAGAGTGTTCTCTCCTCTGCCACCTGTGTTCTAATGCATGTCTACGCTACAAAAACGGATTTTACCATCATAAATACTATTGCTGTTTTTTACTTTGTGCTTCTGTTGTAACGCATTTTCGTTAAAATTCCATGGCTATTTAAGCAGTTACCAACAATAAATGTGTAAATTAACAGCCCCTTTTCTGCAAGAGCCTATAGCTGGTCATGTTACACCAACCCCAATGCCATTAATAAGACTGAAATTGTATATGTTAGGGGCAGGGCTACGCTAAGGCAGGTGCACAGCATCTAAGGTGCCCAGCGGGTCACGCAACACTCAAAAGGGATCGTCCTCATATTAAACCTAAAACTATTTATATATAGAGACCAATATATAGGAAAACACTTGCAAGGGTTAAACCGTGTTTTATAAAAGATTTAAGGAACTCGTTACCATTAAAGACATTATGATAATTGATTTTTGTAGTTTACTATAGAGATTTATATGTCTGCATATATATATATATATATACACACAGTATATATCAGCACATGCTGTTCACTGCAGTTTCCCATTGCAGTGTATTCAGGAAAGCATTGGACGCAGACATGAACTACTGACTTTCCTAAGTGTATAATAGGAATGTGATGATGATGATAGTTTATGGGTTACGTTCTTTGGATCCAATTGTATTGAATGACTTTCCCTTTTTTGCTGTGCTGTTGTAGTGCATTCCACTACATCTCCTCTGCAGTGTCAGCTCATTAGCACACAGATCTCATATCCTCTCTCTGCGCTGTCATTGCAAAAATTGCTGTTGTACACCTTTACAATCAGCTATGCTCTTGAATAACGCTCTTGTGTTCCAGACATCTAAACAAAATGCTACAGAAAGCCAATGCAACCTTCGGGGTTATTTGACGTGGAATATTGCAAACAAACAATCACTGAAAATCCTATTTTGTTCATTAACGTTGTGAGGATAGGCAGATTAGCGAGCGGATAAGAAGTGGCTGTACAAGAATGGATTCTTTCATCCCCACAGACTTGGCAAGTTGTCTCAAGACTGCAGGGCAGGTTTAGATGATGCTGTCTGAGCTATCTTTTATTTTCACTGGGGATCTGTCTCTTCATTAATGGATCTTTAGAAAAAAAAACAAACAAGGCACCCTTTCCTGGCTCTTCCTATTATATCAACCTGTATTGCGTTATTCCCAGGGTATTTTTTTTTTCTCTTTATGCTTTTCTTTTACAACACTCAAATGAATACTGGTTCCACAGGATTAAGCAATGCAGGGTTTTCACTGCCTATTTATGTTGTGGTCTTTTGTTGCATAGTTAGAAACTCTTCATGTCTCATTTGGTTTCTTGCACGGGGAATACCAGTGGTTATTTTGTCACTAGGTCACAAACACTGGCAACCTGGTTCATTGTAGAGAAGGGCTGGAGTTGAAGAACATCTGTGTTTTTCCGCGTAAGTAAGACGGTGAAACACGTGCCAACATACACAAGGCGTTAGTATGCATGGGGCATCTGAGAACAATGGCAGAACTAAGGGATGCATATCATAGACTGACAGCCTAAATTGGATGACCTCATACATTTTCTTTTATAAGAACAGCACAACATGGACCACATGGCTGGATTGTCATAGACGGGTTAATCATAGTCATCAACTATAGGCATTCAAAGGTTCTGTATCACTTAAACAATACATTAATTACACAAGTATAATAAACAAATTTACCTTAGAAGGTGTGATTTAATTATTTCTTCTAAAGTTTAGGGGTTTTTTTTTCACTTTCTGTACAGCAACCTAAGTGATATCCTGACAACTGTCCGGCAGAAATGTTCTTGGTCAAACAATTATATCTTGGTACAGCCTGAACATAAAACATTACTAGGAATGGTGTCTCTAATGTTGCATTTAGTTTTAGAAGTATACAATTGAAAATTCAAATTAAAAGATAAAATGGATAGATCGCTAGAGTATTTTTCTGGACATGACAAGGTCATCGTTATGTTTGATTTCAGTTTTCAGTAGTTTACATAAAATTATATAGTTTCTTATATAAAACACATAGTAGTGTTGTCTCTCTAAGCTTTTAAGTACTTAAGCTCCAGTTCCGATAGTTGCAACTATATTTTCCAAAACTGCGCAGTACCCTCTACATCAGGACCCAGAATACAACATAATATTAATATGCCATACATATTTTTAGCCCCTGAACACCAAATTTTGCTTCTGGAATTGAAGCCTATCTGATAGTAGGAGCATTTATTAAAGAAGAAAATGTTAAAAGTATATATTTAATAAAAAATATGATTGATATGATTACCACAATTACATTGTATTTCAATAAGCAGGTAAATGGTTTTTTTTTCCCCAGTGAAAATGTATTTATTTTTGTTACCAATCATAGGGATATATCTATTTCTGCCATGATGTTTACATGACCCTTGGTGTTAGTATTGTTTAGATGCTCTGAGTCACCTATTCATAGAACAAATAGTTGACAAACAGTTTTCATGAAATAGCTGAAATTACATCCAAAGGTCTTAAAAGGTTTATTCTATTTCTAGACTTGTCCAAAAAAACTTTGTTGTATTGATTGCCAAGTAAACATTGCTAACAACATTGATTGTACTTTGATGGAAACATTGGGCAAATATCCCCAATTGAATCTAGTTACACATGTATTTTTTCATAAAAAGGAATATATGGTTTATGTATTTTTTCCGTGAGATGGAACAACTTAGTATTATATGCTCCCAAAACACCTTTTTTTCAAATTTAAGAAGAAAAAAATGCACTTTTTGTAGAGTCTTGTTGGCTGCAAATTTCTTATAAAAAAAGTTAATGTGTACTATTATAGAAATGAAGGGATTGAGTGATATATCCTCACTTTCGTTGATATCACAGGTTTGATGAGTTCAGTTCACAGTCATTTCATCCTTGACACAAGTAAATGTTGTGTTGGAGAAAACAGGTCATTCTGATCGCAGAAAAGTAGCAATCAGTCAGACAGTTCAACATAATATCAGAGTTTCTAGCAGCTCGTTCCAACCTGTCTACATTTAATTTGTGCCTCAACCCCAATATACAGCAAACGGCATTGTGTCTGATGCAGTAAAAAAGAAAACTGCGGTTAACAATAAATCAGATTCCTTTTGTAGGAGATGCGTGTACTTGATTTAAATATATCTATTGTGAAGTTTATAAAGTGTGTAATCTTTAATACATAGGTAAAAATGTTGTGTGTCTTTAATCGTGTCCTAAGATGAACTTTTAGGCATATGTTCTTCAGATGAGACAGCCACATAGTCTCTCCAATTGATAAAAAAGACAAAAAGCTTTAAAACAGCAGGGACATAGACTTTAAAAATACACTTAGGGATTTATTGCTCACTGAGGATACTGGAAATGGAAAAGGGTCTACCTGAACCTCATTTATTTCCCATTTTCTCTAAAATAAATCTTCTATTACTAATTTTTTTTAATATGATTTTAGGAACACAGTCTTACTCAAATGTTTAGATTGTATCTTTAGAATTACCTAAAGAAGTATTTCTAACTATATCTCAATACTTCCAACATCATTTAAAAAGTTGAAATAATAAAGTGGGCACTGGCCTCAAACATG
>VKOC01000008.1:7673521-7688737 GCA_009364415.1 Spea multiplicata | reverse complement strand
CCACACGCACTGTACTATAATTATTTTTGCGATCTCTGCCACAATTGTTATTCCCTACATTGTGTAATAGATATCCACTTCATGCAAAACCCTCCATTAAGCTTAGTCATCATTGCTGATAAATGGATTCCAAGTAATGGCCATATCATTAAGAGTCGTTGATGTAAAAGAAAGGGACAGACATAACTTGCATATCTCAGGAATGTAATTGAATATCTTAGAAGCTGTACAAAAGAGCGAGTGAAAGCACAAGAATAACCATGACAAACAAATAAGAGCAATTTAAAAATGATGCCAACAATTTGTATAAGACGCATTTCTACCTTTGGGAGGCCGTGCAAAATTGTAATTTTGTCATAATTGTCAGAAATCGTAAATAAATGAATAATCTTAAATAAATAGCTTACACTTTACTTATGGAAACCTATGAAATTGTTTTAAGGACAGGTAAAGCTATTGATACCTTGTTTAGGACGAACTGGTCATCATACTGCATATTTACGTAAGGCGTTGAATGGCCAGTTGAGTTATCACCAGAAATGACAATAGTTGCATTCCCTTGCATACTAATACTTGCAAAACAACTTGTATATTATTCAGTAATATGTAAATGTGAGTACATGCAACAATGACCTCTCTCTTCACCTACTCAGCATTTATTGGGGCAAGGGGTGACAAAATAGCCTTGGGGCGGATCATAGGTCCCAACTAGAACCCCTCAATTCATTCTCATGCTCAGTGGCTTCTGGATGTTAAATATTCAAGAACCTGATAGCTCATTTCTCTCTCCACACTCTCTACCTCCTCTTAGTGTTTATTTGAGTTTAAGAACCCTATGACTCTTTTGACTCCATCACCCCCATCAGTGTTCAAAAAAATAAAACATTGGACATGGATAGATAGATAGATAGATAGATAGATAGATAGATAGATAGATAGATAGATATTAAAAGAATATGTAGATAACATTTTAAATGAATAACTTTTTTATGACTATGTCAGCCTTTTTATCAGCATAAATTTTGCTCCGTTTTTATCTGCAGCTAATATATGACTCGTGTACTCATTGTCCTTACCAAACAAACATGAATACAGAGGACATCTCTCTCTGCTCATGTCTTTCCCTAATTGAGTATTGCCTTTATTATGTAATCATAAAATCATTGTTACTATGACTGATACAATTTGAATGGCATTCCTTGGGGGCATGTATTGTACCATGAACTCCAAATAATTATAATTATTTGGCCTTTAGCTGTAGTTGAATTCAATCAGTAAGCATACATGGCAGCGTGCCCACAGCTACACCTAATGAAACTCAGCACATCTGCAGCTTTGACAACGGGGAAATACCATTGTCGTGGCTTCATTACCCAAGCTATCTTATGTAGCAAATGTGGGACACCCCATTTATGTTTTTTAATTACATTATACATTCTTATGTATACATCCACTGTCAACTTCATTTAAATAAACACATCGCTAAAATTTAAAGCAGCTGTCCCATAATTGTACAATCTAGAGAAGAGGATTCCACGTTTGGTCCACCAGGCCTACCATTAACCCTGTGAATCTTTTAACTAAAAGTATTGACTTTTTAATAGTCTAACGTCTATTGTCTATAGTCTATTGCAGTGACTCACAAATGGTTTAGATAAGCAGTCCTCGTGAAAATCATACTTGTTAGGACCTTTGAACTGGCCTAGGTCAACTAATCCTTAGCTGCCAAACTGGGGGGCAGATCAGTGTCTAGGACAATCAGCTCCCCTTATGTCCTGCTGCTCATTTACAGTATAAAGTGGCAAATCTTTTGTATTGGTGCAGATGCTGATCGGGGGGTTGGGGGCGCTGTCCTTGGTTGGGCCTGGGGCAGCATGACAGGCTAATACATCACTGTATACCAAGTAAAAGCACCAGTTAGGATGCTCAGATATCATTAAATTATATTAACAAGACTGTGTAATCTACCTATTTACCCTTAATGGAGGGGAAAGCTTGCTAACCCTACATATAAATAAAACATACATATGACATACTAGGGCACTGCCAAAAAATCCGAAAAGGTTCTCTATTCAGTTCTGGAGAAACAATGGTTTGCAGAGCTTCACATTGTGGAAAAAATCTCCTTTGGAATACTTTGCAGACAAATCGTATTTCATATAATCTCTTTTCTAAAATCTGAAAAGCACTGACTATCTAAATGAAAAATCCCCTCTAAAGTAGCTCAACAGCTTACAGCATAATGTAAACTCACTAGTAAAATAAGATTTTTAAATCTTAAAGATTTCCACGGACAACTTTTTGAATCATTTTAAGATATGGCAAGAACAGAGAGAAAAATGATAAGCTGCAGATTCAGCTATATTTTGTTTTTGTTTAATGTATACTATGATGTAATAAATTGCTAAGTTACAACTATATTTGTACTTAGTATTCATATTTAACCGGATACATAATGTGTATGTTTATTTATTATAACACAATAAAGGGATCTAAATAAATATCACAGTAATCTGTATTTGCTATTCTCCATATCTGGCATGCAGGAATTTTAAAATACAAACCAATCAATGAATTAATGAATTAATGAATTAATTTATGAAACAATGTCTTGTAGAAGGTAACTCGCTTTGTCTTTGCTCTTTGCTCTTTTACATGGTTGATCAAGATAGTGTCAGCACGTACAAAACTACAACAGGCTTGACATAGGATATGTTAATATGCATTTGCTCAAACGGATTTTTGATGTGTTGTCGTACACACGTCTGTCTAGCTAAGGTCATACATGCTTTTATACTAGGATACATTCACTGTTTTCCACTGATATGATGCTGTTATCAGTTTCAAAGGGCACAGTTACATTAGCCAACAGCCAAGCTCTGAAACGACGTAGACTTGGCTGATACCAACACGTGTTGATCACAACAATAACATGTCCACAACCAGAGCCATCTCTGCTTAGCTGCGTATGCTTCATCACTAGACATATAAATATATAATGAAAATATTTTGCTGGAAATTCCCTTCATTTTCGAAATGAAAGTAAAATCACTATTTGGGTGCCAAATCACCATGCCACTGTAAACAATAGTGTCGTCGGCCATGGGTATCATTTAGATTTCCATTTGCGATGCGCAGTACATGGTGCTTATTATGACATGTTTCATCTTACCTCATGTTTATACTTGTTTGTGTGCACAGGTGCCTATGATTTTTGTAAATAGTTTTTGCGCATATTTTTTTGATTACTGCAAGAAGCAGCACAGAGCAAAATGTACAATGACATCTTTCCCGAGCAACTTTTCTTAAATAGTAGAAAGATTTTAATAAATACAAAGGGTATAGTTTGTGACTTTTCCCATTCTTCCCATTGATACGTTGACTTAGCTATAAAATTCTAAGCATACTACTTTCATTTAGATCTCTGTGTACTATGCAGTACCTGCTTTGTTCTTTTAGCCAGCTACTGTATTTAATACATGGGGTAATTATATACTGCCATTTTTCTTTCTTTTATATTTAGTATCACTTGAATTATAGTGATATTAATTATATATTATTCACCTTTTGATTTTTTTTGTGACCGAAAACCATTATGTTCTGTGGGTTTTGACATTAAACAGCTGATGCCTTGCTTTTACACTGCATTATTTATGAACCTTGTTCCAGAAAATGGAAGCCCTTTAACATTTGTACAGTTTGCAGTGTTTTGTAGTCAGCTCTTCTATATGATTTCTCCTGATGGTCCACTATATTTATAGAGTTTTTATTAAGTCCTACTCATTGCCAATTACGTTTACATGAAGCAGCATTACTTAAATTCTGGTGGCTCTATCACCTGTACCACAAGTCTTCTACAATTGCTGGAGAATGGCTTGACTTGGGGGATATTGAGGGACTGGGTAGCTCCCTTTACTATTGCTGATATTAAGACAAGTGGTATTTGACCCTGACGTTAATATTTCAAAAGTCCTGTTTGGGGAATAGAACCTATATCTAAGGCTCCTAGCCAGGTGAATACACTGCCTCAGATTTATGCAGATACGTAGGATTCCTCTTGTGAGTATCATGGCAGTTACCTGATGAGTGTGGAAAACCCAACCAACAAGATTTGCAGGAGTACTACAAAACACTGATTGGAGTACCCAACTAACTTGAACTCTGTAAATCACAAATTGAGCAAATCGAGCAAAGAATGAATGTGAAAAAAATCAAAGCAATTATTCAGTAGGAAGACCCCACAACATGCCCTCCCGCACAACACCCCTAACATGTGGACCCCATTGAAGTCAATGGAGGATGCAATATAAGTGTCTAATACTGAAGGCCACTGGTGCACTTTTGCACAGCCAGCAGCCTTTTTCAATCCTATAGCAAATATAATATTGATTAGGTTTAGGTCATGCTTATACCTTTTTCTATATGTCCTCCCAAACAACTTTCAGCTTTGTGAATCTAATCTAATAATCATGCCTTAGGGTTTTTTGAATGGTATATGTTGGGTATACTGGTAGGTGCTTTATAAATAGTGAACAGAGAAGGCTTTTAATTGCTTGAGAGTCTCATTTGGGTTAAAATGCAGAACAGACCCACTGATTTAGCTCCTTGGTAAAGTGTCAGGCTTCTCTTCAGAGGGAATGTTATTTTGAAAATCATTATGTGACAGCACTGACTGTGTTGAGTGGGGAGTTATCCATCCCTAGGTTTGAAGCACATGGTCTGTCGTCCCCTTAGACATGCTGCCACAGGTGTATGTGAGCCAGAAATGATGGAGCGCGTATACATAGGGGAAGAGAAGGAGAGAGAAGGAAAATAAATCGGAGATTACTTATTATACACCGGATGGTCTATTCTTACATGCTTTTGCACAGTTCTTTCGGAGTTGTGCTACATCTGAACTGTAAGTGCATTTTGATCTTTTAAGATCAGTTCACTGAAGATACTGCACCATCCCGGTTTCCATTTGTTTTTACAGAACATACAGTTTTACCGCTTGATATTCGATGAGCCTGCTTTTCCCAGTCCTTTTGTGAGTGTAACTTACACTTCATTAATATACACATATTTTTACAATATTACACTATTGTATTTGTTTTTGTTTTCTTCCCCTATGTATACGGGCTCCATCATTTCTGGTTCATTTCTGTAAACACTTTGAGGAAGAGTGTCGTTTGGTAGCTGCTTTCATTGTGGGAAGTATTTATTTTTATTTTTATATTTTTTACACGTGGTATTTTGGGTTATTTTGTATTCACCAATAGGTGTATGTGAGTGCAACATTCCAAGTGGCCAAAGCAGGGCATTGAGGTTGGTGGTGTGATTAGAGACACAGCATGATTAGAGGTAGGCAGAAAGCCAGCAAATGCGTGACAGAACAGCAGCTCAGAAGGACAGCAGTATTGAGTATGAAAACCAAGATTGCCTAAACAGGGCAGGTTGGAGGTGTGGTGGAACATAATGACAGAAGTCCACTGGTTTTTATTAAGTTTCATGCCATTTAATTTAAGGTAATAGTTTTAAAATATGAATATGCGTACAATATGTAATAGAGATGGGAAGGACATACAAAAAGTACTATATAAGCAATTTAGCATGTATGTGCTCAAAACCACACCCACTGGCGGGCTACACTCCTGTTGAAGCCATGTTCCATTTCTGAATCACAATGTGTCCACCCAACAGTAATCCCTTGAATAGGGAATGGTAATTAACACAGTTGTTGGGTCAATAAATTCCTGGAAGATTTGCAATCATTTAAGATAAACATTTTTCTAAAATTTGCTTAAGCACCGATATGTAGTAAAAAAATCTATTTAAAAAATCATTCTTTGTTTTTAACTTGGATTTATTTCAGAACATTTTCTTATAGCTATTTACCATACAGCTCGTTAGTTAAAAACATATTATTAATATTATGTTCTTTTGTGTTTTATCAGTAGACCCAATAATGCATAGAAAAGCTTGGTTGGGCTATGATGGGTTTGACCCAGTCTCCCAGTGAATGAATACTAGTGGGTTTCCAGGTCATTTTTTCTACTCCTACTCCCCAACCATTTTCCCTACTACTTGAAAATGTTCCCAGGTATGCACTTTTTATATTTATTTATATTAGCCTGTTTCAATTTAGAAAAAATAAAGGTTATTTTTAACCTCTTTGTTTATCTTACTCATAATGCTTGATAAATAATGCACTTTTTAACAACCATGTAAGGGTTGGGCTTGTCCATGTCAATGTGGTACACACGACCAGTGCATTGTGGGTGTGCATGTATATATAAAATCGCCTATTGAAATATCTTATACTTATATCTTATACTGTAAAAAATATATATATTTTTGTCTTAATCTCACTTTAAAGCTAAGAAACAGCATAAAGAAAAATCCTGTATCTGCTGGTTAATGACCTTCATTCTCTGTTTCTCTTCATCAGCAAGTTCTTTGTTCCAGTGATTTAAAACTGTAAACTAAGGCTGCACAATAAATCCCCTTCAATGTAGTGGAGGCAATAGGGTTTTCAAGATATAACATACAAAATTGTTTGAAGGTTCGCAAAGGTTAAGCATGTGGACATATAATAATCAGCAGTTGTCACCTAAAAAAACGTAAAAATAAATCCTTAGAACCCACAGGTTTTTTTTTATTTTTTTTTTAACAGCTCTACAGCTTTGAAAAATATATTTCATAAAAACTCATGTGGCACTCGTAACAATAACATACTTCCCTACAGTATGGGTTTTAGGGGATGTTGAAGCAGTGGGGAGCATGGGCCAGTTACAGAAATCATTTGAAAATGAATGGTGAAAAAGTAATGGATGTCTGTCCTTGTGCCTAACCTGCCATTGCCATGTGACTGATTGGCAGGGCCAGACTGGTGGCGCTTAAAGGCCAGCGGACAACAGCTGGATGTAATCGGCCTTGCGTTATGTTTTATGTTGATTTAGCACACGGCCGAGCATATCCAATGGTGCCTTGGTCGCACACCGTGTGAGCAGCATCTCTTGTACCGGCCAGGGGAAAAGAACCCAGTAGAGTCACACGAATGCATGTCACATTACTGTGCTCTGTTCCTTCTACCCCTGAGGGTGGGACAAGAGAAGTTGTTCGCACAGATAGCGAGAGAGGGAAGCAGCAGGGCCCCGGCAGAAGTCTGCAAATGAGAGATCTGCAGTTCAGTTAAGGGGGTGGGGGAGGGTGTATGAGCAAGTATGCGTGATTAAGGGAATGAATATGAGTATATGAACGAGTGAATGAATGTTTGTGAATGAGTGAGTGTGTGTGTGTGATAACATGGATGTGTAAGTGTGGGGGAGGATAGCGTGTCATAGGGAGGCTGTAATTACACTCCTATCATGCCCAGGTTCTAGCATGTACTGGCTGCCTAATAGGAGTGTGATTGCTGTTAGCAATCATATATATAATATTGTTATTGATTTTTTTTTGTCCAATTTTGGTGTGTTAACCACACTTATTAAAAGTAAGGAACACACCAAAATTGGACAGCAAAAATTCAAATTCGATAACAATATTGGCATACAACAAATGCTGATGCCTCCAACAGTGAATATGAAAGATTTTTTATATCACCTCCTGCGACAGCCAGTGGGGCCGTATTCGATTCTGACACCGAGGGAAACCTTACTTTCGAGGAATCTCAAGACCAATTACATTTTTTTGACAACTCATGGCTTTGAGGAATATTTCTTATCCATCATTCTTTGAATGTGTCAATAGAGACAAACACATTTTCCAAATGACATTACAAACTAAACAAAAAGGACTTGTTAATATCCTAATCCATGGAACCTTTGGCTGTAAAATTTACCTTGCTTGCAATGGACCTCCTCATAAGACTTGTTTTGGTGGGATGTGGAGAAATACTTTGTTACATCTGTATTATACATTTCATTTGGGTGATTTTTATCAATTACAAAGTTCTCATGAAAAATTTAACTTGTGATCATGTATGGTGGTCACATTGTAAATGTTTTGTGTTTCATGATGTGCATTTAATTGCAGAAACACCTTTTTTGCCAATATTTTCATAAAGTGGTGATCCTAACTTTGTTCCTAAGTTAAGGCTATTATCTGGACCGAGTTATGTTAATTCCTCTGCCCAGCTAAAGGAGAGGGAACGTTACAGGCCTCAGTAGAAGTATGGTTAAGATTTAACAATGCAGAACTAGTATTTTCTGTTACATAAGATGTTTTTTTATGTTATAAGATTAGAATATTTTTGCTATTCTGTAAAACGATCAACAACTTGGCCTTGGTGGTAATTTTCCTCTCCTGATTTTTTTGTGACCATTAGTAATATTTTTGAGGTAGCGATACGCAGCTCTAGTTATTATATAATAATCTTTGTTTATAATGGGAGGCAGACCGAGAGACTGAAAATGTTCCTGGGGTAAATATTTACAGACTGTATTTTTGCCTTTGGTGATGTAAGTTAGTGGTAGCAAAATTGTTAACTCTTATACACTAACAAGTAACTTGTCGTAGTAGAGTCTATTCTCTTCAATATACGGTATATATGATTTTGCCAAGTAGCTGCTATTTCTTTTCTATTATTCAGCTAAAATATGGCAATTTGGCATCCAAAGAACAGAACACCTTATTTTGTTATCATACTTTTCATTCTGTTTGGGATCTTTGTATTTTAATGGCGGACCTTGGTTTATTAAGAAACAAAAATAATTTACATTTTAATTTTCCCAAATTCTTTATTTAAATAATTATAATAATTTCTAAATTATCTGGCAGCACTATGTGATTAATATCATTAATATTTGCATTTTAAAACTAAATTATCCCAATGGTTAAACTTCTTGGATCGAAAACAAAAATGATTAATACTTTCAAATGTTTCTAACTTATGTGTGTGTGCTTTTTAATGAAACCTTACTTCATCTTTTAATTACCCAGTGAATAAAAAGACAGAAAATTACTTTGGTATTCCAAAGGCGCTAGATTAAAACTACTTTGCTGTCCTTTGAAAATATTTTTATAAGCAGCTTACACGATATACCAAATAATGAAGATAATTTGGGGAAAATCAACCTTTCCTTTTCAATATTGCTGTTTTTTAGCATAAAGGGAAACACCATCAAACATTATTAAAATTATCTAACTATTCATGAAATCCGTTTTCTTATTAAACTACTAGACTTTCCTTGAAATCTGCCACCCATACCTTTTCGTAGTTAAAACATTGTACAGCACAGCCACGCTAGACTAAGAGTTCTGTAACATATAACAGATTTATTCATAGGGTTTGTATACAGTCTATATGGAAAACACTGAACAAAAATACAATTCAGATGACGTGCAGATGGATCCTGAGTTCCATTCGCAAGAACACATGTTCATTTGATTAAAACAAGCTTTAGTTACAATTGCTCGGGTTACTCTTGTATAGTTTTCCTGACATCATGTAATAATATAAATAATGGAGTGAGTTGGTAGGAGAGGAGGACTAGAAAGGCAGTCAGAGTCAGGGGAATTCCTTGGAACTTCCAAGGGTACCCTACCTGGAACTACCTAACTATCCTGGGAAAGTAGTGTCATGAACAGTCAGGTGTAGGACCACAGCTAGCCCCAAACAGCCTTTAGTGGATGGAAAGGCCAGACCCCCCCCCATGAAATGGAAGTTTGCAGGCTCCTTCACTCACATTCTCTGAATGTTTGCCTACCTTCTCTGCCACCCACATCCACTTCTGTGTCTTGCAGCTCCGCTTCTGTGTCTCGCATCTTCTTGTTCTTCGTCTTCTTATTCTTCTCTCCTTTATTTTCACTCTTCTTTCTTCTCTCCTTTCTTTGCCTGCATCTCCGCAGACATAACCTTCTGGGGAAAACTTCTTCCAAAATGGCAGACAGTCAAGTTAGAGAACCGGAAGCCCCGCCATTTTACCCTAAGATAAGCTTGTGTGAACTTCTGCCACAATGGCAGAGCTTCTGGCAGAAGTGGGCAGAAACCTTCTGACAGGTTATGTCCATGAAGATGAAGAGAGAAGACAGAAGAGATGAAGATGATGCAAGACACAGAAGCTGAGCTGTGAGACACAGATGCAAAAATCAGTTCGTTCTATGGGTTGTAAATTGATGCCATAACCACAGTTATTTTGTGTCTGTCATTAATGGCATAGTTCTAGCATTGGCTTGGAGGTTACGAGACATGGGGTTGCAGCGGTTGTGTACCTAGCATACTGAGTTTGTATAATTACATCAGTGTGATGTAGCTGTATTGGAATCCACATAGCCTTTCGAATGCACAGAAATAGTCCTCATGAATGAAGATCAGATGTGAGGAGGGACAGCATTTAGAAATGCCATACCTTGTCTGGATGCCTGTGTCTTCATTTGACAAGCGAAGGAGGAGGCAAGTAGCATATCTGCAAACATAAGATCAGTCTCAGATCACAAAATGACTCTCAATATTTCTCAAACATCAGGCTCAGCTACTATCTATACAAATGTCCCTAGTGGAGTTTGCCAGAGTCACATGACTTGTAAAAATTATTGTGATGTAATTTCATCACGCATGATGCACATTCTACCTCTTTTTGGAAACTAGCAACTCCCCTGCACTTCAGTAAGACATTAAATAATGATATAACATAGAATGATTCAAGGGAAGAACAGAATGTATTCTCATCCTTCCTTCTGGTTTCTTAGCCCCTACTTTTACTTGCCTGTTGATGGAAACACAAGTAGTGCTAAAGGGGGCAGCTGTAGAAGGGTCCTTGAGCAGCCTATGGCAAAGATGGCCAATGTTTCCTATGATAAAATAGCAGCCATATGTCCTTATGGGTGTATTGTTATAATAATAGTCTTTTTAAACACATAACATCTTTCACCTTTTAAATGTACTTTTTCACTGTAACATTTTTTTACTTTATTTAGTTTTCCTGCCAAAATAGGGATCAACTCCTTGCTTATTACAGCCGCTTCCAATCAACGACAATAACGATGTCTTGGATGTATAAGTGGGAAAGAACGGATTACTTAAAGGAAGGTTAAAAATGGGTTTCAAAAGAAGTGTTTAAAAGCAGCTTAAAGATTTATAAGGAAGCTGAAAGAGAATTGTCGTATTTTGAGTAAATTAAAGACAGAATTACAGTATTTTTCTCAGTGCTTCTACAGCAGTAGCTATTCTTAGCGATATCAGAGGATTTGAGTATTAATTCAATTTTGCAATTCAGAGTATGTTCTAAAAGAAAAATGCCTAACCTATTCAAGATCTTAACTCTACCATAGTAAAAATAATGGTCTCGATTTTAAGTCGGTCAGAAAATAGAACAGCCTTTCATTTCGGTGTGAATCGTACCCATTCAATGCCCCAGGGTAAAAGAAAATTAACAACTCTTCTTAGACACATTGCACATCATTTTCATTCACTTTCTCTCTCATTCTCTAAATGTTTCCCCACCTTCTCTGCCGACCATTTCTGTCGGCAACTTCCGCTTCTGCATCTCTTTGATCTTCATCTCCGTGGACATAATCTGGCACGAACTTTCAGTGACATCCTATTGTCTAATCCTTCAATCAGGTGGGATGACGTCACTGAAAGTGTCCAGATTTTGACAGAAGTTCCCCTTGTGGAAGGGACTCCGAAAATTCAAAGCTTTTTGCTTCATATTTGGCCACTTTTGGGGTATTTGGTCAGGGTTTCATGGCTTTGTACGAATCATCAAATTTGCCAAATATTGGTAACTTTGCAATTCGGATGAATTTAAACGCACTAAGTCTAATAAGCAATCAGAGACCGCACATAAGCGCCCCAATTTGGAAACCTCACGTATTGAGGGTATGAAATTGCACATACCTCTAGTGAACCAATGTGTATTTATGATTTCATTGCACTTTTTTCTAGACAATAATACAAACATGTAGGTTGACACAAAGATTAACTGTCATGTTGTTTGTTACAGGCCATGTAAGCCAATAATCATGGTTGACCCAACAGCGGTGAAAGTAACCAATTCTAAGCGAAAAAGTGAAAAATGGGCATTGGTGAAAGAACGACTTCATATTGAAGGAAACAGCAATGACAACGCAATTGTAAACTATATATTAAAGACATTAGTTAAAATAAGGAAGAGTATGAAATTCGAAAGGAAACCCAATTGAAATTCTGACAATCTATATAAAAAAACAAGCAAATACAAATTGCCTGTCGGATTTATATGAAACAGAAATATTTCTAACATGGCCCCAGAGAGAAATGGGACATATCAACAACTGAACTATATCATTATATAAACATTTCCTCCAACAGCGGGCGTTATAAGCGCCTCTTTATTGGACGGATTCCTTAATAAACATTTTAAATCAAAACTAATATATCAAGTAAGAACATTTAAAGAAAGTTTAAAAACAGATGACCCTTTGATTAACATGGAAAAATGGGAAAAAAAGACATGGGTGGAGTGTATAAAGAAGACTGGCTTCTAGCCTATGATGAAATCAGGAAATATTACACTGTGTTGGTATGCGTGAATTATATTATAAATTGGTTCATACATGGTACAGGACTCCAGTACAGATTTCAAAATATAATAAGAATATATCTAGGCAATGTTGGAGATGTGAAAAGAAAGATGGACCAATGTATCATATGTGGTGGACATGTGATGATGTAGGGATTATAGTGGCTACTCTATTTGAGACAATCAATGAAATCTTAAAACTTACGTTTGTTCCATCAACCAAGCGGTTCTCTTTCATATAGGGTTCCCAAAATGTAATAATGATCAGAAAAATATAGTGGTACCAATGCTGCACACATCATTATGGCGAGGACTTGGAAAAAAACTGGGAGGATAGTATGGGAAGAGATATATACACAAATTCAATTTCAATGCAAAAGGGAAGAGGGATATTATATAAGTAAAGGTAAACAATTTTTATTTATTTTTTTAGATATATGGCCCCCCTGGATAACCCATGCACGTTCAATATAGTAAAAAGAAATGGAAAAGGAAACTTAAGACGATACCTACTACTTACGATACTGATAAATTACATTGGGAATGCCCCTTTGCATCTTTCCTCAACCTTCAATATCTCTTCCTTTTTCCCCTTCTCTTTTTTTTTCCTTTTCCTTTTTGTTAATCAAAGGGGAATTACGTAATATTGTAACTACTTTTAGGATTAAGGAAGATACATAAGGGCACAAGTAAGTATAAATATAAATGTGAAATATGTATTATGTAACTATGTAGCTATGTAATGTATAATATATGTATGTATTGTTTTATTGATTGTTTGAAGGAAACTGTGGTGAATTTTTGCCTCCATGGAATGGATTTATGAAAACCAGCATTAAAATGAATGCTGTATCACATTTTAATTTTAAAGATATGAATTTAAATATTAGTGATTCATGAGTTGTTGATAAGCCAGATGTTCAAAAAATTCATAATTGACTTGGGGATATACAAAATGTATTAGTTAATTATGTTTTCTTTAGGGAAGATCCCAAAACACAGGCCTGTTTAAGGTCCGGCCTCGGGGGACTGTACTGCACACTTTTACTTTTAATTAATCTTGATAAGAACACAAACTCAATCAAATTACTTGAAAACCAATCAATTTGAAGGTAAATGCTTAACAACCCCTTGGGTGATCAAGTCAATATGAAAACCATTGATTGATTAAATATCTAGAAACACCTTAAACGGGAGAAGAAAAAGGCAAATCTTTAAGTTTAAACATTTTTATTTATGTCTGTGTTTATAGCAGCTGTAGGGAATTGTAGCATTAGACCTCAATCATTGTTCCCTATAAGGTTAGGTCTGAACATATTTGTAAATGAACACTGGCAGTGAATCAGTATTGATTTATATATTTATGTATATTTATGTAGGATTTATTGTAGGGGACCAGCCATAAGATATACCTAGTTTATTAAATCTAGTTAGTAATAATATATGTAGATTATTAATAATGACTCACAACCTTTTCATATCAGGAGATGACTGTATAGAAACACTGAACTGGGTTTTAACCTAGTTTTCCGTAAGGTCTACAAATATTATTATCAGTAGCAGTAGCAATTAGGCAGCCTACTTTCACCTTTCATAAGGGCTGTTACAGATGATGGGCGTTGTTTGCAATGAAAGGGATACAGATCCTGCTTTTTACATGAGTTAAATTTATGAACATTTTTCTCTTTTTACTTGGTAAAGAAAAGCATAAAAATCTTTATCTATACCTATACTGATTTTAGCAGTGTCGAAGGTTTGCGCCATTGGCGTAACTACCCCTTCTTCCAGTCTCCTCGTACGCGTTCAAAATTGTTTACAAAGAGCCCTTCCGACCGGGACTGTACTGATCCAGGTCGGAAGGCCCCTTTCTAAACTATTTTGAATCGGAACAGGGCGACAGGAGTGTTTCGAGAGTCACGTGGATGTGTACTTGTGTGTGTGATTGGGCATGGATGTGTACTTTCGTGTGTCAGCATGAATGTTTACTTGTGTATGTGTGTGAGAGCATGGATGTGTAACTGTGTATGTGTGAGAGCATGGATGTGTAGTTGTGTGTGTGCGTGAGCATTGATGTGCATGTAGGGTTAGACACACCAGTTGTGTGGGGGAAAGGATGGCACAGGCTAGCTGCTGAAGCTGGGGGGCTGGGGGGGGAATGTTTGCACCAGGGCCCCGTGGTTTCTAGTTATGCACCTGGCTAGTGCACATGTTCTAGGCTTCTTGTATGTGAATGTGTGTGGATTAATTGTCCCTATGGTACATTCTAGAGTGGAACATCCATGGAGGAAGCAGCCACTCTGTTACAAAACTAGGGCTGTAACAAGTTGGGTGATCAGGCTCCCTGTGGTGCCACTACTTAATGGGCTGATTATAGTGGGTGACAGAGATCTTCTTTGTGACATGGTCAATAACACTATGGATTTCAGGATTAGTCAGCACTTGGCCAGTGTGTCAGAAGTTGATTGCTGTGATATGATGTCATACAGGTGACTGCAAAGGTAAGTTATGGAGGCAGCTGGGGCTCTGCATTAAGTATACAAAGAAAAATTAGCTTGAGCATCACTTGCCAATAAGAAATAAGTGATTTTTGCCCCATTTCTACCCAACATTTTCCTTAAAATATAGCTTCCTATTAACTCAGGAAATTGTTGTAATATGTCTGAAGCATAATGCCTCAAAAGAACGTATGGTTTACAGCGTTAATGGTTATTATAAAACTGCAAAGCTGCAT
>VKOC01000008.1:7651260-7661511 GCA_009364415.1 Spea multiplicata | reverse complement strand
GAGCAACACATTGGTTTCAGTGGAAAACTGGTGGGAATCCTTGATCTCCTGACGTGGTTATGCCCTATGTTATGAATGTCTAAAACACTGAAGAACGGATACAAGCTTACCAAATACACAAAAGGCACAGATTGTTTTTTTACACAATTATGGTATGAAACCTGGAACTAGTCTTTGTGCTGCTATGTGACACTATAAACCACAGTGGACATGTGTCACTGAATGTCACAATACCATGGTAAAAGGCTTGGTAAGTAAGGTTTAAATGCAGGACACAGTATGTGGAAGTAGAATAAAAAGCAGTAGTCCTCTAAGTACAAAATACATGGTTTTGGAGTGTCAAACAAAATATCCAAAATATAATGATAGGGAAAAACAGGTGTATTTTACATCATACGGTACAACAGCTGCTGGCACTTTTCATTGATTCAAGTATTGCTGTGTGTATTAGAAATCTGATTAAATGTTTGTCTAAATAATGTATGAACTATCTAAAATCTAGTCTGCAGGGTTACAGTGGTGCATTTTGTTTTGGAAAAGAAAGTTTGAGTTCAATTAAAGCAACATATAGGAAAATGGTCATCCAAGCAAATGATCTGTTTTAAGTGATTAATATTAAGGACAAAGCCCTTAAAGCAGATGTTGGATTACATCTTTGCGTTGCATCATATTATTGCTTAAGCAAAACCTATTCATATGAATTAATATGTATGAGGATGATGCTGGAAGCTATGGATCAGTGCCTGATGGCAAGTTGGTGTCCCAGGCCATGGGAATCCATATCTTGCCACTGGGCTTTCTCCAGTGACCCTTGTGGTCATGACAGTAGATAACACACACATTAACTGAAACTCATGTACGAATGGTTTGGATACTGGCTTTTATATACCTAGTTTGAAATCCCTGTGTTTATAAAAAATAAAAAAAGCAATGAGTAAAATATACTAGCAAATATGATGTCCATTGAAGAGCAGCAATATTTATGTCTACATTCCTGTATAACAAACAGAAGCAGGATGTAAATGTAAAGTGATGTAAATCAATACAATATCCCATTCAATGCTGAATACAGAAAGAACTTGTGCAGAAGTAAATACTTGACTTTTGTTATATATACAAAGCACAGCACGTTGTCTGCCAGGCATATTGTCAGGCCCTGTTCAGGCTGCGGAGCTGCTTATCTCTAGTTTCCCCTGTCTAGCTACAATTCCCCTCTCTTGCTACAGTTCCCACTTGGCTGTAATCCATTCCTGGATTTCCGGTTCTCAGGGGAGATCATAGGGGATCTGGATCTAAGTCTTGTAGTCAGATCTCTATTTGAGGTCTGAATAGAAGACAACCACCAATATAAGACGAAACCTCGTCTTATAATCAAGCTTTTCTTTAGACATGTGTGCCTTTTATCTCTCACTCCTTGAATAGTCCAGACTCTTTTTGATTCTCCTTGTTCTGTCTTTTGCGTAGTGTCCTATGCCTTCTGTATTTACATTTTTATTGTTACAACATTTCAATATATGAATCATATTGGCTTTATGAAATCTATACTTCACTGAACAAATTTAATATTGTAACACTATTTTTGAAGTGTATTCACCGTTTGTGTTGCTAACAGTTAACATAAACTGTTGATATTCATCTTTATAAATACAGCAGAAACTTTATCTTTAAAAAATGCTCTTGCACAATAGATAATGGGTATTTTATGAATTCATCATGCTACAGTGTGCAGAAAGTATCATAAGTTTTAAAGCCCTGGGAACTGAAACACCCTGGACAATACTGTAATTTATCTCCCTGTACATGCTGGAAGACTGATGGGATAAGTAGAAAGGCTATCAGCTATTTAATTATTCAGTAGATTGACAAAGGGTGATGGTATTTTACTGCAGCAATGCAGAAGATCATTGACTTTTAAATGATATACCTTCAGAAGAAGACTTGTGGAGAATTCTAGCATCAGGCAGGTAAAAATCATATATTTGTAACATTGTTATTAAGGTTAAAAACAACCTATGTTCATCAAGATTTAACCCTTTTACCAATCTTTCACATTTTGGAACCAAAAGAAGACATTTCCCCTACCCAGTTGAGCTATTCATTACACCTGAGACAGCTTTATAGTAGAAGGGGTGATTTGCTAAGAGAAAGGAATACTAGGTCTCCAGCTTTGGGGTTGGCTCTCAGTATTTGTACAGACTTAGGATGGATAGAAGCAACATTGGAATTTCAAGCTGAGTCACGAGAAGAACACTGATGTTGTTTAACTGCTGCATTTGCTAGGTTGTTGCTAAAAGGATCATGGTTGTAATACACGATCCTGCTTTAAATTAGTGTTTACTTTTATGTAATCACTTTTCTACTTCTCCAGTTTTATAGAAGTCGATGAATATAGAAAAAAAGGAACAAATAGAAAACACATAACATAAGGTAAAGCAGCTTAATCTAATGCAACCTTTGGGGAACCCCATAAGGTAAGGTAGCCTCTTTTTATGAACTACACTGAAACAGTGTAGTTGCCTGACATTTTTTACACTTACTGTAGGGCACAACTATACCCTATACCCTACCTCATCCCATCACATACCTTATGGGAGGCATAGACTTCATCTTGTCCCTCATCCCCATATAGTAGGTGAAGAAGAACTATATATGCCTCCTGTCCCCTTACCTCCCAACATTTCAAAATGTAAAAGAGGAACACTTTTTTTTTAATCGCTCTCACGGAACAACCAATTGCCTTTTACAATGCCGCCATTGCATCGCTACTTAAAACATGCTACACTTTTGTCAGCACAGTCATGCATATTAAAAATAAATTCCCATGAGGCTCAGCCAGACATACTACTTCCATGATGCTGCAGTTAACAGTACATACGTATACACGTACAGTGCCCTTACACACACATATACACATACCATGCCCTTAAACACACCTGCTCATAAACACACATATATACATACACTGTCCTTACACACACATATAAACATACACTGCCCTTACACACAGCTTACAAATACCTATACTGTTCTTACACACACCTGTTCACACATAAGCTTACAAACACATACATGCATACATACATATACACTGCCATTACACCCCTTTCTCCCCATCTCTTACCTCTTCCACCACCCTTCTTTCTTCATTCTCCTTGGTGTGGTGGGAGCGTGAGGCCTGTCACTTCAGACCTCACTTTACTGCACCCTAATCACTACGCACCGGCTATTGCTGCAGAGCGCAGGGATGCAAAGCGGGATAAAGGTAGGGATAGGTGGGACAGTTGGGGGGCATGTGTCCCTTACACCCTGGCTTTTGGGGTGGATTAAAATGGCAACCAGTAGAAAAAAATACACTAAAAAAACATCAATGGTCAATAACACACCTGGATTCTTATATTTGACCTTGGGAAAGGGTAAAAATTTAAAAAAAACACGTAAAAATAAAAAAAAACCTTGATGTAAAAAAATAAAAAATACTGACTTTTATTGTCTATTATCCTGTCACATACTTTCCCAGATATGGTGGCAGGATGATATGCAATAAAAGTCAGTATTCATTCCATTTTCACTCAAAGGGTGCAAGCTTTAGATCGTGAGGTCATACAGCACTGTCAAGTGATCCCCTTAAATCCTCATCATAGGCTCTGGGAAATAAAAATAAAAATATTACCTAATTGTTTACAGTGGTAATAGCTCTACCTGAACTCTCCAAACTAAAAACACAGAAATTCATGGGACCGGATCGGATACTCCCAAAGTTATTAAGAGCTTTTGAGTGTCCTGGCAAAACTATTAGCAGACTTAGTTAAGCAGTCACTAGTGGATGGGAGTGGTTCCAGGAAACTGGGCATTGTAGTACCACTTCACTTGATTAGATATGGTCCGTTAACTTGAATAAACACTCCAACATATTAGAACCCATAGCTATTGGGTATGGAGAGGACTTTTCTTTAAGCAATATGCCTTTCTTAAATGTTATTTTCTTGATGACCCATTTACTAGAGACAAAAAAAGTGAAATCAAGCGCATAATTGCTGGAGAGACCCTTACAAGTTAAGTGTAATTTCTTTCCCCATCAATAGTACCATTTAAGTGATAAAGGGGTTAAATCTAAATGGAGATTTAGGTCCAGACCTACAGATACGGAAGCAAAATGCATATGATGGGATTTGTTCCTATTCTCCAATAATGTCCTTATGACTAAATGGAACATCAGGAAACATTGTAAACCAGGATTCTGAGATCAAACGTGCTTGTGATGTATTTTTACTGCAGCGTTACTCAAACATGAAGGTTAAGAATATTTTTGCTTGTTTTAAGCACTCATTTGTCTGCCCCTCTATGACATTGCATTGCACCTGTGCTTTAGGAATGCATTTTCTTTGCTTTTATTCAAAGGCAATATTTTTAAGGCTATAATTTATTTTTTTTCAAAAAATGTCATGACTCACATGCACTTTGCAGCAAACCATATACTGACAAATAATATTACCACTGGAAATAACATAAAAGAAAGCTACAATATGCGTATAAAGGAAACTTGCTGTGGAACAATCACATTTAATTATTATAGACCATGGACTACCAAACAAATTGTGCAGCTTGTATGTTATATATGTGTATATCATATGTTAAAAAGTAGTTTGCTATGTCACACTTTTAAAAAGATTACATTTAATCTTGATTAATCTTTAATATCATTCTGCCGAGAAAGGGCTGCCTTAGTTAATTAAAGTGCTGTTTCATCAACATCTTTAGTGAATGGTCATGAACAGATCTGCTCTTAGGCAGGGAAATAAGGGCTACTAAACAGGACCTGAACTTAGGAGGGCCCGCAGAGGCACTGCTTATTGCCTCGTCCCTCACATTTGTTGACATTTGGATGAATATGAGTGAAACATAACAATTAGATATGACGATGACCTCCAGTGAGTGACAGTGCTAGCCCCTGACAGCCTGAAGTTGGTGGGGAGTAGGAGAGGAAATGGGTGGGGAGTAAGCATACTGTTAGAAGAATGTTTATATTATCATAAATATTATTGCTGTCAAAGACAAAAGAAAGCAGGGAATGTCTAGTCTATAATATATGGAGGAGTTTACGTCGACACGTCTACTCTATGTTCTTCTATATATATGGGCAAAGGGTCAAGTCTAGGCCATTCTTAATTATGCAGCTTAAAGAGGTGTAACTTGCTTGAAAAGTACCCAATCATAATAATGCATGCTATTAGAAGTAGATAAGATGCTATATAAACCATGTAATCTGAATGTGTAATTAGACAACGCTTCGACTTTTGTGTGTTGTGTGCCTTGTCTCGATTATGCGCATGATCTAAATAAAGGAAACTCTTTCTGAGGAGAATTCGACCATTAATTCAACCAACACATACCCCTTCCTTGAGAAAGTGACAACTGACCCAGAGACTTGGATGAAGCAATACTCCACCCGGAGACTTAGGGTCAGACCTGAAGAGTTCCCATGAATATATATATATATATATGACCCCAAATCCCACGACTCTGCTTCTCTCAGGGATGAAGAGAGCAAAAGGAACAGAGAAGGCAGTGCTTGCCTTTTCCTAACGACAAATGGGCCTCACAAATATTCCTTGCCCAGGGCCGTGTAAACACTGGGGACAACATTGTAGCAGAAAGAAGCGCCTTACTTTTTGCTTCACTTTAGATTATTCCTAAAATGTGAAAAATCATACTTCTTGGTCCCTTATTATTATATCATGCATGTTCAGTGGCAGGAAAGCTGTTCACAATAATTTTGTATCTAATCATTATACCTGTGACAGTTCTGTGTATTTTAAGAAACATTATGAAAAAGATATCGCTATTCTTGCAGTTACTATATTTACCAAACCATTGGTTCTTCTGTTTACCCATTGTACAACCCTATCAAATTCGATGGCGCTATATAAAACAATAAATAATCATAATATTTGAATTGGATCAATAGTGAACTGGGTAGTGCATTTCTACTGTGGAGGGGAAAAAAAAGACGATTGCCTACCAATGTTAAAACTTTTCGCATAAGCATGACTAGAATACTGAGATTTTTAGATTACAGGCACTTTGAATGGGTTAAATGATGTATGCATTTGTATGGTTATGTTAAGAAAATATAATTGTCATGTTTGTATAAGAAAGGTTGATTGTTCTGTGCACAAAAACAAACATAAGGAAAGTGGGGCCTGTCTGACAATTAAATATCAAGAAGTGCTCTGTTTACAAAATCAAATGTCACCCTTTACTCTGGTCTTATTCCAAAGTCCAGGACCTATAAGTGGTAAAAACAGCAGCTCACTATGTTGACAGACATATGGTTTAACACATTATTAACAACTGCTGTGAGCTGGCAAGACGTTGTCAGACTATGGAATTACTAGTGTATGAAAATGCATGAATGACTTTCAGACAGGGATTTACTTGTTGTACATAAGTAAAAGATGAAAGTAGAGATAAATTACTATTCAGTGATTTGTGATTATTTAAATAAATCAAAATGGCTAAACAAGATGAAAAACATACTTTCTATGTTAAAAAAGCAAGATAATAAAATTGTTTATTGTTACTTATACGTAATACATATTATTGAATATGATATAACTAATTATTACCCTGGGGGCCCAAGGCAACTGTCCTTAGAGTCCCTTAAAAGGCACTGTAGCCTTGAGGAACTGCCAGCACAGACCCCCTATAAGAATTCTCCGCCCTTCATGGTTCCATCATCTGCTAATGCAAAACGACATGGCATCAGGACATGACATCACATCCCTGTGCCCAGCAGCAGGTGGCACATAGACTGCAAACATGGAAGAAGCTTGCATTGGCCCCATTACACATACATATGGCCCATTATTAATTATTATAGGGAAACCTTACAATCTAAAGGATCTACAAGGTTTTTTGAAATAAAAGGTATAGTCGATTTGACCTGCTTTATAACCAAAAATGTTCTCCTTCCTTTGTAAACTAAACTGGAAAAACCATAATCATAATCACTCAAGTGTAGCATTGCACTTTTGTGGTGTCTCGGTGTGACGGTACCCAGGGAGTGAGCTACCAGATCCTTGAAGGGCCGTCAGTTTCCTGGCTATTGTAGCTGCCCTCTTCCTGGGCAGGAGAACACATAACCAGACAATATTTCGTTTAGGAGGGAGAAGCAGGACTGGATTGCACTAGATTGTTAAAAGCAAGGGAGAGTTTGCACAAAACAATCAACTGTTTGGTATGTATAGATAGATATACATAGCTTGTAAAAATGTAGTCATATGACTTCAAAACATTGAATGTAACAACATTTAGCAATTTCTCTTAGGCCAGGGGTGGCCAAATGATTTACTTGCTGCTGCTGGCTGGATTACCTGCAGCCACACATTATAATACTCAAATATGTACTGCTGGGCATATCCAGCTACTAGCCACAGTAGGGGGAACAGGCAGTTCACCAGGCAGGTTGTAGTGGATTCAGAATTAAGATCAGGCCCAGACTGGCACTCTATGTAAATGCCACCGGCCAGTAGGGCCCCTTAGTTACCAAACTTTCTGCTCTTCTGCTAGAGCAGAAAGTTTGGTAACTAAGGGGCCCTACTGGCCGGTGGCATTTACATAGAGTGCCAGTGACTACCATAGCCTATTGAGTTCTCCATTATAATGACCCCTGCTCAACCTTGTCCGAGCAGAATCCTTACCTTTCTCAATCCCTACAGCCAAAAACATCTCCCTGCACCTGCATACTTGCTTCTAGTCAGCTCCAGATTGGGCTCAGGCTGCAGGTGTATTCAGGCCCCTAAGCCCGGCAAATGCTCTTACTTCATGCAACCAGTCACTGGCAAGAACGTTCAGACCATGGAGAAGGACTGCTGTAAAAACAGCTTCTAGGTTAGGTAAGTCTTTGGTTTTTTCTTTAATTTTTAAGAATATATATTAAATTACTCATTGAGTACTTTAATATGCATTATTTTTAGTGGGGATGACAGAGATATTAAACTGTCCCTATAATGCCTTTGCTAATTTATTTTTATCTCATTGTTATTGCTAAAGAAGTTCCTGGTGCTTGCACCTCTTTTTTATACCATATTTATAATAAATATCTTATAGTACAGTTTTTAACATGCACATACATCGCATCATTTTATCTGTTGTTTTTATTGACTTTTATTCTGTTTTAAAACATTTTACATACATGTATAGGATATGTGTATAACATTTGGCACCTGCAATTATTGAGAAAAGAGGATTTGTCCTTTCGCTAGCAAATCAGTTTCTCCTCGGTTTTTGTTATTACAGCAAAGCTTCTCTATAATTATGCTGACGCTAAAACTAAAACGCTTGGTCTTTCATTTGACACATAGAGTAACCTAATTGCAACAAATGTTAATGCCAAAGAAAGTCGTTGTTTGCATTTCTGAAACTGCACCTTAATGTGTGCCACATTAACCTGTCATGATTACAGACACTTAGCTATATAAACTATGCAGTAATTAAATACTCTTAAGGAACACATCAAAATAAGGAGGCAGTTAACACCAGACAGGCGTAAGCAATTATTCATAAGTAACGGGGAGCTGCCCAAAGCATTACCCTCACATTAGTCTGCCGAAGCATTAGGATGCTAAACTTAGAAAAAAAAAAGTACAGTGCTGTATACGCAAAATATGAAATAAAGTTATGAAATATTATTTGGCTTGAAAATTAAAGAATATTTGAGTGTATAAAAAAGGGATGATTGCATTGTTTAAAGACCTTTCCAAATTCACGCTATAACATAAACAAGCTAACACTAAAGATTACAGTATAAAAATACTACTCCCCATCTCATCTCATGATACAATATCTATCAAGCAATTGTCTTAACATGCGTTGCATTATATATACTTGATTTAACCACATACTAAACTGCAATGCCGTAGGAAGGATGAGAAAGATATGAACTGTATTAATAGTGTGTACTACCACTACTGTGCTGTGCATACTCTGTATCTAAGTAACCATACGAATAGAACCAGAACCTAGTAATAACTGACATTCAGGCTCTATATATAGTGATTTTAGGGTAGTTTTAGTCAAGCGTTGATTTTCATGTCAGGTTGACAGTCCTACTACAAGCTGGCAAGAATAGCAGTTCAATTTTGTGTTTCTTTTTTTCACAACCTTTGTTGTTTCTGTGATATATATATATAATAAATAATATATATTATATATATACACCATTAAAAGCCTGCTCCTGCAATAACCATGTGATGAGCACAATAAGAAATTACAAATAGCACCTAAAAAATGATAACTAAGTAATGCCAGACCATATAGCACGCTGAGGTACAAATAGTAAGACGCAGAAGGAAAGAGACTAGTGCACACTCTGTAGTATAAAAAAGGAATTTTGCACAAAAAATGTGTGCACAGAATTGAAGAAAGGCCCACCTGGAAGTCATGACAACTTGCAGGAAAGAATGCTGCACAGCATTCATACACACATGGAAAAAAAATACATATAGGTTGCCATAGTAATGTATTGGTACACATAATGAAAACATTTGCAAAGCCAAGGAAAGAAAAATACAACAAGCCACACATAAATGGACCAAAGCACTTAACAAACACATATAAAAGGCTAACCCTACCCAGATAGTGAGATAGTACTGGCAAAAATACTATAGATGATCTTTTATAGTTAACATAGCTAAAAAAACATTAATGCACAAAAAGAATGAGCACATTAACATATACAAAAACAGATAAAAAGAAAAGATAGTTTGGCTAGAAGTTTTAGTTCCATTTCCTCAAGGTCATCAAAAGTAGAAAATGCTACAAACTACAAAGAAATCAGTTAAACTACAAATAACACACAACTTAAAACAAAGAGAAAGATGGAAAGAATCATATAACCTGATATATTGATCAGTCGTTCTGATAAAGGATACCCTTTCTGAGAAAAATAATTGACCATTTCGACACAGGATCATGCGAACATACACCGCCAGACAGATTAAAACGAGGTTGATTCACCAAGCAAGGTACCTCTGAAGAGCCACCTGTCTTAACATATTGCTGCCCAACAATAATGGAAGCCCAAGTAATAATCATGGAGGAAGCAAAACACCACTCCTAAATCAACAATTGCTTAATTAAAACACAGACAAATATATCTAAATATATTTTGTACTTTTATTTGTGAAAATTATGTATTTTTGGCAAATACTATATACTTTGTCAAAGAAGTACATTTTTCAGAAATGTTTG
>VKOC01000008.1:7592782-7618310 GCA_009364415.1 Spea multiplicata | reverse complement strand
AGCCAAAGGAAAATACCAAATATATTATCTGCTGCGGGTGCCAGATATCCTAGGTATGCCGCTGGGTGTGGGTAGCCATGGGTAGAAGGGAAGGGACACAGAACAGAAAATACCCCAAGCTAATAGGCACTCCTTCCATGAGAAAATTAAAAGGCTGTCCTGAAAGCTGAGTAATTTGATGAGACAGATCCAAAAAGTTCCTAGATATGTATATTACACCAAGTGACGGGTTACATATTCATTTATTTATTTATTTATTCTATTATGATGTTCTTGCATACATTTGCTGTTTCCCGCAAGAAAAAAATAGGACATTTTATCTGACTAGTATTTATTTGTTTAAAGCTGCATTCATATATTCTGGGACATGATAATACTATGAATTAAATAACCCTGGGTACAGTATAACAAAATACATAAAACGTACAGGTAGCAAACAAAGGTTGAATAATGTGGTTTGCTTAGCATTCCTGGAATAGTGCTTGACGACACAAGTGATTGAGTAGTAAATTTACCGACTTGTACCCTTTAAGAGAGGCTATAATAGAAAAAGTGGAGAGGGTTAGGTATACGTGACATTTATTTGCACGATTAGGACAAGGAAAGTGACCCAGTAGGTTAAAATTCATATTTTAGGTGGAAAAGAAAAAACAATAGTAATATTGATAGGTATATCCGTTACTCAAAGTGCTAACATAATTATGTATGTATTTATCTTGTCACTTATTTAATGCTAATATGCCTAGGGTTTCACGGTTTACCATATAATTAAAGAAAGATAAAATAACAACAATTATAAACAACAATTCTATCTATGGATTTATTTTTAATTTGTAATGTTCATTTTTATATGTTTTTAAATATAGCACAGAGTAAGATAACTTTTTGTGGTCAACAGACCTAGGGCAAGTCTAGATCATCTGAGGATCTCGGTTCCTCTCTCCTCTCCCCATGTCCCCGTTAAGATATCCTATCCTTGCTTAAAGGAGAAGCGTCTGAGGATCTCGGCTCCTCACTCCATCCCTTGTGTTCTTTGTTCCCTGTCCTTTGTTATGTCCTGTGCATGTATGTCTTGTCTGGTTATGTTTCTTGCTCAGTCTCCCTGTCCCTTCCTCGCTCTGTCCCCCCTCACTTGCTGTGTTTCAGCTGTTACTCTGCTTAGCTTCTGTACTCCCAGCCTGCAGCATCCTGCAATTGATTCCAGTGCTATGTTTCATGCCTGCTCCAGGGTGCTTGCAGGATATCACCAAGTTCTGCTTTGTTCTGGACAACATCAGCTGCTATGTCAGGGGCCTGGTATGTGGCTGTACAACCCTAGATGCCCTCTCGGGAGAGTGCAGTCACCCTGCACCAGTCCCTGTACGACTCCGCTACTGCACAGTGACTCCTGAATACAATCTTTGGGCGCTCTGGGTCATTACAGTCGTCTGTACGGACCCAGTGCCTGACTTGGAATGGCTTTGTGTGTATGTATATGCAAGTGTATAGTGTCCTATTGGGACCAAAATCCAGTGAGCCCCTCATTTGATTCTCAAATTCTCATCTGATTTCATTCCCTTCTAAAAGGTCGAAATGTCAGCTGCAGCCCTAAAAGACAAACAGATTAAACAGATTTAGGTTACACATCAAGACAAACCAGATGGGAAAAATATCTGGGGATGTTTTGGGGACATGGTTAACATTTGGTGTAGGGTCAATCCTGCACAAACCTAAAGTCATACAGACAAAAACAAAGGAGTTTTCATTTGGCATAAAAAAGGTCCGTACATAAGTTTTTCAACTTGTGAAATGAGCTGTGCTATTTTTACATAAAAAATAACTAAACAATTAAGCAATTTAAGACATTTTCAAATAGTTTTATTGTCAGAAATAAATAGAGAAATAAAATAAATGTGACTTTGTCTGAAATGGTTTTCATTTCTTGCCAAACCTGTTTATCAATCACAAACTGACATGTACTTATATATTTGTATGAATTCATTGAGATAGAAAGGGTTTACAAATATGATATATAAAATATGGTTTTTATCCAGTGTTTATAAAAGTATTTTTCTTCTATACTTTAATCAATGTATATATACTGCTAGCCGCTGCTAGTTTGGTACCATTAACATGATCAATATATTTCATGAGACTAAATATTCAATCCATTATTTTGCATTTACTTTGTTTTTGTACGTTCCTTTGACTAGGTACTTAAATTCTGGAACTCATATAATCTGTTTGTCGAATATAGACTGTCCCCACGCTTTTTCATCAGTGTTTAGTTTGACGTATATGTCACTAAGGTTGTGACATATATATCACAAGACTGCTTTTCATGTCACAACTCATGAAGCTATTAAAATAACTGTGCTTCTCCATATTTTAAAGTGCAAAAAAAAAATGTATGGCGGTCAAAGGAAAGGGCAAATTCAAACCAATGTGAAATAATATTATATTCTACTATTGACTATTAATTTCAGCGTCATTAATCTTTAATTAATTATATTGATTATTGTCTGTTTTATGCATATTGCTTGGTGTTTTGATCATTTCATAAAAGTGTATATTTTTATTGTCTAATTATTTGATTATATATTTTTTCTGTATAAATGTTACATTACTTTAAAGTTTCCTGTTAAGTCTAAGAGAACATCTATTCCAAGACAATTTTGAGTCAAACTATATACTTTGTTAAAGTGGTGTATTGCAAATTGAAAACGCTTAAGTCTATATGATTATAGACATGAAGATAATACCGGTATATGATCAAACCTGTCCTTGGCATTCAATGCTGCTATTCTAATTAAATAGACAAAAACAGAATAACATAAGGCTACATTTACAGCAAGTGTACATACATTTTGACATTTACCAAGATTTTGTTCTGCCTTACATATGAAAAGAACATAATCATCTTTTACACTATATCCTTTTGCTTTTTTTTTTACTTTTAAACAGATATAAAATTTAACCCAAAAGGCACAGCAAATAAAATTCAAGAAGGATCTTAAAGGGAACCTCACAAAGCTTTTCTGCAAAGTAGATATATGCACAGCATATCTGCTGAAAGCACTAGAATGAAATGTAAAATTCAAGCAAGTTATTGGCTGTACCGGTACATTTATTCCAAGCTTAGTAGAAAATATGTTATTGTTCATAAGTTGAGTGCTCAAGAAATGCAGTCTCAGAGTTTATGAATGAATTGCTGCCTTCGGTTTTGACAAAAAGCTTCTATATTCTCCTATACCGCTTACAGTGCATTTTTTAAAGACATGTCTTCTCTGCTTCAGTGGTAGGCGATCTTTAAATATTTTACTCTGTATCTGCCAAGCCATTTTTTTCTCTTCTAAAAGCCTTTTAACCTCTTTCGCCTTTAAGTGCTACAGTCAAGTATTCATTAGTTTGCTAAATATAGTACACATACAACAAAAATTATAAATGCATTCAGCACTTTATTCAAGAATTTCTAAGTAGCAGATTAAAAATGTATTACTTCATTAAGCATTTTAAAAAATAAAACTAGGCAAAAGCACAGCTCATGGAGGGCCATCGAGATTGACCTAGTAAATAGTAGCTTCAAATGTTCTTTTGCAAAATGTAAAAAGAACCCCAGAGAATTGGATTTATTTTTATATCTGCCTTGTGACTGATTTGAAATTTTCCATCTAACTTGAGTGAATTGAACCTTTACTTTATTCAACATTGTACGTATTTACTAATCCTACTGAGACTGTCAGTCCTTGAATGCACTTTCCTTGTAAGATCCTATTTTATGGTCATTTGTCCCTGCTATTGAATAGATGCATAGACAACCCCAGAAATGTTATTGAGGGATAGCAGCTCAAAGTAAGTACTTGGGTCAATTGAGTTTTAATTCCTCTTAGACTTCCTCTTGAATTCTTTACATGTCTTCAAATAGTCCTGGACCAAATTCAGTAGTGGTAAGGAACAAGTGCCCATAGATAACAGTAAGGTATAAAAATGTTTTAAAATCCAACGTGACAATTGATGTTTCCATGCACTAAATATGTATATCCATTTTATTGTTTCTAAACCTAAAACCCATACTAGTATTTAGGAAATCTTAGTTTGGAAGATGGTCAGTCATGAGAATGGTGCTTATACCCCTGACATTCTTTGTTATAAATGTGGCTTAATCATTCCAGTTCTTCAAAAATAATAGTAACAGCGAGGTCAAGAGGAGTTTTTTAAATTAAAATAAATATAATATGATTGAGTGTAAATAAAATAAATAATATACAAATAAATATTTGTTCTGCATATATACATATTTTGTGGAATTGTTTATAATGTGTCAACTTTAATTGTTATATAAAACCTAAAAATAATTATTTTCCTGTATATGTTATATATGTGTGTGAGACTAAAGGTCTATCAGCTGAGAAATTGAAGGAGCAGCTGGTTTAACTTTACAAAATATAACAAGTATTTTGCTGACTAAACAGAGAAACAGATCAATAGCAAGCAAATTCTCATTAATAAGATTTGGATTTCTTGACATTTTCAATAGATGTTCATTGAAAACAACAGAGAAAGGTCAAACGGCAGTGATTCAACTCAAAGCTGTGTAATAACAAACAATTTATTTTGAAGCGAGAGGTCATAAATTGTTACTTTACACTGTTAAATGCAATTTATTTTCCTTAATCATAGATAATGATAGAAATTATATTTAAATCCCTATCGAACTGCCTTTATTCACATCTCAACATGCAAAGCTATTGAAAATTTCTGTAACATGAACAATAAGTACAACTGTTTATTAGACTTTTCTGTTTTAGTATTTTTTTTTTTACATTTAAATGTATAGTATGCACAGCATGTCAAATTATCTTTGAAAGTTGAGGTTTCAGACATGAGGTCATTAGGCATAAAAAAAGTGTGGTCAAAGTACTTTTTTTAACTTTTTAATGTTAGCACTTTATAACTCCTTACATTTTGCCCAGTCGCTCGTTATCTTTACAATATTGCTATTCACTTGTCTATTTAATCATGTTTCGGTGTGCATTTATGATGCCATCAAACTATTTTGAAATACATTTATAGATTCCCCTATAAGATATTTTGCTGTTTTGTGGTTTTAATGGCCAGTAAAGTTTATAGTTGCATTGACAACGTGGAAGGAAGTTAATGGTCTGGTATATACTCAAATGTCTTGCTCTCTATTTCATTTGTGTATTTTAATGTGAGAGCAGATTCCGTGATATGTCCAAATGTAATCAGAAGAAGGGGCGCATGTACATGGGGAGAAAAAACAAAGATTTCACAATAGTGTGATATGATTAGGAAAAGCAGACTAGAGATACTACTAATTGCACTCACAAAAGTAGATGGATATCATTTCTTGAAATTTATAAAAGTAAAAGTAGCAATGGTGCAGTGTATTCCAACTTCATACACTTAAAATACTAAATCCACTTACAAGTATTTTATATGTATAGCCATTTTATTTTTTAATAAAACACAATCACAAACTCATGCTAACATGCAACGTACCCAGACACATACAATAACCTATCCAGACACAACACACACGAACATACCCAGACACAACACACACGAACATACCCAGACACAACACACACCGAACATACCCAGACACATACAATTAACCTATTCCAAGAACAACACACGACGAACATACCCAGACACATACAATAACCAACCCAACACAACACACACGAACTACCCAGACACATACAATAACCCCTATCAGACACACGAACACACTAACTAACCCAGAACACAACACACACGAACATACCCAGACACCATACAAAACCAACCCAGACCACACACACACGAACATTACCCAGACACATACAATAACCTATCCAGACACAACACACACGAAAATACCCAGACACATACAATAACCAACCCAGACACAACACACACGAACATACCCAGACACATACAATAACCTATCCAGACACAACACACACGAACATACCCAGACATACACAGCCTCATGCAAATCACACACACCCTCATCGTCCTTGAGGCAGCTTGCACACAGTAACCACCGTGAGAAGTCATGTGACGTTACATGAAACCATTGAACCTCACCTCCTTCTAGAGATTAGGGACATTACACAATAAATCCAGGACTCTGGACTTACTTCTAGGATATTCTGGGATCTGTCCTCTCTCTGGATTTGCCAATGGACACAAACCATCTACCATCATTGCAATCTTGGTTTGAAACTTAATTTCATGAGAAAATCCTGCTAAACAAGAAATAAAATATGTTTTTGCTGTTTAATGATCAGTGCTTGGAATTCTTTGAATGTCAGAGAACAAATTGAAAGGTACTTTAAAACTGCTATTGGATTTATAACTAGCAGAGGAAAATCATAAAATGAATCAAACCCATTAATAAATGGGAAAGAGTCTGATCTAAAAACACAGACATGCGCAATTCATATCCCCCGAAGTCGAGCAGCTATTTTTTCCATTTAGCCCTGCTGCGGGCAAGCGCGCTGCAAGGGACCTGGATCCTACTCTCTGGCAGCCGGTGACCATCTGCACAATGCGTGTAGACAGCCTCCGCACTGGCACTGATAATGCAGATATTTTTTAATTCATTCATGTACAATAGTTCACTAAAGTGCATTTTTTTCTAAAAATGATATAACTTCTTATTACTTTATATGCTGTCATATGGCATTCTATGACATTCTATTCTTTCACAATTGATGCACTTTGGTTTGGATATATAATTTCTACCTGGGTTTTGAGGGTATGGGCAGATCTAATTTATCATTATTATTATTTTTATTTCAACATATTACGTAGCACTGTTACACTAACATTTAATAATACCAATAACATTAAGATTCATAATAATATGAGCAAAGAGTAAGATATACTGGTACAGAATAAGAAGTGGGCCCTACCCAAAAACACAGTGGTCTGGTGGAAAGAGGTGATTTCTTATTGCAATGGGGTTGTGAGGGTAGGAAGGAGATCTTAGAATAATGAAAAGAGAAGAAGAAGGAAATAAGGAGGGAACCAAACTTTAAAGAGAACTGAAGTTAAAACCTAAAAATAACATTGTAAATTGTAAAGATGTCTTGTTTAAGACACTCTTTTATAGTAAGTTTAACATATTTTTTATTGGACTTTTTCATGTTACAGTTTAAATGGCCAATGATGACATTTTATGGCCGATATTCCTCCCTTGAAAAAGTATGGGAACGAAGAACTGTTCAGCTTTATCCCCAAATGGGGAATTTTAACAACCCTCCAACATACATCAAGCAGTTGCAGTTGGGTTCATGATAACTTGTATACGTGTAACAGACACTTTTCACAAAGTTTATTGTTGATAAGTTGTCATCAGTCATTTGTCCAACACCAGAGCAAACATATTCATGGACATATAAGACTGATAACCCCTCACCTGCTATTACGTTGCCTTAAGTGAACTTTCTGTTTATGCCTTGATTACCCTTCACTGTTAGAAATCCTAAGAGAAATAAACTGAGAGGCCCTAAAACGAGTCGGATCATAAAAAACAATTAGTCGTTATATGTATAAAATAGAAAATAAAGTGTTAGAAATCTGCTTGCTTGGGTCAAGATAAAAAAAACGTCCAAGTATGCCATAAAAATGTGCTGTTTAAAGACAGCAGACATTCTCTTGGCAGTGACTTAAATTTCCCTTCAGTATAAATTTTGACCTTCACTTTGGACCTTCTGTTAAATGATGGGTGACATCTATTTAATATGCTGCATAACAAAATGCTGATGCATACATACTTTTTATGAATATTAGTAGAGCAGTTTTGATGGGTTAGGATCTATCAGCCAAGCTTAAAGGGAGGCTCTTCATTTTGTTTCAAACAAACGTCCCATTAATAACAGAGACAAGAACTTTGCAAATTCTTTTTAAGCTGCAGTCATAAATCCTGTGTGTTTCTCATTATTGCTTGCAAAGTCATTAGGTTCATTCATTGTGAAACCTTAATGCTGTTATGGGATATATTTCAATGGAATCCCTGAATCTGATACAAGACAATGTGTTATAAAGACAAGGGAGGGCATAGACCCATAAAAAAGGTTGTTGAAGGTATAATTTGTTTTTCAAGATGACAAAGTGAGAATGTAAAAGCAAATCCAGGATGAGATGACCTTTTCTAAACTATGGTGTAGATCAATGTACTTGAGGTTAATACCATATTTCATTGTCCCTTGCAGTTTTATTTTAATTGACATTTAGAACCTATCCCACTATTTTTCCATGTGCTGATGTTGCCACTTGAATAGTTGTGTTTTATATACATCTTTATGGGGTTAATTTACTAAAGGGAGAGTGGACCAGAGAGTTGTGCATTCAACTTCCTCACTTTACTATGGATTATTAAACCCTTGCGAGTTTTTCCAGTAGGAGCTGGACTTGTTGAACTCAAGTGAGGCCATAATAATGGTGCTTTCTGTGACATCCTCTCATCATTCCTTCAATCGGGGGAGAGGACGTCACTGAAAGAACTGTCAAATAATAAAAAGGTAAGGAAGAAAATAAAAGTTTTGTTCAAGCAGTCAATATAACGAAACAGAGATTATAGAACCCGACGAAAAAAACTAATATTTGTGAGCATATGTCTACTCAACATCACATTAACAAAAAGGGAATTACTAAACACAAAGCGTAAAGGAAGGGAAATTAATTCATCAACAAAGCCAATTAGAATAAAATGTATTTTGCAACTTGTTTCTCAAATGTAAATAAAGACTCATTAATCCTAATCATGTCAACCTGCTAACACTATTAAAGTCACAATAATGAAACTAGTTACAGATATAAATGTTCAATTCTAGGATCAATTAAGGTTTATTTGTCTTATAAATAGACTTTAAGTGTGTGGAAGCAGAAAAGGAATTGGTTAAACATGTCAGGAGTTCCAAGAGACATTGGAAATTATATTGTATGGCTTTAGCTATCCTGAAACATACCAAGCCCTCTGCAGACCACCATCGGATCCAAGCACTAAAAGACCCAACCACCCCTCTGTTCATTTTATTTATACATCCCAATTTGCATCCTAAACTATTTACCCCTAATAACTGCAACAAGAGAGCTACAACGCCCTTGTTTCACCCCACCTTTTGTTTTCATTACCCATGCTACTCCCTTAGATTGTTAGCTCATGAGCGTGGCCTTTGTAAGCCCACCATTTCTGCCTGGAACCTTTTATAATGCACCATAAGGCTAGGTGTAAGCTCACAGACAGGAATTTCATCTCCTGATGTCTCTGTATATATTAATGTATTTTTATATATATATGTTAACTGCCCCAACTATATTGTACAGCCCTGCGTAGTTTGTTAATAATAATAGTACTACTTTCTTTGTTTCCTATGCAATCATCATGAGCGCTAATAGGCCTTATAAAATCACAGGACTACCTGGCTACCCACAAAAAAGGCAAGTGACAGGAGATACTACACATTATATAGACAGGATAAACCAACCCCAATAAATTCAAAGGCTCTGATCCACTTAGACAAAACCCTTGAACTCCCTAGCACGTTGAGCATGTAAACCTTTGTAATTTTATTGTTTCGATCTGAAAACAACATAGACTTTTAAGACGGTAGTTAATTTTCTTTGGCAACATCCTGTTAGGTTCTGTATTTTTGTCACTTGACAATTAAGAATTCCCTGGCAAATTATAAATGCTGTGAACTTTTAAATTAAGTGATGATTTCGGCACCCATATATTACTCAAATTTGAAAGGAAGCTTAACAAACTAATAAGCATTTTAATTGTATATGACATCATTACACAATAGTGAAACATGTCCATATAGAAAATAGTTAGAATGTGTTTGTGTGTAAGATTGATAATACACAGGTAAGACTCATGAAACTTACCAGTGAACAGAGTTACATTAAGGCCAACCAGGGATAGCCCTAAATAGTGACCATACCTAAGTTCATAAAAACACTTATTAAATAGGTCATATTGCTTCCAACACTACTCTACAAATTGGTAACATCAGTTGTGCTGGATAGCACATGATTAATATTCTTAATAGTTTTGTGTAACGCTTTAATGAAGAGAACCATATTCCTATTTGGTTTTGTGAATAACTAATATTCAAAAGGGATCATTGGCATTTAAAGGGGGTCTAATAACTCCATCTAGTTGGTGGGAAAATGGATAGAGCTTCTTTGTTAAGTTTGGGTAGTACGGTCAAACTTCTTATTCTTCTGAACTGTGGTTACGATTTTAGGAGATACAATAGAGACATGACTGAGGTAGCGCCAATGCGTCGCCCCCTTTTACCCCCCCTCCCAAATAAATACACAAACACAAAGTAAACAATATAATGCTTTATTTAGTCAACTTATGGAAAAATAAGGCCACGGTGCAGTCCGCTTTACGCCTTCCACACCGTGACACAGATATAAATAACTTTATTAATAAAATAAACTTTATTAAGTAAACACCATATAATAATATAGCGATGCACGTGACGCCCCACACGACTTACTTATGACACGTGCAAGCCTTAAAACTAACCATTGTAAACCAAATGTACAGGTTACACATCGTAACCATAAATTGTAAACAACGACCCGGCTGGCACAGGCGTAAAACCGTAAAACCGTAGAGACCACCGGCGTCCCCTGCACGGCAGCCATTGTCACGGCTAGGATTCACCAAGGCACAAGCCCAGGGAGTGTCCTGCACTTAGGCCGAGGGCCTGTGCACCACGGGTAAAACCACACCTAAGGTGGTTAACCCTTGCTCTATGCCAGCTTGATAACCAACCGCCAAGGAACAGAAAAGAAAATAAAAAGAGAGAGGGGAGGGAGGGAGGGAAAGCTTTTCAGGTCAATTGAAAAAGTGACCTAGATGGGGTGGGCTCCCATATATATAGTGACCCCCACCCCTAGGCACAGTAGGATTATGCACACCTATCATTGTCAGCCGAGGGCCGTCAATCAACATAGACTGACAGCCCCCTGAGCTGACTCAGCAGAATTACTGATAAACAGGAAAACGGGAGGGGGGAGAGGGCTGCCTGACGTCCCCTCAGTCATGCGCCCTTTTTGCTCCATGCTCTCGCCTGGGGCTTTCTTGCCTGCCTGACTGGTCAAAAGTTATAACAGTGCGCAACTCTCTTCTAAGATTAAAAAAGTGGGAACTCAGACTATATAATGTTAATGTGCTTTGGAACCTTGATTGAGGATTCAGAATAAAGTAAGTAGGAGCCACCTCCTTTTGACCAAAATGGGAAGAATCTATGCAAGGACTTTAGAACACCAGTCCTCGAGGGCTGAAAAACAAGCCATGGATTATATATATGCTTACCTGAAAACAAGTAGTAAACTTATTTTTTAATGGGCATACCTGTGCTCAGGGTAGAATATTATAAAAATGTTTCCATGTTGTGGGCTGAATCTTGTAGACAACAAGCCAAAGAATTGTCTCATACTAAATACATCATTCAATTCCTTTCACTACTATTCATAAATTTTAATATCAGAGGATAAAATGTGTGATGTGAGATGTGGTCATATATTGTTTCACCCTATAAATACATTTTGTGGGAAACTGCATTACCCCTGACCCAGGGCAGAACCCAACTTGCTTCAGTGCCCACCTAGATAAATATATATCTCCTTCTTCTTGCTGTGCATCCTCTGTGTTGACCTTAGTAGCGAATGACCAAATCTGGCACATGTAGGCACATGAGTGAAGCTTACACTACACTAAATTTACTAAAGCCTTCTTGAGTAATCTCAAACTACCCAAGACCACCCATACTATGATTCAGTTTTGCATATAACTATAATCCCTAATATTTCCTTTAATTTTATTCACCGATTGGTATACGCTGTGCATGGAAAAGTCCCAAATCCATATAGCTTAATCTTTTCCAGATACTTAATTGCATTGATGCACAATAAAGCATCAGGCTATTCTCTACTAGTCTGCCTAATAAAAAGCAAATAAACATTTCTTGCCTACAACGTGGAAAGCTATTTCTCCATGAATTCATAGTTTTGTATTTACTACCTCAACTAAAACAGATTTCATAGTGAATTCCAAAATTTACTATAAACCAGCAAAGCAGAGCACGTCAGGTTTCAAAAGCTTTTTAAGGTTGTCCATGAGACCTCCACCTTGTCATCATCAAAATGTTTTTTTTTCAATTACCGGTAATAATCTCTACTGTAGCAATCAACTGAATATTGCACAGCCTTCATAACACTCCTAATTTAATAAAACTATTATAACACATATTCCTACTATTGTTACTACTTTACATTTTAATTCCTTTAAAATTAACTATATAACTATATTAGTTTACTGTTGACTTAGTGTGTAATTATGTTAAATTGTGCACTACAATGTAATGTAATTAGAATCATATATTATTTAAGCACAGAGTCAGTGTGTTTTTCGGTTTTATTCTACATAATTTTGTATATATTTAAGGATTTATTCCACAAATAAAATATATTTTAAAATTTATAATAATGCCACATTGAACTTTTGGCCATGATTGTTTTCACCGAGACTTATTATAGCCTTGCTGTTTGCTCAAATAATTTGTTTGATTAAAATATGTAATCCTAGGATTCATGACATATAAACATTTTTCCCCATTATCTAAATACGCACAGATATAGTTGGAATTCACACTGTAAACCTCTTTAATATTAAAACATAACCAAAATTATAAACATAATACAATTGCCTGTATTCGTTTGTGTGTACTCATTTTGGCTAAATGGCAATAGCTACAAAGTGATGCAGGGAATAGAGGATATATGGGCTCATGCAGTACCGACAAAAGAAAAAAGAATGACTAGGAATGGAGATGGGGAGAAGAGTGAAAGATTATATATTTCTCAAACCCTCCGTTTATAAGCATCTTCGCTCAATACAGATACATGCTGTCATGCTGTCTTTCCGACGAACCTGCCAGAGCTAATTAAAACAATTCGCAAAGATATATTAAAAATCTGTACTGCTGGGATGCTAAGAGATGACATTTGGGGCCTATACATTACGAGATCTGCAATGAAAGAAACAGGGCAGAGTGGAGTTAAAAACAGAGTAGTGTGACACGGAGCAGATGTGTTTAAATATGGATGAGGAGTTTATTGAATTCCATCATGTCAGTTACTTACAGGTTGTGACATCAAGGTGTATCACTATTTTTTTCTTTTGTAATTTTTCCAAACAACATGCTTAAAAAGTATGGTCAACGACTCAGACAACCTCTTTCAGTTATTTATATTTCTAGAAATCTGAAAAAAATAAATGTAAAAAATGTAAATAAACATTTACTGAACAGATATGCTACAGCATATCACTATATACTGAGCCAGACATTGACTGTTGTACAGCATAACCCCCATCATTATATACTAAGCCAGACTTTGCCGTGGTAGGCCTCTGCCCCTGAAGCAGCCAACCGGTGCCACCTCTACCCCTTAAGCAGCCTGCCTGTGTCACCTCTGCCCTCTTAAGCAGCCTGCAAGTGACACCTTTGTCCACCTAACAGCCTGCGATTGCCACCTTTGCCCCCTTAACAGCCTGTCTGTGCCATTTCTGTCCCTTAAAGACTTATATGTTCGCATACTCCCCCGCTCACCCATTTACTCAACCATGCGTGTGTTGTGTCCTAATAAGCTTGTAGTGTATTACACTTATTCTTACGAGTGGAAGAGAAATATATGTTTTATTGCAAATTGGGTGTTTGTCCTTCTGGAGTTCAACATGGTTAATGCATTTGTGCAACAAGGGCATAATATAATGGATCTATAGTAATATTCCCCGCTTAAACATATAACATAATACAGCTAAGGTACTTCAATTAATTCTTGTGCAAGGGGTAAAGCGATCCATTTCTCAGTTACCTGGAAAATAATCATGCACTCCATTTGTTCATGTACAAAGCTCAATACATAGGCACCATTATTGACTAAATCATAACATTTTCTCTGCGCATGTGCCCATGGGCCATAAAATGACATTTACCAGAATTTATGTCGCTGGAAGAGAATTAAAAGACCATATTTTACCTTTGTATGCAACACACTGTGTATTAGATCTGGCAAGTGTTGAGATACTTACAATAAATATGTTTGAAACAGCTAATCTTTTTTGGGGTTTTAGAGGTTCATCAACCCCTGACATAATAAAGGAATGTGTTCCTCTCCTGTGTTTTACTAAAAAGATCTTGAGCAAATCTATTGTAAAATCAATACAAAATACTTTTTCATGCTCCATCGGAGAGAGATTTGTGCAGGCTAACATTTGCCTTCTAAGAAATACACTAGATGGAACAATATTTGCTCATGATTAGTAGTAAAGGCTCATCCTAGTGGACTGCCTGTGCTTTATTTCACACGAGTAGAATGTGAACACATTTTGATGCATTTAATTGCTTTATTAAATCATTTAATGTGATTAGAGGAACTATCATATGTTAAAGACAAAATATTGTAATTGAATTGATTGAAGAAGGTGCACATTTATCAACATCACCTGCTCCCCTCAATATCCAGAAAATCAAAGGTTTGACATATAAATAAAGCTGAACAACACATTAATAGATGGCTGTGTAGTAAATTAATCTTATATAATCTTATATAACAATGTCTTACATATTGTACGTTTAAACTTTGATTGTTAAACACCGCTCTATGTGAGTTAGTATATTTGAATCTATACACAGCACAACATGGATATTTGTACGTATATGTTTTCTATGCATCAAAAATCATACACGTGTTTTCCACACAGCTGTCAAGTGTCTGATCACAAATTTGTCTCTTAAGCACTCCTGCCATTTTAGTGTTTTCAGTTGCACCTTGTATAATTCAGAAAAAAAACTTTATGGCAAGCCAGATGTTAAACCTTGGAGTCCACGGAAAATATTCAGCTACATAACAGCTGTTGGTATAATGTGATATGCTTCAAGTCACAACAGAAGTCAAATATGTATGTATACTGAACATGGTAGGTATTAACTGAATTGTTACCGCTACATATGAGCAGAGGTGCATTTACCTTTGCTGATGCCCTAGCCGCCCCCTCCCCCCCCCACAGCCACTGGCTTCAGCCCAGCACAGCCTCCACATCAGAGATCTCCCTTGTGACTGCCCAATTGACCAGTGGCACATTGGGGGGGAGGTGATAACCCAAGAAGGGACAGAAAATAAATTGCTTTAGAAAATCTGGTACAAATCTATTATTTCTTTTACACAATAACCTTTAGACTTAATACATATTTTAATTTTAACAAAATTTGCCAATTTGCCAATTTCGCCAACTTGTATGAATCTCTGAAAACGAGGAGAGTGGCCCCTCTGTGCACACCATCTCCCCATTCCTCCAATTGGGGCCCAGAAGCTCACCCATTTTGAAGAAGTTCACTGGGAGTACAGAATAATGAAGACAGATTCCCTGAGAAAGAAAATTGTTTCTGTACCTCTCTTTCTCATTGTTCTGCCCTCTTTGTGGATTTCCCCCGTTCCACCAATCAGGCCAAAGAGTATGCCCTTTTGTGGAAGTTCACCGATAGGCCATGTACATTTGTCCACAAAATAGTGGACAAAGAAACAAGAATTATTTGGAGCAGTGAACTAAAAAGAAGATAGAAGACAGAAAACAATAAGCGAGAAGGAGACAGGGAAGTGGTTGACGGAGAGGGTAGAGAGACATTCAGAGAGGTCGTGAGTGAGTCAATGAGAGTGTGAGAGAATGTGAGTGAGAGTATGCATGGGAGAGTGAAGGGTGAACAAATGTATTTTCCGAATGTAAAAAGCCCTCCGATTTTCTTCCAAACCAAAAGGGCAGGAAACGAGGACAAATGGCTCAAAAACAAAATGGAAACTTTGTATAAATTCTTTTTGGTCCATTTGCATAAGCCTACTGACCATATAAACAACTCACTAATAAAAGGTTTTGCCAAGGACACTTTGATCATTTTATATACATTCTCTGTGACGAAAGATATTCAGTTCTCAAACTGAGGTTATTAAGACTTACAGGATTTGCGTAAAAGAAATATCCATTATGACTAGTAAAGAATGCATATGTAAAAGGAATGCACTTTGACAAGATTAATTTCCTCTTCACATAGTAATAATTTGTTTCCTATGCATTACAAAATTTAGCATGGAAACATTTGAATAGTGTCCATCAGTGTATTGTTAAAGAAAACAGTAACTAAATGGAGGTTAATCTCATTTTTACTATTTGAAGAATTTTTTTAAACTCATTTGCTACAGCTGAAAATAATGAAAAAATATTATTCTCACCATAGGAGTAGGTTCCAATGCCCTGGATATTTATTTGAATATAATATAATAGAATACATAGAATTTTATGGCAGATAAGAATGCTTAAATCATATTTAGTCCTCGGTGTTGTATTATATTCAGGATAACCTTATGTCTATCCCACTCAGGTTTACAGCCCATCGCTTTCTTAAGTTCTACCACTTCTGTTTTAAGCCTTTTCCACTTATCCGCCTTTCACTTAAGTAAAACACACTTACATTACCGTTCTATACTGTTCTATCTTTTAACCATCTAGGTGACTCAAACACCTGTAGTTTAGAGCCAGGGATGTCATTAGCTTCTAAGGGGGTTCCAGATTTACACTCTTTTTGGCAACAGCTTGACCAGAGCAAAAGTACAAGGACATTATTGTCTACATCACAGTCACACATACATGCGCTTGAGTAGGTAAGCGATCAAGCTGTTGGTGAGGCACAAGTCAACATAATTAAAGTATTTTTCTTTTAGATGAATGTTTTTTGAGATTCTGTTCTGAGACAGAGACAAATATTTTGAAGAAAGAATACACGTAAAATATAGTGAAAAAAATCAGTCAGGTATTTTAATAGTTTTTAACCCTATGGATAACATGATGGCCTTCAATAAACAACATAATTTCTTGATGAAACATTAGCAAAAACAGAAATAGGTGAATACATATTCTACATATCGTTTTGTGGTTTGAAGTTTCATTGTAGGGTTATTTACATATAGGAATAGTATATTTTTACATACAAGCTACAAATGTATTGTTTATAGAATAAAGCATTTAAGTAGTTTAAAATTAAATCATAGTGGTTTAATGTGTGTGGGATATTTGTTACACCACAAATGTGAATCACAATGAGCTAGGGAACTACTCAGACTTTGAGATCTTAATTTGAACAACACAACAGAAGCATATAAAATCAATTTCCATTACTTACTGTAGTGTTCTGGACATTATTCAATGTGCTATGAGGGTGATCCTGTAGGTATGCCATTACTCTTATTGAATTAATTGACCCTTCACCAAACTATGACAGATTGGAAAGGTTCATTAATAGTAAGTCATTTGGAGTATCACAATTTGGTTTACCTTAGTATAAAATCTACCAACTTATTGTTTGTGCACAATTATTTCCTTTATAAACATTTTTATAATATGTACCCACATGCTTTTTATATGTTTATTTAATAACTGTTCCATTGTGTTCTTGGTATATAACCATAGAAAAGGTAAGCCTAATTCTTAACTCTTAAGATATGACTGTGTTCTATATATGTTTTTATAATATAATTAATGATCTGTCCACTTTTGGGGGGACAAGTTATAGACTTTCGTTCTGCTTTGTGTTTGTTAAATGCTTTTTTCCCTTTAAAATATAAAAATGCAGTTGGCATTGTTTAAAACATAATACAGAATGCCCCACATCAATAACATGAAATGATATACAAAACTATGTGGATAGAAATATTCAAAGAAGATGTTTGAATTTATTGTACTTGGCTGTCTTGTGATTTTTTTTATGGGTACAGTGTAACTTATTTTAATAAACAGTACTACTTTATTATGCTTCTGTCAACAAAATGCCTGTTTGTTATAAAGCAAAATGTGTAAATGGCAGCTTCATTATTTCTTTGGAACTTGGTAATGTTCCAGACTGTTTTATATACAATGAATTCAACTTTTCCAAAGCCGGAAGGCGACGCCTGTGCAGTATGTTGAGGATTAATTGTTGCTTATTAAATGTTGGGAAAGGCTTTTAAATCTAGTGCTACTTTGCAATAATAAGAAAAGAAAAAAACAAAAACAAAACATTTGTTATAACCCCCAGGAATTAATGGGTATAAATAATAACTATATTATAAAAAGAAACAAAATAATTAACTTGAACAAATAGTCGATTGAATTGTATTCCAATGTGCTTTATCATTTACCTGCTTTAGTTTCAATTCACTTAACAACACAAGGAAAATTAAACAAGTATCTTCCTGACCTAATGTTCTATTCTGAGGTAACCAGGCTCAATAAAAAACAATTTGCGCATAATTTTTCTTTGTGTGATGTCCAACGTTACCTTACATAGTCTAGGTAAAATCACTTACTTCTGTTTTAAATGCTATATATTTTTATTGTAGAAGTAAAACTTTTTTGGATTAAAAAAACAACAACAATGTCCTTAATGGTTACACAGTCAGAGGGGTAGCAATTTGTCTGCCTGAAGATAGCTAGGCCTGAGTTGCACATCTAAAAGACAGTAAACTTGCAGTCAACTTTTTCCATCCTCCCTGAAAAATCCGTGCCTCAACCTGCACTGATATCTCTTGTTTAGTTCATTACAGTCTTTCGCACAGCTCACACAGAGCCAACCGCTGGAATAGGATATATAATCTTTGTACCATTTACTTGTAAGACACAAACCACATGTGAGTACATAGTGCATAAGGTTGAAAAAAGACCTAAGTCCATCAAGTTGAACCTTCCTACTCTTAATCCAAAAGAAAGCAAAAAACCCCTAATTAATAGACTTGTGCTTTGGTATTCGGGCGAACATGAAAACAGACACGAAGGGTGCGTTTTCTTTGTTCAGCCCGATCAATAGGCTTACTCGTACGGCCATTTAACTCCTGACGGAGCAACATGGCCTGGGATCTCCCTGCGGCAAGAGATAAAGGTCTGAGCGACTCTATTGGTCGTCTGCCATCAACCAATGGCAGAGGCGCTCTCTGCCGGCTCCCTGTCGGCAGAGTTGCTCTTACAGGCCTTTAACTCTTGGAGCGGGGAGACCAATGGTCTCCCCAGGCCAAGTTCCGCCTCAGGAGACTCTATTGGTCTACTGCAGGGGCCCTGCCAGCGACAAATAGAGTCGTTCTTATGGCCCTTTAACTCCTGACAGGTTTGCCGTCAGGTTTGTAGAGAGGTTCCAATAGTTAAAGGTCAATACCAGCGACTCTATTGGTCGTCGGCAGGGAGCTTCTCTGCCATTGGTTGATGGTAGACGAGCCCCCTGCCAGCGACCAATAGAGTCGATTGTATGGACTTTTAAAATCTTAAAAGAGTTAAAGAGTCGCTCGTAGGGACCTTTAACTCTCAGAGCAGGGGGGCCATGGTCTCCCCAGGCCAAGTTGCGCCGTCAGTAGTTAAAGGGCCGGTGCAAAACTCCATTGGTCTCCTGCAGGGGTCCAGCCAGCCATGTACACGAATATTTGCCGAACCAAACTCCACGGATACGAACACGAAGACGAACAGAAAGCCCAAGTCTACTGATTAAGCTACTTTGAATGCCATCTACTGCCATCAGGGGGAAAAACTTCCTTCTTGACTCCAAAAGGCAATCGGATTTCTCCTAGGATCAAGAAGCTCTAAAATCAAGTCACTGTAAACTAAGGTGGCAACTCATTTATTAGGTCCATGCGAGAAGAATATGTTGGGGAAAGAAGGTAGGATGAGGATGCCAAGAAGAGGTATTAGAGTCTCAGAGATTAATAAAGAAAAATATGTAATACTAGACACAGACACATTAATAAAGAAAAATATGTAATACTAGACACTAAGACACAGAAGAAAATGTCATGACAGTGAGTCACTAATAAATCTAGGAAATCTTATGGTCTGTTGTTGCCATCCTAAGTAAATATGTAATCTGGTTTCTGTGTTTAAATATTCCACTGATCTTAACGACAAAATAATAATTTTATATATGGCAATTATTTTACATACAAAGCCCAGACTGGCCATCTAGATTTTGAGTGGCGAGCCTTTGTATTGTCCCCCAGCCTCTACCATCTACCATGTCCCCACAGCCCTTGCCATGTGCACACCAGCATCTGCCATGTATTCATCAACTGTTTTGTCCCCATTGTTCCCACCAACTTTCCTATCTATTTTCATGAGAGGGGCACTGTTCCCTTGTAGAGCCTGCATGGCTGTGACATCACATCAAGCACTTCAGATACAGCCACACAGGACTTGCTGCGGCCTTACAGACTTCCGCTTCTGGAACATGGGCCAGTGTAGGAAGACCTTATGATTTTTCTGGCTCCTTGGGGAGCGTGGGGTGTGGAGTGCACCCTTGGTGTGCACACAGGAGTACAATAGCTTTATTAGAAGGTCTGGTATTTTGAGTAGGAATCCAGTATGCAGATGGGTCACAGTATTAAGCATCTAGTACAAAACACAAGAATAAGTGCATGCCATACCTTCAGGATCCATGGTTAATCCTTGTCAACTGCTACAGGTACCAAGGAAGATTCAGATGGCAAGCAGGCATGGCAAAACAAAGGGAAGGACAGGCATATAGGCAAGCATAAAACAATAAGAGTCATACAGACTAGCTCTAGGACCTAACACTAATGCAAAACATGCAAAGCTTTAGGTCAGCCGTCCCAAACCGTTTTGGCACCAGGGACCAGTTTTGTTTGAAGACAATTTATCCGCGGACTGGGGGCGGGTTTGTTTTGGGTTTGATTTAAGTGCAACACATTTATTGTGCGTTTTACTTCTATTATTATTATCAATATATTTATTATTATTATTATATTTATTATTATTTATACCCCTCTGCCCCTTTTCTCACTATCTACCCCCTCTCCCCCTTACTCACTACCTACACCCCCATTTCTCACTATCTACACCCTCTCGCTGGTGTAGAGGGTGTAGATAGCCCACAGTGAGTGCACTCATTTTAGCAAATATACTTAAGAACTATTCTTAATATGAAATAAGTAGCTTGGTTTTGCTATTGGGCACCAGTATATCAATATATTGTATAAGAAGATGTGCTCCAATGTGCATGGGGCTTTGCACTCTATTTCTGTATATCACATTCTTAGGACAATATATTAGCTAGTTTGTGTTTATACCATCACACCTATACAATCTTAGCCTACATGGTATTAACATATTAAATAAATTGGAAATGCAAATTAAGATCTAATAGAGTTCCTAGTACCAATGGAAATACGTGTTTAAAACAAAATGCTTAGGAGTTTTCAGTAGCCTCATTTTTTGTCTGATTCAAAATTATGCTAATATGCATTATTTATAAGGATTCACATTGAAGATTTTCAATTTGCAGCATGACTGGTTCAATTTCTTGATATGGTACTATTCCTCCTCAGATTAATTACAGTTTAGATGTGCCTCTAAACCACTGGTTTATCTGAACACAACTGTTTTTTTCTGCAATGACATTTAATCTTACATTCCCTAAAGTACATTGAACACACTATTTCAGTCTGGACCTCTCTGACTGGAAAGCTTAACCGCACATTATCCTTCAATGAAATAACAAAATATCATATAAATTTGTAACTGTTTTGAAAAGTAATTTTTTTGTATGCATATGTAAAATATTCAAATGCTTCCATTCCATAGGTATTCCAAAAAGCAAATTTAAATAATAATTCTGTATGATCTTCAAGCCCCCTTGACAACTAACCTTCTTGAACGTTTAATTAGCCATTATTCACGGTGACCCACATCCTGTACCTTTTATAGGCACAGTTTACGGTGCGCACAAAGATTTAAAGGCATTATGATTCCGCTAAAGAACTTCTGCAACCATAAAATGTATGACAAAATAATGTTATAGCTCAATTTGTAATCTAAATGTGAGATTTATATGAATTCCCAATTTAAACATACACATTAGATGTGTTTCATTTTATTTCGGCTATTGGTGATATTAGATGTGTAGAATACTGAAGGCTCTTGAGAATCACCATAGACTTTAATATTCAACTCTTTCTGTGGCATAGAGACAAATTGTCTTTTTTCTTAAAGCCCAAGGTAGCCCATGCTTCTCTGGTCTATTGCTTTGGAATTATTGCCACACATGACCAGTAATGATTTTTCAGCAAGGTCACGCCAGGATGACAATCTTGTTCCTTTTGAAGCGATCACTTGGGAAGAGCGGCAGTTGTTGAGAACATTGGTTTCCTTCCTTGGAGCCCAGCTGGAGACTTATGTGTGTTGTCAGTATGCAGGGGTGTCCCTAATGGGATGAAAACATATTAGGATAAGAATATGAATCTTTGAAAACGAGAAGATGCTCATTTTTATATATTTGAACTTCATCTAATATGTAAAATATATTATTTTAAATTATTATTGTATAGGTTGAATCATGACTTGGAGAAGTGATCAGCTGTAAAAAAAAAAAAAGAGATGACAAGTCATGTTGTAAGTTATAAATGCTGCAAAACATGTCTTGCATAAATCATTGCACATTAAATAATTAAAATTTGGCACAGTAAGCAACAGTAAGCACTCATAAAGATTGCTTACTGTGAATATTTTCCAGTTTGGACCACCATGCTAGACTTGGAGAGGCTAAACAATCCATTTATATAACCTTGGTGTTGGCATCGTACACACTGTAGTTTGCAAACGGATCTATTGAGGAGTTGTTCAAATAAACATTAAAGAAAATCTATCTTAGCACCATATGCCACGCCATTACTGAAATGACTATGCCTACTATAGAAAAAAAAGCTGATTTTGATTTTTCTAACTTTTTCATGTATCTATAAAGTAAATTGTACTGGGACATTGTATTGTCGCCAACGACATGCTATTGTTAAGAAAATCATTACGTAACTGACAATGAAAGCAAGTAGCTATAGAAATTCACAAGAAGAGGCAGATAGGAAAGTTTCAAATATTGCTGACGCAAACTTTTGCAATACTATATTTTAAGGACATGAAACAAAAACACCACATTTTTTTCATTGTCAGATAAAAAAGTCCACTGAATTCTAATCATGTAATTAACCACATCTGCTTGTTTGGTTCATAATGATTTTTGTTTTAATGAGATTTGTTTTTATCCCTTTTGACAATTACCTCTTTCTTCACCAGCATGAAACTGGTTAAGGTTTCCACTTGAGCATTAAAGGGTACTTTAAACCTTTAAACCTATATACATCTAAAATGACCCTTTCAATCTGTCACATATCCCCCATAAACTTTATAGCCTCAACTAAATAACATGGGTTTAAGACACTTATAGAAACTTTAAGCTGATATTAGATAACAAGAACGGTAATCTGCTATATTGTACACCTGGTTACATGTATTGTGCGTTTTGATTTGGTGCTTCAGACAAAGATATTGTGACGGGAACGACCTGTACCAGGGCTGGGTATACCCATCAGACGTTTCCTTCTGCCCATAGTCACCAGGAATACCAGGCTTGGATCATCAGGTGGAAATATCGCTGACGACAGCAGGAAATACAGCCTCTCAGGAACCTCAGGGGCACTGTAACATAGCAATACTCGTATTGAGGTAAAACATTTATTTAAACATAATACAGAACTGTATATACAAGTAAGAAAAGGGGCAAGACAAATATCACAGGATCTAATTACTATGTCAGGAAGGAAGTAATTAGATCAAATGCTGCAACACAGCAGACATAGAATGATGACATTTTTTGTCATGATGACCGTATTTTCTCGATTATAAGACAAGGCAAGCTAAGGGTAAGAGTGGCATATGGGGGAAGTATAAGGGCTTTCTGGAGGCAGAGTGGCATATAGGGGGTTAAAAAGAAATATCAGGTTGCAGTGGTGGCTACTCCAAAGGAGCACATGCACATGTGAACCCCAAGCGCAAAAATAAAAATTTTGATTATTTTTTTTCCTTTTGTGCTTTGGGATTCACATACCATGAAGCTTCCAGTCCCCTAATGTAGTCTGCCAGAAGGATCCTATTTGTCTCAATTGCTCCTGCGATTGCTAAAGCGCCGGCTGAGCCGCCCATTTGAACCCTGTTCCTACAGTAAAAGCGAGCGGGGAGGAGCTCCCAGCCACCACACTCCCCTCCCAGACCAGACTGCAATCTTGCAGTCACACTCATGATTGGCCCGCCCCTTTCCTTATAGCATCCACGCTGCTCAGCAACTCATCTAAGTAAGTATAAATTAATATTTGGGCTGCTGAAAGTTAGGGGAGGTGGGGGTTAATTTAAGGGCAGCTAAGGTTAATGGGGTGTTTAGGGTTAACTTAGGGGCAGTTATGGCTAATGGGGTGCTTAGGGTTAATTTAGGGCAGTTATGGTTAATGGGTGTTTAGGGTTAATTTAGGGGCAGTTATGGTTTAATGGGATGTTTAGGGTTATTTAGGGGCAGCTATGGTTAATGAGGTCTTTAGGGTTAATTTAGGGGCAGTTATGGTTGATGGGAGTTTAGGGTTAATTTAAGGCAGTTATAATTGATGGGGTCTTTAAGGTTAACTTAGGGGAAGTTATGGTTAATGGGGTATTTAGGGTCAATTTAAGGGCAGTTATGGTTGATGGGGTGTTTATGGTTAATTTAGGGGCAGTTACGGTTGATGGGGTGTTTAAGGTTAATTTAAGGAAATATTTTAACCTGTACATTAAGTTGTAAATGTACATTTAATTTTCAAAATTTATATATTGTGAACCCCCATTGGAATTACCCACCAGCCGCCACTGTCAGGGAGGCAGGGTGGCATATAGTCCAGTTTTGAGACTCTATGTTCATGGGCATAGGAACCCCCTAAAAATCTGGGGGGATAGCAATTTCCCCCAGCAGATGCCCCCTTTTCCTCCCCAATATACCCTACCCACCTTTTCCTCATCTCTTTTTTTTGCAAACACATACAATAATATATAACCTGAAACACTGGTAACAATAATGTATGTTTAATACATTTAATATAGAAAAAAAAACAGCTAATCTTTGTAACAAAAAACATTTTTTTAAATATTGAAAAATTGGACCCCTCCGCTCCCACACCAAAAAAAAAAATATTTGCCACACTGACCATAGATTAGGGGAAGACTGTGTGAGTCAGTGCAGTCTTCCCTCCTTCTGACCCTACTGTGACATTGAGTAAAGCGTCCCTTTGTCCCCTCATTCACTAAGCCACACCTCTCTTTTACGTAGTCCTGTAGTTCAGGTATAGATCAAATCAACAACACATGGAAACAGCACGTGCATATATAGCTCAACTGAATAAGACATACAAACCCTGTATTTGCAGGTATCTATAAATAATGTATGGAAACATAGCATAGCAGATACAGATCAACAGAATAACACAAAAAACCCAGCTTTGCTGGTATAAATCAACTGGAATTCACATAACAACTCAGCATTAAAGGTATAGATTGAAACCTCCCTAAATTACAGGCATAGATCACAAGTTGCACACCCCAAAGGCCAGCCCTGGCGTCCACATTCCCCACATAGAA
>VKOC01000008.1:7559580-7575251 GCA_009364415.1 Spea multiplicata | reverse complement strand
GTGTACGGCATTTTAACCCCTTAATGACAAAGCCCGTACATATACGTGCTCAAAATGCATTGGTTTCAATGGGTTTAGGGACCGCTCATTGTCCTTAAGGGTTTAAACTTCGCCCCAGGCGGCATTAAGTCTTGGGCCGGCCCTGATGACATCTAAAGAAAGCCTTTCTTATCCTGAGAAAAATAATATACAACTTGTGTGGGTTCATTAAACGGGAAAGAAGAGAATTACAGCTTAACGCAAGCAGCGCAGAAATGTTAAAACAGCCATTGTCACCAAGGGTGCAAAAAAAGAAAACAGCCATTGTCACGAAGGGGTTAAAGGTTTACTGCAATTATGTTGTTATTAGCAGGGCCGGTGCAAGGATTTTTGTCACCCTTGACAAAACCTCATTTTGCCGCCCCTTTGGCTCCACCACTTGTACACTGCCCTTGGGGACGAAGTCATTTGAGAGCGTCATACACATGATGCCCCTGCGTTGACAGTGCCTACATTGCTGGTATAGGTCACATGTCACAGACACCCCAGAGGCCAGCCCTGACACCCATATTGCACACATAGGACTTGCCCAGGACCAAGATTGCACACTTTCTTCTTTTTTTTTTACTATCTCTCCCCTTTCTCCCCATCACTTACCTTGCTGATGTCGTGTGGTGAGAGCACGAGTCTCACTGCTAATCCAGAGCCTGACCTCGGGAGGCGCACTTGCAACCAGACACAAACATCAAAAAGCTAACACGCTAACAGACACACACACATATTAACATAGCCAAAGACATGTTAGTCACACACTAAAATACCCTCCGCACACACTCTCACAACCATACCCAGGCACTGCAACTAACATCCCCAGACACACATGCTAACATACTCGGACACATGTTCACACACTAAAATACACACATACACTAACATACCCACACACAAAAACATAGCAGACAAAGACACATCTGCACACATTGACAAACCCACACACAAATTTACTGACACACCCAGACAGAAACATGTTCATACACTTGCATACCCACACACAGGGATGGACTAACATAGCCAGACACACACTAACGTACCTAGGTAGAAGCATGTTCACACACAAATATACCCAGACAGACACACAAGCATCAGCAGCCAGACACACACACACACACACTAAAATACCAAGACACTAACATGCATACGCAGGTAGACACAAATACATACCCAGGCAGACTCTAACATGCGTACCCAGACATATTTAGGGATAGTGAGATCTATGGTCTCCCCAACCGGCCCTGCTCCTCGAGTGGTTCCCGTGGTGGCTTCCTCTGCCCACATAAGCTGTTGGCCCCGGTTATTAGTGTTTAAGGAAGTGTTTAAGGGATTTAAAGAAACATTTTTGTTCTCACTACAGTTGTCCTTTAAATTCAGTTTTTTTGTATGCCCCTCTTTCACCGCTAGAGGGCACTGTTGGTTTACTTTTGTAATGTATTATTTGTAACCTCCCATGCTAATTTTTTCCATTCTATTTTATTTCACCCAGAGAGCAGTGACAGATATTATTTCTCACTGTACCAATTAACTGAACCAAATGTAAAGTAAGTGTAAAAGTAAATGGAAATATCTATTAATTACAGTTGCAGTACTGTCATATGTGTGCAGTTTCTGCACTTGATATGTGTGACTGTATATTAAGGATGGATAAAACACCCACGGCCCGCCACACCATGTAAATAAAAGGCTTTGGTGGCACATAATCACAAACTGATATAGCCAGCAAAAACACCCTTTCTTGCTTACTGTATAGCAGAACATGCAGGGCTTCAAAGATCTTTTAAACGTATATATTAACTCTGTTACCATCCACCTTGTTAATGCAATAAGTTTTTATTGAGATTTTCTGAAAAAAAATATTTTACATAGGTACAGAAAGAAAAAGTATAATATAATCCACCTTGTTATAGTTTATTATGTGTTGTAGATTATTTAATTTTATAAGAAGAAATGTAGAAAACCCTCTCTAACCCGCCACCAAAGTGACTGACACTGACATAACTATAGGGGTCCCGGTGCGACCTCTGCAACCCCTTCTTTCTGTCTTCTTGTACCGATTAAAGATTGTTTACAAAAGGACCTTCTGACCTGGACCGCATCGATCCAGGTGGAAGGGTCCTTTCTAAACTATTTTGAACTGGCACGGGGAGACTGGAGTGTATATTGGGGTCATGTGGCCCCTCTGTGAAACCGTGACCGCCTGCACAGTGTGCGCTAGCAGCCAGAGGTAAAGCTGCAGGAGCGGTGAAAGGCAAGTGGGGGTGGGAGGTAGGATATATGTATATGTGTTTATATATATATATATTATATATATATATATATATATATATATATATATATATGTATATATATGTATATGGATGTGTACTTCTGCGTGTGTATGTGAACATGGATGTGTACTTGTGTATGTGTGTGTGTGTAAGCATGCATGTGTACTTGTGTTTATGTGTCTGTGTGTGTGAGTAAGCATGTGGGTGTGTACTTCTGTGTGTGAGAGCATGGGTGTGTACTTCTGTGTGTGAGAGCATGGGTGTATAATTGTGTAAGTGGAGTGTGTAAGATAGAGTGCGTGTTAGAGAGTATGAGTAAGTGTGTTATTTGTGTAAGTGTGTTTAAATATGTTGTATGTTGGAAGGGGGCAAAGAAGGCACTTGAAGTTGAGGGCCTCTGGGGCAATTTTCACACCCGTGCCCGAGGTTTCTAATTACGCCCATGGTGACTGAACGCTATTCACATATGGTGAAAATAGATATCTGCATGTGTAGCTCTTCTATAAGACAGTGACCTTACATGGAATTTATGAATACTTATTTTTAAAGGAAACTAACAAAATAAGAAAAGTGGGGCATATTCATGGAATGCCCTTATATTTCCAAATATCCAAATAATGCATTCTTTATTGTAGTTTGTTCATAAAACACTGCCATGTTTGACTTTTGTAGTTTAGTTTTCTAGCATTATGTTTTTTGTATTAAATGGAAAAGCCCAAACCTGCCGAAAGTGTGCTCTTAATGAACAACATAACTGCAAAGGAGAACACATACCACAAAATTGTCATAAAGTAAGTCAAATTGTTATGTGATGGACTACTTGTTATGTCCTGTTTACCCATTGCACAGCACTGCTAAATGTGATGGCGCTATATAGAGATATTATGGAAAAAAAACAGATTTTTTACAGACAAAATGGAAATTTCAGAAAAACTGAAAAAAACAAAACATGCAGAGTGGAGTAGATTTACAAATTTAAAATTATTACTTGGTGAACCTGAACTGCAGTGTATCTAGAATTATCACGCTTGAAATAAAAGTACAGCTTATTCAGAAAATAATAAACAACAAGGTCTGTATATGAAAAAGGTAAATTGATTAGGCATTTTATTCACAATTAGTCACAGTTAAACATATATCTTAAATGACGTTGCTCACATCCTTGCACAAATGATCAAAGAAGTAACCCTTTTATAATCAACATTTTTTTTTTCTATGAACATGCTCTTTCAGACATTTTTTTGTGCATCACTCAATATGGTAACTGCATTCCTTATTCCTAAATAGTTTTATGAACTATAAAGACTTAGTCACTAAAAGAGAGCGATTCTAATTTTGAATCGTTGGAACTGTTAGAGGCTCTCTGGGTGTCTTCTGTTGCAGTCACTAGGTCATTGCTTTGTGAGCCAGTCCTGGATCTCTTTTGCCGGCCCAACAATCTCTTGCACTGCCATCGTAGCTCTTTGTTCATACAGAAAAGAATGATGGGATTGGTGAAAATGGGCAAATCAAACAAAAATTCCGATGCTGTTTCCAAGCAAATGTTCTTGTCTGCTATTAGAGGTAGGATTCCTCCTTGAATAAAAAGAAAACGTTTATTAACAAGGAATTCAACACTTTGCTCTAAACAAGCTGGATCCACATTAAACAACAGATGTATACGCGGTAAAACAACTCATAAACTGCTTCATAGACTGTTCCATTGGTTGCGGTGGTAATAACAATCATTTTAAAACTTTGTACCAGTACTTTTGAAACCTCCTTAAAGGAACAAACATACCTGTTATCAAAATCACACGGCTTCCAATACTGATGTGTGCCATATTAAGTTTGTAGAAATCACCAAGTATAATATTTGCCTATATGCTTTTTCGTTTGTAAAGAAACGTACTAATCTAAATGTTAACAAAAGATGAGCTTTACCAACGATATTATGGCGTAGATTTCTTTTAGTAAATTACGAAAAATATCTGTCATAACAGTAGTGTTTAAATATAAGATCCAATTCTTATGATGGTCTCTTAAATTACTCTACATGCTCTACATCAGTTCTTTCTGTGCCTTTAATATTGATCTGGTCTGTGAATTTGGTTAATTGACACAAGAAGCATCACTTCTCTGCTTCTCTGGGTCAACACCTAAATCCTCCAGGTCGCGGGAGTGGGGTCTTGACACGCCCCACTCCCCGCCCATTTCCCCTTTAAATGGGGATGTTTCCCGTGATGTCAGCAGGAACGCCCTCTGACATCACTGGGAACGCCCCTGATGTCAATGGTACAGCCCACTGGTGTCAGCAGGACTGCCCACTGACGTGGTAGCCGGAGCTCAGAAGTTCCCAGGTATGTATATATATATATATATATAATATTATACATTCAACGGTAAACAAATAATTATATAATCTTGTAAAGCCTTTCAATAGAATCTGAGAAAATCTTAAGGAATAGTGGAAAAAAATCTTTCATAGTGGTAAAGTAAATGTATTACAACGTTGAGATTAATTGTGTTTGTAATTGGCACATCTGAATTTTTAATTACCATTGAAAGAAACATACACTGGCTAAAGTAATACTTTGACTGAAGATATTTTAAGTAAACATTAATACAAATCACTTATATAATCTTAATCCCTTATCATGTCACAGTGTACTTTAAAAACAATTTATGGTGAACGCAAATGGGTTTCATACAGAATTTGCACACCTTTAGACATCACACAGATTAGAATGGAGACAATAATTATAAATAAATGCTCTGTTTCTGGCATAGTGAGTTTATGTCCCGAATTGTTTGGGAAGGTGAGTTAAAATGTAATTTTATTTTGTCCAGGAGTAAACAAAACAATAATTCTTGTTAAGCCCTTAGTGTCCCAGATACAGCGTACAACATAAAAAGTTAAAAACATCTTGAGAACTTATGTGTTTACTGAACTCCGTATTAACAGCCTGTAAACTTTTAGAATAACATTTATTTCTTTGATAGAAGAGCTATTTTGAGTTTCCACATTTTAGATCTAGATTTTTATCTACTAAAATAAACCTCATTTTCTGTAGCGGTCCATCTGACAGCTAATGGCCTGCAGATGTCATCAGCTAAGACCAGGGGCTGTTGAAATGATCGCCTGTCACTGCTCCTATAGTGAGGATCGCTAATTTTGCCTCAGAAATGGTAGAGGGGATTTAATTAAGATCCCCTTTACTGATCTAGGTAAAAATTGCATCACTTATGGCAGGAGCACATTGAATGACTGTCGGTGACCGTATCGCTGTGTGCAAGCAGAAAAACATCTTGTAATTTCTAAAGTACATTGTATGCTTTGCAGAAATTACAAATTGTCTAGGAAACCCACCTGGTGTGTGTGCAAGAAATGTTATCAGACAAATAGCCGAAAAGGTCTTTGCCAGCTTCTTGTTGGTATTCTGACTTCTCTGCATTATCTGAGCACTTCTGAAAATAGTGATTAATATGTGAAGGTAAAAATATGCAATCAAAGGAAGGCCCAGCACAATCTTGAAGAGCATCCTGATTTTCATAGCTTGGTCATTTATGATGGTAAAGCAGGTTTCATACACAAAATCATAATGAGAGTCTTTCCAGCCGAGTAGATGTTCTATTACTTCTTCAGTCATGAGCACCAAGCATGGAAAAAATAGCTGGAAAACCGTGAATAAACGGTGGTCAACAATTTTATGGCCAAAAACGACAGCTATGTAGATGGAGAGTGAAATACAAGACACATAGTAAAAAGAAATAGTACTTGCTGTTTGCTTCACGTAGACCATTAGTTCACAAATTGGTGAACTGAAACGCCACTTATGATAGATTCTCCAGTCGATCATCAGAGGCCAGGAAAGTAAGTTCACAATGTTAAAAGCTGTACTACCTACGACATATGCAACAATACTGTTTTTGATACAATTCTTCTTGCTGTTGAGACACATGATGACCGATATCAGAATCAGGAAGTTTATAGTAAGCCCGGGTATAATTAAAACACTCCTTACCGAAGCGCAGAAAGTAAAATAAATGTCCACGTTACAATATTCTGTATTATTTTGATGCATGTTCCCAGGCTTGGTATTGTGTATGTATATTTTTTCTTTATGAGCATTAGCTGTTGGGTTGTCTCTATTCCATATTGTTTCGTTGGATGACTGTAGATTATCGTCATGGGTTGATTATTTTCTTAGAAGTAAATATTTTTTGAAAAGTCATGTAAAAATGATGATGTTCTATGAAGGAAAATATCCTTGAGTTTACATATCACCAAATTATAGTACTGGACGTTTGATGGCTGCAGTACTTTTATACTAGACAGTTACAAGATTATGTAAACTCCAGAGATTAATTATAATGAGCTGGTGGTATAATCCTTACACACCACCTGTCATTAGACTCATTATATGGAAATATCACTGAAAATAATTGTCTAAAATTGACTTCTTTTGATCATTGTAATGCTACTGAAGATTCATTTAATCACACAAGTGTCACAAGATTCTTGATACTTGGCAACCAAGGAAATTTTATATTGACATTTCTGGAATCAGTAAATGTGACATAATAAGGATGTACCTTGTAAAGCTTTTATTAAATCCCGTCTATGAATAATATGAAAAAAAGCAATTACGCTGCTTACTGTCCTGTGGAGTATGACGTCATTATCTTGTTTACAATGGTTTCAGATGTCAGTCATTATTGGTACTTATATAGCATAATAAGAAATGTTATACTAGCCATAGAAGAGCAGTGTTTTATTTGGCTCTTGGTCTGCAAGCTCATAAAACCTGAACTGGACGCTCTGACCAGGTGATAGAAGGAGACGATGAGCCTTTGGCTAGCTCATCTCTGCCTCACATTCTTCCCTTTCTTAAAAGCCACGCTCTAGTTTCCCAGTGTTGGTAACCTCCAAATATTAGTTTAAGTAGATGGATCCGAGTCTCAATCTGTAAGTCTGTTGCTGACTACTGTTAAAAAAACAACCCAAAAAGATATCTTCTCAGATACAATTAAACCAGTGTCTTTCTGTTGGTGTGTAATAATTGAATGTATTTCAGATGTTAGATGATATGTTGTGTTTGCATATATCGCAAGAGTTTAAAATTAACATATGTAAACTAGTCTTGTGCGTTTATTATCTTATTGAATTTCTAACATGAAACACTTAGACAAATAGCCTTTTTTTCTGATGCCATGACAGGTACAATGAAAGTTATAATTAAGTAAAAAGGTTGTGGGTGACTCGGCAGTGCTCCATGTTATGACTAGCTATTAAACATGTCACCCTTCCGAAATATGGAATAATTGGGATGTTTGGATGAATTGGGTCATTTTTTAATAGTGTCATAAATGAAATGAGAAAAAAGCTTTAATTAATAGGCAAAAAACGCCAATTAATGTGTAGTCAATGAAGATTTAAATATCATCTACTGCTGCCGGCATAATAATAATATTTAGATTAAAAATCCCTTCTAATGGTTTCAATGATTGGCAATCTCCATTGGGTATAACTCTTTATAAAATGGATGATTTGTAAGTTAATGTTCTCTATGCCAATTGTGTTTTCTTATAAACCAAGAGTTTCCAATACGACAATCTATAACATCCTATGTTACCTCTAGTAAGCTTTACTCATGTCCACTCTTTGTGGAGCAACAGTTCCCATGATGCTCAACCACCAAGCCATAGAGTATACCCTGATTAATCATGATGGGAAAAATACAAGACCACTGTCCACTCAGAGACCGTATGTCTCTTGAGTGGATAGTGGTCCAAGGTCCAGCAAGCGCTGGATGGAAACACTTGTCAAATGCTGTGTCCGTGACACTATAGTCAAGTAACAATATTGCAATGTGAGGTTTAAGACACCGCAAATGTCCAGGACCTACCGCTTTCCTGTTTGTGTTTTTTGTTTTAGTCACAGCAGGGATGTCCCTTGGCCATCTCTCTGAGGCAGTGAAAACAGTGAGGTCTGTCAAGAAGAATAGGGAAGCAACTCCTAGGAGGTGGCTGATAGCACCTTAAGATGAGAGCTCATGGTGTTTTATGTGAGCACCTGCCTGCTGGGGGCGATCTCAGCACTTGGCAGTAATATGATTGTACGGTTGGCTGCGATTGGTTAAAAAAAGCTGTGGCCAACACCTTTACCCACATTCTGTTGTGTGGTTCTTGGGCATTTCAGTTGAATGTTATTCAGCTATAGGCCTAAGAAGTCAAGTCAGTGAGAAGCAAAAATCCTCAACAGTCCACAAATAAAGAATAAAACATAGAATATATAGTTTAAACATATATTTACATGTATTTAATTATATCTAATTTTACTGTACAACTAATAATGAGCCAGTGAGCCAGTGAGCTGGCTATGCATGTGCGGCCATTTGCAGTTTACTGAAAACTTTACAGGAGACCATTTGGTGAATTATTTTAGTGGATTCCGGCCTGTGATATGGTTAATACATTGCTTTGTGTTAGAATAGCACTTGTTTGTCATTGTGACATGGCCTGGGAAATGGGTATGGTGGGAGGCAAGGCCAATTGCTTGCCTTACCTGAACAGCAATCCTGCAAAGCTAGCATCACAAGGAGGCAAAATAAGGGCTGCAATAGGAGGCTCCTGCCGCAGCACATAATTATTTTTTTTACCTCCTTGGGATGTTCAGAGGAGATCAGAGGATCTTCGAAACTGGCCATATTTTAGGCAGCTACCTGGGACGGTTGGGAGGTGTGTCCTATGTAAGCCATAATTAAAATAATAACCCTTAGCTAATTCAAAATTGAAGACTCATTGAAGACTGGATATAAACATCTAGGGGCATGTGCAATGGATATTTTTCTCTCGTTCATTTGGCCAGGTGAGTGTTCTCCTTCCCCGATTGAGAGTAAAATGGCAGCTGTCTCTTTTCTGTTTTAATTATACACATTTTTTACTGAGACAAACAAGGAGATTATTTACTTACTTTGGCCTTAAAATGTTACAAACAACTCGTTTAACAATTAACTAAAAATGAAAAGTTGAACTTTTATTCGTTAAAAAATGTCATACTCAAAACATTTTCAATCAGTCTACTTTGCATCTTTGATCTTAAGTTGCTTAGGTAAGATTTTTTTTTAAATAATCAGGTCTTTCATAACACACAAGCAAGTTTTCAACTTCCTTTATGGTTTCATAAATCCCACTAATGATGCATCTTGTAAAGTCAGTGTAATTAAAATCCTGACCTGATCTGATTTATGTTATGTAAACTGCAGGCACTCCCAAACTGTTTTACCGAGTTTTAGTTAACCAAACGTACTTTTAAATAAATGAGCCCATCAGGAATACGTAATGAGAAAAAAAAAATGCAAACGCAGTAAATGCCAAAGATACGGCTGAAATTAAATTAAGGTTAAAAAAACTTGGAAAAGTCAAATTTGAAAGCATTGCTGTGAAAGCTGACATAGCTAATGATTTGTTAAGACAATCAGCCTCCTCATCTTCCGTGAAGAGCCACCCTTTTGGTGCTTAGCTTTAGAGCGTTGCGAGGAGACAACATGGGTGCTGCAATGGAGCCCTGTGCTGCAACTTGTGTGGTTTATTCCCCGAGTTTACCTGAAATGTTTATTTATTGTTACTTAATATGGCTGATAATGATCTATAGCAAATGTAATTCTATGAAGTCAATGCTACTCATGAAAATTGGTGTCACGCCAAGTTTATTGTGCGCTGACGGCCATAACTCTTTCAAAATGAATATTCATTAAATAATATGACAAAATTTATAAGGAAGGTTTACTTCTGAACATTTTGTTGGATCAGCAAGAAAACCAAGGACTTTTTCAAGCAAATGTGTAATCAAAATTGTATATAATTATTGGCATTTATGTTAGAATATAGCCTAAAGCAGAAGACTGCAGGTTCATGGAGATAACATTTTCCCTATTTATACGTAGCAGAATTTCACATAAAGGGTGTGTGACAGAATGAGCTGTCATACAGAGGCCCAAGGTACTCAGAGACGGCTCCAGCCCGGCTACTAAACAGGCAGGAACTCCATTGTTTAATTAATCCCATCAATAGGATTGCTGCCTGGGGATTAAAGGTTGGGTTGTCTACCTGTTTATCAATGTTAATTTATGTTAATAAGGTTCTGTGGCTATATCAGTCTATGTTTTACATCAATAAACTGTTCATTCCTGCTGTACTCAGTTCAAGGTAGTTGTGTCTACTTATTGGGTACACATAGCAGGGTTCCAAGGTGCGCATGCTGACTGGTGCTGGAAGTGATTCCGGGGATGACAGGAGGATACATGTGGGTGATCTCTGGGAGTTACTACAGTTCTCTTGGTGAACCCGTTACAGGGTGCATCGATTAATATTTAATCTCTTGTACATGGACACCACCACCTTCATTTTCAGCTTTGCCCATGGATGCCAAGAACACACAATACAAACCTTTTGGTGCAATGAATATAATGCTTTATTGCTTATCTCTGTGGAAGTGTTAGGACACTGTTCTGTATGTATAGAATATACTCAGCTTTTAGAATTCTTTCTTTATCTTTCTCGCCCCCTGCTCTTGAATTTGCGAGAATAAAACTTGATTGCAAACATAAAACAATCACATTGTCTGCTTTGAATCAAATGATTTATGTTACTAATATTGCAGTGTTCATATCTGCTTGGCGACTCAGGCTTTCTTTGCTCTTCTTCCAAATAATATTAAGTTTCATTAATTTTTAAACGGCTGTTCACCAGGTGTTAAGAAACAATCTAAGGACTCAGTTGAACAATATATATTAGAGGGCATTACTATATTCATAAAAGAGTTACTTAGAAATGTATCTCAGATGCAAAAACAAATCTGTGTCTGCACCAAAAATGGTTTTCTTACCCCCTTTCTCTGTGTTTGTATCTCCAAATACTCTCCTAACCGCCCTTAACTTGCATCTCTCTTCTTCTGTTATTACCTCTTACCACTTGTTTATCTGGGATTTCACCCATGTTCTACCTATTATTTAGAATTCCCAACCCTGTTTTGTAAGACTCTCTTCTAGGTACTCTAACTTTGAGCGTTCACTAAAAACCCACCTATTCAAAGAAGAATAGAACCTCTTAATAGCCCCAATCTGCATTGTGATGACTCACTACGATGAAATCATTCTCACATAGGCACTCCCTCTCTTTGCATTTTATTCCTTTTCAACCTCCTAATAGATTGTAAGCTCACAGGAGCCGGTCTCTCTTTTAAGTATTTGACCCCTTTGCAAAACATGACTTAGTACTTGGTGGCAAACACTGAGGTCAGGCGTTTCTTGTAGTTGGCCACCAGGTTTGCACACATCTCAGGAGGGGTTTTGTCCAACTCCTGTTTGCAGATCCTCTTCACGTCATTAAGGTATCGAGGCTGACGTTTGGCAACTTCAACTCCCTCCACAGATTTTCTAGGCTGCTCCAGGACCTTAATGTGCTTCTTTTTGAGCCACTCCTTTGTGTCCTTGGTCATGTGTTTTGGGTCATTGTCATGCTGGAATATCCATTCACAACCCATTTTCAATGTCCTGGATGAGAGAAGGAGGATCTCACCAAAGATTTGACAGTGCATGGCCCCATCCATCGTCCCTTTGATGCGGTGAAGTTGTGCCCTTAGCAGAAAAACTGATTCCTCACCCTTCTCATGATCATAGAAACTCCACGGGGTGAGATCTTGCATGGAGCCCCAAACTTGCATGGAGACCCAAACTGAGCCCCCACCTTCTCGCCATGCTGCTTAGCGATGGTCTTGTAGCCCATTCCAGCCTTACAATGACTACAATCTTGTCCCTGACATCCTTGGACAGCTCTTTGGTCTTGGCCAGAGTTTGGAATCTGATTGATTGCTTGTATGGACAGGTGTCTTTTATACAGGTAACAGGCTGAGATTAGGAGCACTCCCTTAAAGAGAGTGTTCCTAATCTCAGCATGTTACCTGTATAGAAGACACCTGGGAGCCAGACATCTTGCTGAGTAAAATGCAAATCAATTTATAACTTATTTGCAATGTGTTATTCTGATTTTTTTGTTGTTATTCTGTTTCACTGTTCAAATAAACCTACCATTAAAATTATAGTCTGATCATGTCTTTGTCAGTGGGCAAAAGTACAAAATCAGCAGGGGATCAAATGATTTTTCCTTCACTGTAATATTTTTAGTATATGCTTTTAGTGCATCGTTATGAAAGTGCCAGTAATGTATGGCAATCTTACAAAGGTATTTATCCAATTCTCCCAAGTGCAAAATTCATGCAGATTTAAAAGAGAGAAAGGAAAGCCAATGCAGTCAGACCCGTCTCTTTGTTAAATGTAAAGCCGTTTTGAGGCTATCACACACTTTTGAATTTGTGTTCAGTTTACCTTATAACCCTTCTAGTAAATGAATGGCATACTTAATGTTCTTATAGTCTGCAGCAATACAACAGGAACATTATTTATGATCCAGGTTAATGTGAACATTTTAAATCAAAAGAAGATGGCCAACTGCAGTTTGAAACCTTCAAAGCTATCAATCCTTTCATTCTTATTTGGTCCCTTCAAAAAGTCTATTTAGCCCATGATGATCTTAAAAGATATAGTTCTTTAAAAAAATATTTCCAAGCAGATCAGTGTGTACTATGTAAACTAAGGCACTTTAGAAATTAAATACAACCAACACAAGACAGGCAAGACGGAATCAATGGCTAAAATTAATAAATGTTTCAGTGTGGCACTATCAGGGAATGCTGTGTTTACAGAATTGTAATGTTGGATGAGTTTTCTATTTTTTTGGATAGGCTTGTAATGGAACTGCAGGGAGACATGACGTTGAACTATGCAGGGCGACAGTCAAGCGTTTGCCCGTACTTTAAAATGCAAACACACACGCTCTAACTCACACTATTTAATCGGCCAGAATAATGCAGACAGATTCGCAGAGAAAAGGAAGATTTCTGCACCTCTCTTTTTCTGCATTTTCTGCCCTATTGGAGACACGGGGAAAGCCTCTCCTCATTCCTGCAATTGGGGAAAGGGTGGATGCGCCAGGAGTCCTGGCTCATGGAGACAAAGACACAGAGAAAAGACAGAAGAAAAAAGTGGAGCTGCCTAAAAAAGAGAAAGAGGAGAAAGAGACATGGAAAAGGTCAGTGTACAATGTAAGTAGAGATTTAAAGAGTAGGGAATTCCCAGGAGTTTTGAGACCTCTGTGTGCTAATGTGGCACCTCCCTGATAAGTGGACCACCCCTCCCTCAGGGATCTAGTAAAATCAGGTTCTGCAATGCGGTGGGTAAGAAAAATCAATTTGGACATGGGGCTGTTAAATATGGTGGTTAATGCAGGTTTGATAGAAGCAGGAAAAATTGGCAAGTGTAAGGATCTGAGCAACTTTGACAAGGGACACATTGTGATGGCTAGACAATTGGGTCAGAGAATCTACAAAACTGCAGCTCTTGTGGAGTGTTCCCGGTCTGCAGTGGTCAGTACCTATAGAAAGTGGTCTAAGGTAGAAAAAGCAGTGAACCAGCGACAGGATCATGGGAGGCCAAGGCTCATTGATGCATGTGTGGGTCAAAGGCTGGTCCGTGTGGTCAAATCCAACAGACGAGCTACTGCAGCTCAAATTGCTGAAAAAGTTAACGCTGTTCTAGTGGGAAGGTGTTAGAACACACAGGGCATCGCAGTTTGTTGCGTATGGGGCTGCGTAGCCACAGACTGTAAGGATGCCAATGCTGAGCCCTGTCCACTCCATAAGAACTGGGCCATGGAGCATTGGAAGAAGGTGACCTGGTCTGATGAATCACGTTTTCTTTTACATGAAGTTTTCATTACATTGCCATTGTGCTCAGGTGGGGTTTGTCTGCCTTCTTTTTGCATTGTGCATCTTTTTGCATTTTATTTTCATAAATCATTGCTGGATGGGACTTAAAAAACCTTAAGTGATGGCCTTTTCCCCCATAGGCTTGCACCCTTTGAGTGCAAATGGGGTGGGCAGTGACACCAATCATCATACACATACAGAAGCTGTGTTTTACTTAATGACTGCACTGTAATCTTATGGGGGCACTACATGGTCACGTTATGTGACCCTGCCACCTATTTCTGAATAATTTTGGACTGGCACAGGGGGCAATTACCACCTGCCCTGTGGTCAGCCTACCCTGAATGATTCCTTAAGACATCTGAGGTCCAGAAAGGTTATTTGACTAATTTTTTTGGCCCAATAATAAAATGTATTACCAATGACTATCTTTTCTGGAACCAATGGGGCTATATCCATTATTTTAATACACATCTACAGAAAGACCAAAATCCCTAGTTGTATGCAGTGTTACACTATTCATAACCTTCCACCATCAATGCCCAAGGCATACATTAAATGTTTACGTGGAGACTATGCATATTTACAGAACATAAATAAGCTAGAGTAAATACAGGAATATTAATGGACGTTAACCCCAAACAAAATTAAACTCAATATCTCTGCTGACTGAATTAACTATAATGTTATTAAAACATGATGTAATATATGGAATGTTATTTCCCTCTTGTGCTGGTTTTAAGATTTAATGTTTTCATTTCTTTTTAATGCTCTCCTGTGGAATGGCATTGCTGTTACTGCAGCACAAGAATGCAGCTCCGTTAGCCCTGGCCTGCGGGGTAATATGCTTTTTAGGTTCGAAATGACTGTAATATAGCCACTACTTAGTAGAGGCTTTGGCCTTATCTTTCCTCAGCGGTACAGGCTTGATTGTTATTAATGAGCATAATACATATACTAAGAAAGTTAATCACAGTAACACCATTCAATTAAAAATATGTCACAATAATATTATAGAGACATTAGTCATCTAGGCTACAAAAAGCAAAGGAAGGTCATGTATAAAAATGGGCAAATACATTTTGCCCTCTCAGTGTTGGAGGGTTTTACTATTTTGACACACTTCATATATGCATGCCCCCCAACTGTCCCGATTTAGGCCCGCAGTCCCGCCTATCCCTTCCTCTGTCCCGCTTTGCAGGGGCAGAGGAAGGGTGAGGCCGGGGCGTCTGCGAGCAGGATTGAAAGCCGCCTCTTCCGGCCGCTGGCGCCTAATGAAATAAAGGGGCTGGCATGCATGCACTGTGCCGCCCAATGGCCGTGCCTAAGCTCTTCGTCCCACCCCTTTTAAGACGTGGGATGAAGCGCTGAGGCACGGCCATTGGGTGGCGTGGTGCGTGCACACCAGCTCTTTCATTTCATGAACGCTGTCCTTCACCTGCTTCCCCCACCAGACACCAGGGAGTCAGAAGCAGTGGTAAGTCGGGGGGTGTGTTATTTGGGGGGCATAAGGTTTTTTCTGGAGCAGAGTTGCCAATGATATGCCTTTTCACCCCCTTTATGCC
>VKOC01000008.1:7428482-7559480 GCA_009364415.1 Spea multiplicata | reverse complement strand
CGGCCAACTAATCGATTATTAAAATAATCGTTAGTTGCAGCCCTAGACGCTAGTCTTGCCATTTATTTCCTGATGCGTTTTGTTATCTTTGGGATTGGGTAATAGAGTATTTGCTCTATTTGCTATCCCAGCTGGGAGCTGTGTGCTACATTTATATCTCCTGAAAAAAACCAAACACAAATCAGATGAATGGCCGGCTTTCTGCGGCTGTCATTTTTCACCGGCACAGAGGAGAGCGTCTGCTTCTTTCACCTGCTATAAACTGGTGAAAAATTAGGAGATCAATAGGGTGAAAACCATGTAGGATTTTTCAGTGATTTATCTGCATTCTTGACGCTGTAAGTCTTCCACCGATCATAAAGCATGTTTCCAATACAGATTTAGAGGTCGGTGCTTTATTTTGCACAAAGGCAACAAAGAAGACCAATTCTGTGAAATTGGTTCATGATCGTGGTTGTTGGGAATGTGTAACGTCAGTCATTATGTCACCATAACGATCTTACCGGATAGCAGGGTATCCAAGCTGGAGTTTTTGCCATTCATAGTGTTACAGTAGAGGAAAAATCACTTCCAAGTTGCGCAGAGAATCAGTACATGATGTCTAACAGAGACTGTTCAGCTGCATATATTACCCCTCTCTGTCCTTCCAGAAGCCCTTTTTTAAGCATGGAATTTCCCACTATTTTGACGGTTACCATTTTGCCAGGAGATATACCCTATGATGCAAAAGCCTTCTTCTGTCAGGCGCACAACACCCCTGTGGTTCTAGTTTTGAACACGCTTGCATTTACCTTGTGGAATGGCTCCTCTATGGAAGTAGAGGTCTATGTTCCCGCAGATACCCCCAATAGGCAGGCATCCTGTGGGTGACCTACCACATCTGTGAAAATCTGTGACATCGAGTTGGCCTAGGCTTAGAAAGTGTTTACAAACATTTGCTTTGTATCATCCCTAAACCACCCTGAGGTGCCATTTGGGCCACTGGTAGTCTACGGGTCACTGAGTAGCACTGCCCTGAATACGCTTCACTCAGCTTATATATCCCTTATTTCCCAACATGCCCGATGCAAGTTTTTGCCACACATCTAACCATCCTTCACAAGCCCGGGCACCAGAAGAAGATATCGATTCACAACAAAGTTTATTTATGTTGCATTATATTGGCTTACACCACTCTGACATATATGGGGCTACTGGGTACAATGAAATAAGCGGCCATGTGATTGTATTGAAAAAAGGTCGTTAGTGAATGGGTTATGTGGCAATAACTAAAGGAGATTCTTCTCAATTAAGAGAAATGATAAACTGTGGAAGGTGAACCAACAGCTGAAAAGAAAAGAAAGAGTCTCGTACTCTTTTGGAGGGACAGTGGAGTATTTAGGAAATGATCTGCTGAACACGTATTCACGTACGTTTTATGTACTTTAAAATTACTCACTAAAGAATCAGGACTCTTCATCACTCGGATTTAGATGAAGAAATGTTTTCTATCTTCAAAGACACTTCTGATTTTGGGAGGCTTCTTGCTCGGTAAAGGCTAGCTTGCTTTTTTGGCATAGGGAAACACAATGATTATGATTAATATTGTATAGAAATCCGTTACGTCACATTACACACACACACAAATATCAGCACATTCTGTAGCACTATTACAATAGGGGGCAGTGAAAATTAACAATAACATTAAAACTGACAATAAAAGCAACATATTCACACATACTGGTGCAGCAGAAGACCCTGAGAATGTGTTAGAGATCTTCCCTCTCTCTCTCTCGCTCTCTCTCTATATATATATATATATATATATGTGTGTGTATATACAGGTATATGTATATATACACACATATACATACTCGATCGTGTCTTACATGCATACATCTGACCGGATCTTGCTGTTGGAGACTGGAGATAGCAGGATGTTTGCTGTTTTAATCTCTTTTAAATAACACTGGGGAGAGGCTTGCTCAATCAATAAAGCATAAGGCAATATATGAGGACACATCTGCCCTGTGCCATTGCGTTCTTTCTATGACATTATGCTTGTGATTATATTCACCGCTGCAGTGTGTTGGAATCAGCACTGTAGTCTCAAAGATAAACACAAAATTGCCTGTTTTCAGAGCAGATTTGGTGCAGTGCATTGCCATGCCTTGTCATATCCGTGCACGTTGACAATACTAAAATTAAGCACAATCACAAGTGAATTGCCTGATAACAGGTGGCCTGGCCACTGCGGCTCTGGGCATTGTAACAGCCCGTATGTGTGCTTCCCAGCGGTGGATCCTGAATACAAAAGAGAAAAAAGCTTATCATGCAGCATCCATTTAAAGCGTACTGATCATTTTTTGTGACTGAAGATATATTCTGATGGGTTGGTTATAGTTGACATTCAAATGTTATACATTAAAACTATTTCATTGTTGGGCAGCCTTTGGTTGGATGGCTGAGTGTTGTGGAAGTTGTAGTGTTTGTTAGAAGGCTCGTATATGGTGTGAAAGTATACCAGTAATATAAACCTTATGCATACTTCATTTCATGCCAAAATATACGCCATGTTATTGCCTCTTCTCATGTAAGGCATCACCAGCAGTCGCCAAGCTTTGCTTACGCTGATGGTACAAAGAGCATAACTAAGCAAATGTCAGGAAATCAATCTACAATATGCTGATCATTTGCCAGCACAAGGCGCTGATCATCTGCTAATGCTTTCTATACATACAGTAAACAGTGCTTAAGTCACTATGATTCTGTTATTATCTCATATGTAAAGTGCTAAGTACACTGTTTTCATTGCAGTATTTGTTTGTTTTAATAGACAGGCATTTCTGCGGTGACAGTCACTCCCAGCCCTGCAGTCAGTCAATGCAGCTAATAATTGCCTACTTTATATGCAGTTGTGTCTCTCTCCGGTGCTGTGAAGCTCTGTGTTTGTGACATTGTCACACACAGGGTTATATGTCATTGAGACAGGAATCTCAATAAGTCGACCTATTTAGGGGGCATCACACACGCACGACCCCCCCTATTGATCAACGTAAACAACACTATTGTGACCTGCAGGATATATGAAAATGACATGTGTCCTGGGAAACACGGGCGATGTGATCACCCTAGCCATCTACTCTAATGGCGATAATAATACTGACTTCCACCTATTTATATACCCCCGGGGTATTATATGTTTGATTGTTTACCACAGGTTGATAAACCTCAATGAATGCACTGTTACAGTGGCAGATTATCACTGGGTGATATATACCTAGTGGCCCCAAGCTCTGCGGGCCATAGTGCCCTAGTGGATAATATGTTGATGCACACGATCAGTGGCCTTATATAGTTGTACTGTAGCCAGCCAGTTAGTCTGTGGGCTCTCATTACGTGACTCCACAGTACAAATGGGACAGCTCTCCCCTTGTGGAAGCAGAAGAGGAGCAACAAGGTAAGGGGATTTTGGGGTATATTCGTTTGTCTAGAGCAGGGATCTCCAAACTCGGCCCTCCAGCTGCTGCAGGACTACATCTCCCATACTCCTCAGCCAGCCCCTTAGCTGAAGGAGCATTATGGGAGATGTAGTCCTGCAGCAGCTGGAGGGCCGAGTTTGGGGATCCCTGGTCTAGAGGGTCATAATCCAGAAGTGCACTGCCTCTCACTGAGCCCCTCAGGTTTACTCAACTATGCTGAGGATATTAAGAAATAATGTCATTTCTGCGGCATTGGCTGCTATAGTAACTCAGTATTGATGTGCAGCGTGTCAGTGTTATCTGAGAAAGGTCTGCTGCAAGCCGTCTGATCATATTGTGATGCAGGCATCCTGGTCAGGCGGGTCACACTACATCATCTGCTTTGCACTGTGATTTTAGTTTTGTTTGCCTTTGGGCATATGCCGGTAAGTATTCCACGAGTTTTGCTGAAGAAATAGCAGGCAAGCGCTGGCCTATACATAGCTGCCTTTCATCTCATGTATCCAAGCGGAAATAAAGGCTATTCAAGTGCCTGCTTCACCAAACTGCAATAGAGAGAAGTTGGAGAGAGAGAGCTTTCCGAGGGGGGACTGGGCCGTAATATTCCAAACAAGAACTGGAGCTACAGTGCAGCTTCCGTTTAAAATATCATGTGGATGACACGATGCCTAACTTTAACATATACAACAGGGACAATGCCGTGTCCAAGGCAGCTCCTTGAATAAAAAAAGCATATCACTGGCATACAGAGGCCCCTGTGTGAGTATATTTATGTGTGTGTACGTGTGTATGTCCATCTGTTTGTATGTTAGTGTGTGTGAGTATGTTACTGTGTGTGTACATGTGTATGTGAGTCTGTGTGTGAGTATGTTAGTGTGTGTGAGTATGTTACTGTGTGTACATGTGTGTGTATGTTAATGTGTGTAAGTATGATACTGTGTGTGTGAGTATGTTACTGTGTGTGTACATGTGTATGTCTTCTGTGTGTGAGTATGTTACTGTGTGTGTACATGTGTATGTGAGTCTGTGTGTGTACATGAGTCTGTGTGTGAGTATGTTACTGTGTGTGTGTACATGTGTAAGTACATTACTGTATGTGTAAGTATGCTGCTGCACTCCTCCCTCCACCAAAGGTAGAGGTGTATGTTACTATATGGCACGCTACACATAGTGAACATTACATGACGTCGTTGTGGATGTTGATGAAATGTACCAAACCAAGGAGGTGGCATCTTTCTGTGTTAAAGGCAAATAAAACAAGGGAATAAAGTGCTCCAGTGACATAACTCTATGAAATGACCATGAATGATAAGACCATTGATTAAGTGGGATTGGGAATTCCATATTGTGTAGAGCAGAATCGGCATCAGAGAAGACCGCCAGCTCTTTTCTATGTCAATCTCACGTGAGTGTTGTAGTCTGACATAAGGTAAAGGATTTCAGACTGCTGGCCCATGGATTAGATGAACTAAGCACTTCTTATCTGACATTTAAGTCCATGTTTTATCATAGGTACAGGCCAAAGCACCTTAGGAGTATGGTCCTTCGATAGCGTGAGTGTTAAGCGCAACAACGCCACAATCCCATTCCGTATGTTTGTAAAACCCCTGCCTCAGAATGCATGTGCGATTCTTTAGGTGAGGGATTTAACACTTTGATTAAGAGTGCATCATTCACAGATAGTGGAAATGTCATTGACAGCCTCTCAGAGCTTACCTCCTCCAGAGACTGCGGAAAGGAGGAAGAAGTAAACAAGACATTGGCATTCCAATAACCGAGCAAACAGGGGCCTCGGCAATATTCTCGCTCTGTCAGTCATCAGCAGGCGCCGGGGCAGACTTCTTTTTCCAGGAGACGTAATGAGCTTGCCAGAAACCGAGCTCTTAGGGTATATTTTAAATGCGCCATGCTGCTTACTGTTCTCTAACGTTTGCTTAACAAAACTGCCAGGTATCCATCTTTAAGAGGGACAGTTTCTCTTTGGGCCCCAAAGCCTGTGTCCTTCTTTCCTCCCCTGATGTCTCTCTTTTCTTCGTGTTCGTAATGTCTGAGCATCAAAGTGCACTACAGCACTAAAAGTTCCAATGTGTGTATAAACAGCAGGAAATGTGTTTATAAATTACGCAGTGAATACAAAACATATTATTCTAATGTCTCGCTCTGTTACATGAATAGCCAAAGTCTTGGTAAAGCCCCAAACCGGCCGCTCTTCTAACCCCACTGCATGAAACAACACTGTCTTCCTTTGTTCCTTTGAAACGTCGGTCTGTATGGTTTTAACGTCTTTGATTTGAGGCGTCGCACCATCTCCGTTCATTTTTTAACTGAAAATCAAGACCCTGTGCCCAATTTTCTTAACACGCTACCTCCTCTTCATGATTTTTGGATGCTAAGCTGCCTAGTGGGCTACTCACTGCCCCTTTCAACACTTCAAGCAACAAGCAATAATACACAAAACAGCAAAAAAATCTGTTTAATTATGAAATCATCTGGTTGATAGAAAATACAACTCTCGCCGTTCTGAGCAGTGATACTTTTGTAGCAGCAATCAGAACCAGGGAGAAAATAGAATTCATTTTTGATGATACACAGCTTCTCACCTTTTCAAATGGATCTGTCATTCTCAATGATGTGGATGACAGTCCCTACCACAAGTACTTTTTTTATTTATCTGTATACTCTCCTAGCCACAATCTTATTTTTAGTATTCAGATAATAAAATACACACGACATTAGTAAAATATACCGGTGGATGTCCTAATTAAATAACTGTATATGGAAGATATGGTGTGGGATCTAGAGAGAGAGTGGGAAATTTGGGAGATCTCAAAAGATTACAGTGACTTCATTATAATTTCAATAATGATGTTTTTGGGGTAAGCCCATGGAGAGTCTGTTGTAGTTGTTTTGTGTGATCTAAAAATGTCATAAAACTTTCTGGTAAATACATTTAAAAATAGCTGGCAACATAAAATAGTTGTACCAGAATGATCCCTATTTGGGCTGTATTCACTAACCAGCGAGTTTGATGAAAACTTGCCTGACTTCACTATGCATACTTAGAGGCGGTGACCCAAGTCCTGTATGTTGAAACTGAATTTTCCCATCATCCTTGGGCAGCCCTGGGTCAAACACCTTTTCTGCTCTCTCATACCCCCAAAATATCAGCAAGATCCCCACACTAGCAGTGTTTGGGGCCGGTTCCAAGTAATGTGTCAAACGCACTTCTGGCAGTGAATGGGTTAGTGTGAAGGAATTAATGAGCACACTGAACGTTCCCGCGTCTCTTTGGGAGTCCTAGGACTTGCAGCTGTGTATAGAGTAATTTGGGTTACATTTATTCTCACGCTAAACATGCTAGTTTATGCCTAGCTGAAAATCAGCACTTTCCGGATATTGGCGCTTTGTAGCTTTTGACAACTATATATTTTATTTCCTCTGTAACATTCTGGCTTTGGGTGAACAATTTAATGCATAGGCAGTGGAGGCGGCACCGAGGAAAACAGTGTTTCTTCCCCGCGCTCGCTCGGAGAAATGCCAGAACAAGAGGTCATGCCCTGAAGCTGGAGAGATGTGAACGCAGGAGACATGTGGGAAGGGACCCTGTGCTGGAGAGGCGCTAAATACAAGAATTGGACTCTAAGAACATATGGAAGACTCTCTCAAAATAGCCTAAAAATAATCTTATGGCTAATAATGTCAGGGGTACGAATTAAGCCAGTCATTTATTCGTTGTTTTAAGAAAATGTAAGCCAATGTTGCTGTATAGCTGATACACCGGTCCGTAATATGTTATATTTCCCTTGAGTTCTGGTGCCATGAGAGGCGTAAGATGATAAAACCGATGCAATGTAGATGGCGTGATGGAATTCCAGTTTGCCGGTAATTAGTGCGGCAAACATCAAACGTCACATCTTAATTCTATAACGGGTTCTTTTCAATAAGCCATCGGTGCTCGTAGAATCATCTACCGCGTTTGGAGGCTGCGTTGAAGCTGGCTCGAACCTTTCAGAGCTGTATTAAAATATAGGACATGTTGTGGAGTCTCCAGTCTGATAATTCCCTACAGACTTGGTTATTTGACAAGATTTATTGACTTTAGTAGAAGGTAATCAAAATAAGCATAAACCATCTGTTCTGTAATATAACCCCGATTAGCAATCCAATTCTGATGAAGCCGTGCTATCTGATGCATAGGTACTTAATGTGCTGTGAACCTTCCTTATAAAATGACTTTATAACCTTTCAGTTTATAGCCGACCCAAACAGCAGCCTCATAAAACAAAATCTTCTTTTTTTCTGTAATGTTATAGGCAACATAAGCATTGCAATAAACGTCATTCTGTCAGATCAGAAGCCAGATATCAGAGATAATTGCTATATTATTAAATTATGTCCCGTTCTACTATAAATGTGTCTTTCGCATGGGTTGATCAGGTGCGTAGTACAGATGTACAAGAGCACACAACCGGGAATCATTGTTATAGTAATGGATCGGAAATTGTATAAAGTCACAAACAACCTTTCATGTGATATGAGATAATTACCCGAAACACTTTTCTTCTATTTAACTTTTCCAAAGCTATAATTGTGAGAGTTCTGAAATCGGCAATTTGGAAATTATATAAATTTGTCTAAAGCAAGCACCTAATCTTCTATCTGTTCTTACAGACCTCCGTGCTCCATATGTCCAATAAGTTGTTGGTTGGGCCATGCACAGAAACCAATAATGATTTATTACCCTGTGTCTCGTAGCCCAAAAATAATTGTAGAAGCTTCACAGAATGTTCTTTAATGACAACTATGGCAACAGTGCGGAATGAGATTATTAAAGTCCCTTCCATGCAGCCCCTGGGATTCAAGGTGCCATGTTAACATTGTGATAGTGTAGAGCAATTTTGAAAAATCCTTTTTTTAATTAAAGAGTGTCGCGAGAGGAAAGTTCACCTGCAGTTGATATTATACTGACTGTAGGTACAACATTTACACTGCTCAAAAAAGTGACATTTTTATCTGATATATCCGTCAAGATATAGCCGTGAATGAATGAGGGTTGTCCTAGTCGGACATGTTTTTATACGGGTTAAGTTGTATGGGCATAGGTCTTTCTAACATTATTATAAGCTCCAAGTGTCGTCACTGCTTTCCTGTAAGCTGCTACCGTCGTCCCACCCTGGTGAATGGCAAGAGGGGGAACCCTTCAGTGTTGGATAATATGCTGAACGTGGTTTCCTATTGGTGCCAGTTCACCGTCCATCACGTGTAGCTATGATGGCACGTTAGTACATATGCGCCTGTGCATGAATAATGATCGATCTATCTGGTAAATGACAGCTGACTTCAGTAACTCTTGTCCAGTACCCTCCGAAATCACAGAGATGTAGCGCAAATATGCTCCCTGTCTTCCCATGTATCCTACTTCAGCGAGAATCCATTGGCTGACACCAGCTACTAATTACAGTTTTTAGGAATTAGCTATAAAAGATCCTGGCTTTGGGACATCACAAAACTATAATCAGAATCAGTGGGTGATCTTAGCAACATTTCTTATAGATGGCAATGAAATCGGAAGATCTAGTTGCCTGTTAATCTGGAGTATTCTTGCTAAATTATTTCTCTGAGGTTTCTTGCGCACAACCTATGCTAGTTATGTTTACAAAGATTACGCCGGTTTTATAACACAAAATAATTCAGGTTGCGTAATTCTGTCGTCTCCTTGACGTGATTTGAGCACAAGTTAAAATTAGGAATGCAACTAATGATTATTTTCATAATCGATTAGTTGGCCGATAATTTTTTTCCATTAATTGATTAATCAGATAAAAAAAAACAATATGCAAATTGGGTGTTAAAACCAAACAGCAGAATAAAAAAGGTAAAATTTACATTAGCATGTGCCATTGTACTCGTACTTTTATCTCTTACTTTTATTTCTCAAACTAGGTTTTAATACCTAAAAAACTTTTACTAGTAAATATTAATTCACATGTAAACAATTTTTTCATATTTAATAAAAAGTAAAATTTAAAAAAAAGCAATTTCTTGTTTTTGTTTCCTTTTATTTGCCAACCTGCCCCCAAGTTAAGCACACCCGACCCCAGTTATGCACATCTGACCCCAGGCTTGCCACTCTGCCCCCCAGATATGCCTTATACCCCGTGATATGCCACTCTGCCCCTGATATGCCTTATACCACAGATAGAGTTGAATACAGTAAGGGGACTTAAACATGCAAAGCATAAAGTTACCAGAATTTTAGATGAGTCCATCGACTGACGAAGGATAGTCAGCAGAATGAAGAAGAGAAAAATGACCTATAAGAACTAGAAAAATGACCAATAAGAGTGTAGATAGGGACAAGAAGGGTAAGGTAGAAAAAGGCCAGAACGGTTAAATCTAAAGAAAATCAAATATATGTGTACATTAAAAAAAATGATATGACATTTTAATCCTTTATTGATGTAAGGAACTTTTTTAATCTGCCAGTAAGGATGGTCTAGTTACACAATCTCCGTGGTTACCTATCTAATAATACCCATTTTCTTCACTCTGTGCTGTGTAACATTGGGTATAACTGTAAATTCTATTAGTAGCATTATAAAAAAATAATTGACAACCAGCTCTGAAAATAGAATCTTCTCCAGATTATCATTTGTTCGTTAATAAGCAACATTTACCATTTAACCCTTTTAATTATATACCATGGACACAAAAGATCTATTTTTCTCTGGTACGTCTAAAATGCAAATATGGTATGGCTGTTTTGTATTTTGTGTATACAATTTTCATTGTATAATGCCTACTTTTGCTTTATCAACGCCATTTGCCACCTAGGTTTGTACAATAAACAGTTGCCTAAACAACTTTAGGTTCCAGTGGCTAGACAACCACCCTAACCATCTCTCACGTTCCAAACCCTTCTTACAATGCCCTTAATACTGCCCTCATTTTGGTTTTGGTCTGCCCCTGGATGATACATAGCGGTTGCTATTTGGCTAAGTGTTATAGAATATGATTGCATACTTTACAACATGTTCCTGGAGCTTGGTCACTTGGTAGTGTATGATGTCCAAGGGCGGACTGACCCGTCGGGCATGGACTGAGGGCCCGGGAAGGTCGGGTGGACCGCAAGGGTCAGAGAACTACTAGGGGCCCATTGGGGTTGGAAGAACCACGAGGGTCCAAAGGACCGGGAGTCGGGAGGACCGCGAAGGACGGAAGGACCGCAAGGGTCTGGGGGAGAGGCTGCAGGAGCAGGGCTGGTTAGAGAGATCTAACCAGCCCAAAATTGGTGGAGCAGGGGTCAGCGGGCAGCATGAGGTCTGCTTATACCCTCTGCCTGTATAACATGAGGAGCGCCGGCTTCTTATGCTTTGTGCTGGGATTTGATGTCAGATTTCGGTGCTCAGCGCTGAAGGGAAGCCACGCCCACTTTCGGACCAGAAGGCCGCTCGTTCCCTAAGGAGAAAAAAATGGCTAGACAGAAGAAGAAAAGGTGGAGAAAGAGGGGCTACAGGAGAGGAGGTAGACTTAGGAAAGGTAAGAAAAAATTGTGAGAGGGGCATCACCACCCGGGGCCCTAGATGGTCTCAGTCCATCCCTGATGATGTCACTACCGGCTTTGGCCATATTATAAGAACAGCACTCCTGAGTCAACCCTCAATGTCGGGTATGACACTCCCAGACCTCCATCTAAGTAGTGCCCAGTTCCTGCCTGCTTTACACATACAATGCATATGTGTAATTGCACACGGTCCAGATAATGACCTTAACCTATTTACTCAAAACGTAAACCTCCAAACAGAATTAGCTTTTTATGCATGCTTCTTTCACAGTGACTGTGTGATAGGGAAAGGGCCTCTCAGTGTGTTAAAAGATAACACCTTCTCATAACGCCAACATGCTCAGAATATAATTACCAACGTATATTGCTGCAGGGCATATTACATGTTTCATTAGCCTCAGCAAGGTAAGATTGTCTTAAAAAGAAAAAACTGATACAGATAATTGTCTTTCTAGTAGGTCCAACAAACACGAGTGAATAGAAAAAAAGGAGAAGTCTACAAATTAGTTATATACACACATATGTATATTTATAAGTGTTCTATAATAACATGGAACACTAGGAAGAATGAGGTTACGTTATGATGAACCAATGGTAAGTGGACTATATGATAAATCAAATTCACGTATCGCCACGTGTACTGTATCTGTATCGTCCTTGAGTAATTAAGTAAAAGTACTGAATGTGCATCACTATCACACCATCGTGAAGTCGAAATATCATAAGTCGAGCCATCGTAAAGCGAGGAGCATCTTGATTAGTGTTCCAAGTTATATCAGCATGCAGCATCATATAATCAAGTCAAGAATGATGGCACAACAAGGTCTCTTTATTTCCATGTGTTTGTAAATGTTTCCCAATCCGATTGTTTTACATACACTTTTATTACTCTAGAATTGTCATATTGGATGTTTTTAAAGAAGGTGCCTATGAACTCCACATGCTATATACAGTATATAAGTCTTGAATAAGTGCTTTACAGCATCAGTTTGATTTTGTAGTCTTTGATTCCACACAAATACCTTCGACATCCTGCTGGGTCATACTTGTCAAGAGTGTGCTACAGCATGCTGATTTCTAAGATACTTCTGTTTCTACAGAGGAAGGTGATGGTGAGAGAAATAGAGTGACATGTAAAACAGGTGTGTTTACAGAGGAATACTTTCTACTTGAACTCTCCAAAGTAAAAACATGGGACCCGATGAGATACACCTAAAGGTATTAAAAGAGCTTCAAAGTATCCTGGGAAAACGGACTGATACGGGCTTGAGTCCCTTACATCAGGAAGAATTGGCAGACTAAATGGCCTTTAGGATTCTTACCTGTTGTCAAAATCTGTTTCCATTTTCTTGTATTAACTGGCTGATATGGCAACCCTGTGCTAGTCCGGTTGCACTATTTTATAACCCAATTATCTCAATTGAAATCCATTTTTCCATATGCTGCATGTATCCCTCCAACATACTGAACATTTCAAGAAAACCCTGAATAGCTGGACTTATCCCTGTTATGTATGTCTTAATGTGTTGTAATGTTATTGTTAATTTTGTATATTGTTCATTTTGATGATACTGGTGATTTTCACTCTATCCTACTGTAATGGCGCTACGGAATAATATAGCTATAAATGAGATGCTCACACACTTTATATTTCTTTGTTTCCATGCTCACAAGGAAACCACTTTAATTAAATTGATTAAATATTTATTTATTATTTTTGCTATGTTTTAAATATGGAGTTTCCATCTAGCAGTAAAAGTCAGCTTGGCTACTGGCCATAACACGTAATTACTTATGTGAAATGATTTTAAGTATTTAACTGCGATTTGCTAATGGAATAACAGAACGCTGTATACGCAACAGATCCTGTGAACTCAACTGCTTAGAGCTATCCACGTCCCTGAAGGCCAAGACCCTGCAGGAATGAAGCATTCGTTACAGAAATGATTAAGAAATATATGTGTAATTAATGAGAAGGCTGTAACTAAGCCTGTTAAGGTAGAAAGAACAGGGACTGGGTCACCAAACTGTCTGCTTCAGCAAGATCATATCATTCAGACGTGAGATATAAATAGCGAGGAACGTAGGCAAATTGAGTGCTAGATGGAACGTACATTTGTTCTTCTTCCATGGAAGTCTCAAGTTTCTGGTGTATTATATCTCAAATATAAACTATGGCATGGATGGGGGGGCCAAAAGGTTGATTTCACAATTGAGAATGTACATGTAACAGAGGCCAAGCTACGCCATTGGACAAGGCCTGTAATGAGTATGACATAAAAGACTTACAAATAAATTGCATTATTGGGACCCATAGTTTTAATATCTTTATTAGTGATATTACAAGTCAAATGACGAACAATTCAAGTAAATTAGAAGAATCAAGAGTGCAGCAGCTGTTGTAATGTTGATAAATGGTAAATAATGTAGAATACAGCATTTTTGGGCGCTGTTCCATCAGCGACAACAAATAAAAGGGGCTTGGGAATAATTATTTCTGAGCACTTATAGTAAGCAGGCAAGGCAATAAAGCATTGCAGGGTGATGAGTTGTAGAGCTGGAGGCATTAGTAGTAGAAAGAGAGAGGTGGCTCTCTTACATTACAGATCTCTGGTCAGACCTCAACTGGAGTATGATGAGACCTCATCTCCAGAAGCATACTGACACATTATTAAGAGTTTAGAGGAGGGCTACTAAAATGGTAAATTATTGCAGGATTAAAATGATAAAGATAAGCAAAGGGAGATCAATATCTATAGCTTGGATGATAGAAGAGAGATGGGAGGTGTGATATAAATATTTAAATACATAAAGTGATTGAACAAAGTACAGGAAGGAAAGTCTTTTGAAAGGATGAGAAATGATAGAACACAAACCCATAGTGTAAAAGGGGTCAGAGACTTAGATGTACTGTAAGAGTGAGTGAATGGTAGATAAGTGAGTGAATGGTAGATAAGTGGGACAGCCTCCCATCAAAAGTGATAGAGGCAAATACAGTGAATTTAAACATGCATGGGATGGACATAGAGTATAGATGGACAAATCTAAGACAAGACCAAGGACTGAATAAGGTCTAAGTGTTTACATCAGGAAAAGCGGGCAAACTAGATGGGAGGAATGGGTCTTATTCCAAAATCTGTGTTTATGTGAAAGATAAGGGTTTCCTTAATATTCCCCCATTCTAGCCTGCTTACTTTAGTTAGTAGTACAATGATTAAAGATGATGTTCCGGCTATAGAATTTAACACGTATAATGTTGTTTCTAACGCCACGTATATAGCGTTAGAAACAACATTCTCTGTACTGTTGAATGCCGCAACCTTCCCCGAAAATACGTTTTTACCGTGTAAAACCGTGTAAAACTTTGTCTTATTTAGAATTTTTTTTTATGGGTTCAGTAAATTGTCAGGTGATGCAAAAACAGGCAATGATTGTTTGTTGCCAAAGTTTGTTGAAAAAGGCTTCTTATGTGATTAAGCCTTCAGAGGAAAGAATAAAATTACAGATATACTAACGCTTTCCTTCACTTCAATGCATATGATATATATGATAGAGTGTCATCATGTGTTTTTACATGCAAATGCACAGAAGGAGTCATCATAATTCTCTCTATATGTTTGTTTTGTTTTTCCCCACCCGGCACCTCCTTGGCTAGCAGATGACATCTGCTCCACCACTGGCTTGTGCATCATTTCCAGGCAGTCTATTGAAACCGTTTTATTTTAATGGGAACGCCTTCCCATTTCACTTAAATTGAGGTGGGGGTGTTAGGTTGCAGTACTGGAGTTGCAGTGTTCTTCTTCTTCCAACAAAACAAAAATCATATTAATGTATTAAATCCCTTAAGTATAAATGTATCATTGGTGTGGCTGTTGGCAGCATTAGAGTGCTATCCCTTTTAATGTTTTGTCTAATTGAAAGCACATTTAAAGCTCTCTATTATTCCTCTTAATTAACCTAAGAGTGCGTGTAACTGTCATGTCGCAACCCATCTTGTATACCTCTGCTGTTGCAAGTAATAAACTCAAATGTATTTACAGGCAGCGAAGGGAGCAGCTCGAGTTTCCATTGCGAGATATTGCCCGTTCTTAACAAACACATAATGTCCTGGATACAATTGTCCGTAATCTTTCAGGTTGCAGAAACCTAAGAAGAAGCACTTACCGGGACTTCAGCATCACATTAATGGAATGCCAATTTCAGGTGGTAGCACGGCAGGGTCCATCATTATACCTGGTGGATATCTCTTTTTGGAGGCAGTAGAGTGGTAGGAAGTTGTGATTTGTGAAAGAACTCAAATAGTCTATAAAAATAAATAAATAAAAGCAATAAACTGTTGACTTGTGTACTGAGGCCAACTGGTCTTTTAGCTCTGGGATATCGCAGCACTCGGAGAGTACTTCAATCCACCTTAAGAATACCCACAGAGTCATCCATCAGTACCCGCGACAAGTAGGCTGTTAGGTTAGCAGGGCATGCAAGATTTTATTATAGATTTCTATAATTTTCATTAGTATGTGTGACCTTTATTTTGCACATTTCCATGTTTCCCACCTCAGCCTTACAAAAGAAGACAAGCATGGCTTAAATCTGTATCTATTACAAAAACGATAAAAATGGACAATGCTCATTTAGATGCAAGAAATTTCTTCTTCTTTTGCTAAGTGTAGAATGTATTATTAATCCATGTTTATTTTGGTTGTTTGAGGGTCATCCCTATTATTCTGTATGATATCGGGCAGTCTACAGTTATTATATCTCAATGCAAATATATCTTTGTTTCTGCAACATAGATATCATTAGTGGAGCACAATTTAACTGGCCTTACACATTTATCATCATATTTGCATTGTAAAGAAAATCACTCTTGCTCTTGCAGTCTATATCTGTCCCCACCATCTATCATTTTTTGAAGAGGGGGGTGCTAGTTTTGCCCTTGGCTCTTAGACGGTTGTTATTATATATATGCATTGCAACCTAAGTGCTGTGGCCAAGCCGTGGTGAGCACCGTGACCTTGCTGAGCTCGAGCTACCTGCCTGCTTGGAATGGAGGAACCGTCTAAGACGAGAGACCTCCTTGCGCCAATGGCCTTAGAGCTGTAGAGTTAATTGAAATGTTCTAATTTGCTTAGCCCAGCTTGCCGGACACATACACTGCAGCTTTCTTGTATCACAACAGTTTTAAAATATGCAACCATTAAACTACAACTGCAAAACATGCCTTTAGAGGTCAATTTAACAGGTAAACCAGGCTGAAAATACACAATGGGCCAGTGTAATGAAACCTAATCAGCTTTAGCTGGAGGGCTACTAAAAACCACATCACTCAATGGTTTCCTATGCGCGACATTCCTGCCAAACCACATTATTTATTTAAAGCAACTCAAGTGCGATATTTGTTTCCATTAGGTCTTTTGGTGTCTTTCTCCTCTGAGCAAGACGTGATCCCTACCATTATGAATTGTCCTTCGGGCCAAACATACGAGACCGCAAAATGGGACGTTATTTTTTTATTTCCGTGTATGGAACCCCTTATACTTGCGAGCATTCTATATCCAGAACAGAAATTAAAGGAAAAAGTACACAGTTTTCTGGCATTAACTGGATAAGCCTCCTTAAGTTTCAGTAGCCTGGCAGATAGATATTTAAGTGAAGACATTTGTCAGAGATGTAAAAAGAGAAAGAGGCATACAGGGGGTTGTTTTTTTATGTTATTGAAAAAAGGCTTGTTAACTTAAAGATCTTTTATCACAAACAGTGGTGATGGAGTGATATGAGCCCAAGGGCTGCTACCCTTCGATCTGCCAATCTAGGCCCAGTTGGCATTATACATTACTACCTGACCCATAGAAACGTGCTTGAGAGTAATTAATTTCTATTGTGGTCATACGGTTAGATGGCATGTGAGGTTTGTGAGAAGAAAAAGCATGTCAATCACCAGATGCTTGCTTAACACCTGATTAAAAAGTAAGAATGGCGTGCTCTTGAACTTTTAGGTAACATTTGTTTCATTTTGCGTTTTGTGATGTTCTGATTAGTTAAGTAAAAGAGGGCAGCGGGTGGTTTGGCGAGGATGCGTTGCTGAGCTGAGCTATTGTGTGTCGGGATCAGATGATGGTTCCATTATAAATAAATCATAACGGTCAGCAGTGTAATCAGGAACCATTTTTCCTTCCCAGAAAAGACATTTTAGACAAACAGACCAAATTAAACTAAAATGGTCATCATCCTACAACCTGCAGGGAGTGGTGCATGGTAGCCTTTACTACAACGGTGAGGTGTCTGCTTGTGCTCTCCTTGACCACTAAAACTGTAAGTATTCTCATCAGCCCTATTATGTTTGGAGACAAAAGTGGATGACCCAATCACGCTTAATGCATGGCATGGCACGTCCTACAGCGCTTCAGTACTATTAATGCAGTCCCGCAGTATTCTATAGACACTCCCAGGGATATGTTCTGCTTCTCGCATTGTTGAAGAAAATGAAGTTCTTCATTAATTAGGCAAATTAATGATCCATATTTAATGTTGAACACGGGGATTGGCTACAAGGGCAGAGTGCATGCTGCGTGTGTGTGTCTGCCGTCACTGTACTGAATTGTGTTCATGCCCTGTTACCTGCCTACTTTGCTCTGCCAGGTGAAAACCTGATGAGTTTAAACACCTGAAACCCTGAACACAGCCTGTCCCATGAAGATCCGCCAGCATCGGATCAGGAGCTATGGCTGGGAGCCGCACCGAAATCCGGTGCTCATTTAATCCTTGGCTTCTGCTGTGGTTGCAGAGCGTGACAGTCAGACACTAATGTTTTCTTTCTCTCACTGCTAAGTTGAGCTGATGTTCGAGCTTTACCCTTTATATGCCATAGGCAATCCACTATTCTCTGTGCTTAAAGACTGCTACACGTCACGTTATTTTCTTTAAATTGAAGCACGTCGCTGGCAGCGCTCGCGTAACTTCTCCGAAGAATACGTATGTGACTGACCCTAGTTTCAGCTCTAGATCGTTATCGGGTATTGTATACGGTGGTATAATTAGAACTCTACTGCAGTCGTCTTTGTGAGCCTTTAAAGATGACAACACAAGGTATTACTGTAAATTGTGTCTTCGTAGCAGCAGGTGGCATTTATATTTCTGAATCTAGGGTCTAAGAGGTGGTCACCATGACTCCTCTAGCACTCAGAGTACGTATTCAGACTCATACACATCACTAGATCAGAGCGTGGCTTCTTCATTTGGAATCATCTTTGCCTATGTCAGGGTATATACTATTGTGCTTTACTGTCACCCGGATTTGAGGGGCATTATGCCCGCTTTGATCAGCTAGAGCGTTGATTTAATCTACTACTGCAGTTTGAAATTTGAATTCTGATATTTTGAGTTGTAATTTTCTCTTAAATCAAGAGTGACTTTAAGAATGCGTTGGAGACTACGACGACTGGAGGAACATTAATGCTCTAGACACTAGGATTGTGTTTTTTCGTAACCAATAAAAAGCCTAAATGGGTGAACCGCTTGCTAAAAATCCGAATTCAGTGCACTCTGGAGATGCCTACATAAAAATGAAAGGAAGCATGGGGATTGCAACCCACATTAAATGCTTAATTTTAAACATTAATAATTAGGAACTTGCCAACTTCTATTACAGAAAGGAAGCATTTAAGGGACTCCAGTGGAGAAATATGGAGAGCTTGGCACGTATTTACATCTAATAACTGCCGTTCTAAAATCTGGCTTATTTTCTGGGGGGTTCTGGTGTGTGGTCCCGTTTTGGAGGAGCATGGGGATGAAAATGTCATCCCTCTCCAAATATGCCTTTAAACACCAATGTTCATACAGGGGGCTTTGAAATACCTGGGGGGGGGGTTATGGGCAATCAGGTTAAAGAGCTGAGTAGGGCTAACGCCAAATGGTGGTCATTGCCATAGGAGTTAAAAGAAGTGCTAGTGAAAGTCATTCTGGTTTATTGAATTGATTATAGATTGAGTATTAGTTTGTGTGAGTATGGCATGATTGCTCACAAATCTGGGTACATTTATATCTAATGACGCAGATGATGCAGTGTATACATACTCCCCACGGATTTTACCTAGTGAAGCGAGGAACCTCCAAGCCTAAGCGCCTTTTATTTTTAGATCACAGCCTCTACAGTGTGCGGCTGGCAGATAATAAATAAGCTGAAAAATCATTCCCAATTTAATTGACTCCTTGGGATTAACATTTTCATTTTCCCCCTATTACAATATATCATACTAGTGCCTATATTATCTGAAGTGGTTTCTTCTGGAATAATAAAGTAAAACCAAATAACAGAATATTATAAGTGTTTTTCCTTTCTCATTCTGGCATCAGACTACGGAACCCATCTAAATAATGGATAATGGATTTAATGGCTCGGTGGCAAAATTATCAATGAGCACAACTTTGTATAATCAGTCTGTATTATGGAACCTGTAACTAAAAGGCCAATATCCTTAAATGTTTGGGGTCACTTAGAAGTTTTTTTTTAAAAAAGTGAATTTCGTCCATTAAAATAATATGAAATGGATCATAAATGCAGTGTAGACGTTGTTAATGTTGTAAATGACTACTGTCGCTGGAAATGGCTGGTTTTAAATGGAATATCTTCATAAGCATACCGAGGAACTTCATTAGCACCCATCACTCCTGTGTTCCAATGGCACATTGTGTTGGCTAATTCAAGTTTAAGTTTAAAAGTAACCCCAAACCTATATACAACATACAAGTCTAAATGTACAACTGTTGAGATAACTTAGGGATTAATTCATTAACCAGTAAACTATGTGTTATAAAGGGCCAACTGAGCCTGCCTTGCTGGAGTGTTTGCCATAATCCATAACTCAATATTTAGTGATTAAACTCCCATTCTCAATGCATGTCCATCCAGTGGGTAGCTGGACGGACATGCATTATAGTCATATAATTTACAAGCCAGATAATCATATCTAGTAGCCAGTCCCAATTTATAATAAGTCTGGTCCTATATTTCTATATTAAGTGGTTAATGTTAGGTGCCAGCAGTAATGTGTTTAGGAGCCACTGCATTTTAGGTTACTGAAGTACTGATTTTTAGTAATGCCAGCTATTGATTTCGTAGATGATTCTAGAATTAGAGGTATCCTTTGTTTCTTGATAATAAAATTTTATGGCAAATGGAGTGCATTTATGAGATATTTTTTATGTTAAAATTCAGTGGTGGATACATGTCCTTCATAATACATAGTTAATCTGTTGCGACTTAGTGAATAAGCCCCATAGTTCCCTATTTTTGAATATTGCATTATTATTATTATTATGATTAACTCTTTGTAGCCAGATGCATTAGTGTCTTTAGTCAACGATTTAACTATTTCACCACCAAAGATGGCGTTCTCACAAGTCCTCAGCATTTCACTAATATCAAAATTGGGTATATTTTGACCACATCTGGGTACAAATGACATCTTTTTAATTTCTAATTTGGAAAAGGCTTCACAAACGGCTGGGGGGGGGGTTGGAGAGAGCGGCTGAACCTTAGGCAAATAGGTGACTGCACACATTCTAATTAAGAACAATAAACAAGAATGTAAAAGACACATTCTCTTACAATTTTTTGTGCTCCTCTGGATATATTCTTTCAAATTATGTCTTATTTTTAGTGACCTAGAAACTGATTAAAAGTTTCATAGTATTAATTGTTCCCTGTAACAGTTACAGAGACAGATGTAATATGAATTAAAGTACATTTACTCTCAGGGACTTTTGTGTCCTTTGATGATTGTTCTTAGTTTTAATAATTCCTAATTAATTCCATGATAACATTGTTTTAATCTTTGATGCCAAGTGCATTCACAGGTAAAGGGGTATTTTGAGGTTACATTTTTTTTCCCATTGGCAGTTTATAAAGAAATAGAATTTTTTGCCTTAAGCAAAAATACAGCGATGTGTACTGTGGATATGATTGGCAAAACCTGGCTTTATATAATTTTGTTCCAATAACCCGCTTTATCTGCAGACTTAGAGGGTGCCATTGTTGTCGGTCATGTGATATTTTGGGTTAATTTTCCTGCCCAGTCACCACACCAAGCTGATCCTTTACTGCAATGCCAATGAAGTCCTTTGCTTCTTTTCCATAGACTTTTATTAGTGAGACTGTCAGGCTGGGTGATTAGGACTGAGACATTGTATTGCTTACCACCGGCAGCATGACATGGAGCCTGAGCTTTTGTCAAGTAGATTGGCCTAAGACAATACAGCGAGAACACATACAAATGGCTCATATACAGATGCCTGATAATATTATATATTTCAAAAACTAAAAAAGGAAACGGCACAATATTTTTTTTGTAAATCATATTTCTAATTTGATACTAGTTGCAAAAAGGAAAATGGCTGCTTTCAAAGGTGCGGTGTGCATGATAATTAGGTTTGACTTATATTGAAGAAAAAAAGAGCATGTTTTTTTTGGTGATCTCCAGAGGGAGTCGAGAATTAGGTACCTCATTACTTATTCTAAAGTCTGTGTTAAGTATGAGAATGCATGGTCTTTATTTTATATAGAGTTGTTAAAAACATTTATTATATTCTGAATGTAACTGATTAAGCTGCTTGAAAAAAATGCTGAAATACATTTTAATGTGCACTAAAAGATTCCACATCGTATTTTTATTCTAGCTGGGCTTTAATGCGTTCACATTTAATATTTCCCGATATACAGACTCCTGGCCTAACTACACATGTTACTTATGCAAGTGACATTACAGCGTTCACTTTGTCACACGAATTTCTTTCTTCACATACAAAATTCATGATTACAAGAGCTGTGACCTTTTAAAAAACGCAGCACTGTTTTCTTCCAATCAGTATTTGAAATGGATACTATGATTCTTTTTTTCTTTTTATAATAGAACATGTACGGTAAAGAAAATACATAACATGGAACCTCACGAAACACAAATCATTGATTTGGAAAACGTCCACCAATGTGCCTAGAAATCCTTATTTTTGTCCAGTGAAATTATTGTAAAATTTGTTTTCCGAAAGCTTCCTTTAATAAATGGAACGTATCATGCAAAGGACTATTACTATCGTAGAGTTGTTAAAAAGCCCACAAAACATTATTGTTACTTACTATTGCAATTGTATGTTTTATTATTAGGTAATTTCCCTTAAGAAAAGGAAAAAGGGTGAAGACCCTTCCTTGTTACTATGTGGTACCCTCATACAAGCAGAATGATATATTTTCAAATGACCTCTGGGATCCAACACAGAAGCAAAATAATACTGCTAGTGATGTCTAAATTGTCTTAAAACCTCATGAAACCTGTAGAGCAATGTGACTTCGGGAATGGGAAGTAGAGCCCAATCTGTAATACGGAGAACGAACCCCTATGTGTAGGTAACTTGCCGTGTGCTGGATAATTCCTGTTTGCTTTTGGGAAATCTGTAGATATTCGTGTGTTGAATCCACCTAATGAAATCTTTAGTTGAAGTTGATACTTTTTATTGGGCCAACATAGATGCAGAGATTTTGTTTGTTTTCAGAATCTTAGGGATCTTGTCTTCTAATGGAAATGTCCTACACACTCTGAGCACTATAAAGTTAAAGTAATAAGACAAAGGCTAATAATATATTAATCCCCGGTATCTCTTTGTAATGCCATTGTTATTGCGTTTTGGTTTGCCTATAAGTAGCTGTGGAGCTTCATCCATCTATGAGGCTATCCTTCTATGAGTAGCTGTCCGGCCAGTTGAGCTACTTCACTCTATGGGGCTCAGCTAGCCAAAAGTATACTTTGTATACCAACTCATTACAGCTGCCCCTCGCTACTTACCTGCTGTTCTCTCTGCTGAGAAGGACGCGAGGTTCCAGCTATTAAGAACCTCAGTATTACTTAGCTATTGAAAATGCAAATTGCATGAAGCGACCAGTCTTTGGCAGGAAGAAGTTCCCATAGAATCAATGGGAGCAATGGATGTACATACGCAGGGAGAGTTCTCATTGGATGTCCTGGAAATCTTGTGCAAGTGATCAATGGAGTGCTGGGAGAGCGTGCCTTCTGCAAGCTACTGGGGGGCCATAGAGAGGATTTTTTACATCTGTATGGAAAAATCCAATTGTTGACCTTTTAGTGGCTTTTTGTGTAATGGAGTGAGATAATTAGAAGAATGATGTATTTTACTTACATTCATTTAGAAATAATAACAAAGGCATAGTGAGCTAGATTAATTAATGGAGATAAATGGTATCTGATATATGGTTTTACATCTTTTCTTCTTCTGTAATTTATGCAAAGATTGTTACATTACTATATACAATATACTGTATATATCTCCAGCATTTAAACCAGAAAATGTATCTCCTCTATTTTGTGTCTTTTAGAGTTGTAGAAAATTGTGATCCTTCTAAATTCCGAATTGCAAAGAATGACAGCAATTTCATAGGTTTGCTTTCAAATACATTGAAAAAACCCCCCATAAACGGCATAGGCCAAACAGATCTGTGTCTCAGCATTTAGCATTTGTTACTGTTTTTCTAAATGCCACCGACTGAATAATGTTTTATTCTACTGGGAGCCCTGTTGCCGCTGGGCATTTTTCTCCAGGAATTTGCTCCCCGATCTCTGCAGGATTGCGTTCATGTTTCCGATATTTGACATCTGAATAGATGATTCTCGTTTTATAGTCATTACGATCAGTCGTCGGCAGAAGAATTAGCATCTGTGTTCATGCAATAGGTGACAGATTATATTTTAATGCGCTTTGGAGGGGGAGGTAACCTGTCTTAGGAAAAAGATCTGCAGGACCCAGTAATCCGGTGACAGTTATTCACTGACCCATCTCTAATAGTCATTCACGGGCTTATTATTAAAGCTTTTATTTATCATGCAGGCAACCACCATTAACAATTACCATACTAGTATATCTACTATTGTGAGATATTCAGTGAACCATGGCACCTAATCATTCATTTCTCCATTAGGAACGAGTCTCTCTCTCTATGATGCCACATAATAAATAAGATAATGTTTATTCCTAATATTCAGTATACATGATATATATAGTCAATATGGTCTTAATGTGTTTACAGATAAGTATACAAATGCCCCTTACTCACAGTAAATAAATACAAAATGTGTCTTAAATCTCCCAAAAAATATTTGGAACCACAAACAACATATCAGCTGAGCTTGAAGATTTACACACACGAGAACCATCTGTAATATAGCGCAATATGCTTTTTAATAGGGTGAACATTTTACTAACGACATTCATTATTTGATAAAGCGTTTAATGCGTATGATACCTGAGTGGCCCCTTTACATTTTCTTTGTTTATTTCCCTTTTCCCTGTCTCTCTGGTTTTTGCTTGAGGTTCGGCTGCATTGCGGTTACAGGTAAGCCGAGCAGTGGGAATGTATTATTGATGGGTCTTGTTAATTTAAAGTACTATTTTTTATTAAGCTGTAGCACATATATCTAAAAATCAATAGCCAACAGTATCATAAGTTCTCTGAAATTGCTGTACTTTCTTACCAAGTGCCATGACACATTTATAGGAGATAACCACCTGCGGAGAGATGGGATAAAGGGTAGAGAATGATGTGAGAAAAGAGGATATTTTTTTATACATAGGTAGTATCTGATAACAACATTGGCTCTGCACTGTTTATTACAACTCATGTTTCCGACTTTTTAGTCTAAAAGTAAAGGAACACAAGAACCCCAACTTTTCAAGAGTATCTAATCCTTTTTTATTCTGTTTCTAGTTCATCAACAGACCTACGTAGGAATAGGGGAGATTCTCTCAGTTTGTTTGGAAATGGAATATGAACTGCAGAAAAGAACCAGTGGCCCATTAGGTCTGCACTTTAGGAAGTACAACGCAAGCTTTATTGGATTCCTTAACTGATTTTGCTTCCTCTGGTAGGCTATTCTACTCATCTATTACCCTTTCTGTAAAGAATGAATTAGGCGGTCTGGCACTTCCATATGTAGGTTTATAAGTGGAGGTCCTGACAAGGTAGCTTTAAAGGTGTTGTTCCACCTCCTTTTCTGAATTTAGCACATCTCTCCTAGTGTTATTTAATGTCGAGAACCTTTCCTTAAATAATTATTAAAATTGTTTAATTATTTAAAATATCGCCTCGTTCCTAATCTTTCAGGGGGTGCATTATTGTTTGTTTAACCATAATTTCAGGTGCCTTCGCAAAAACCAAATGATTTGCTGTTCTCCCTTTATACTAGTCATTTGCTCTGCTTCTCTGTTTCTAAACACAGGGCATTGCCAAGGAGATAATATGAAATAAGGTACTTCTATAAAGCAGTGTCTAGTTAGTGCATTTCCATGTGCTAATGAGGTCCACAGCTGGAGAGTCTTGCAATTGCTTTAGAAAAGCAAAAGAAACCTTGGACAATACAAAGGAAAAAAACCTTGGACAATGAGACAAGTTCCCCTCTGTAGAAACATGGATATTAACATGACTCTCTTCTTTCTCTACCTGCCTCTTTTTGCCGTTGGCTGTTTATTGTATTATTTACCCATAGACTCTGCTTCACCTTGAATTGAAGTATTGTGTTACTTGAACATCATATTTGATAGAGTATAATTCTAAGGTCGCTGTAAACTTGTGTCTTTGAAGAAAAGCAATTTCCCCTCTACTTTTCATCTTTGCCTTGACATTATCAGTATGGTATGCATTCTGTGGAGCTCTCAGAGGAAGAAGAGGCCTTATGGACACTTCATTTGCTACTATTGAACAAACAAGGCCATAAAAATGGTATTTTTTTATTAAAAAACCCTGTAGTTTCAGGAACCATATTTTGTAATAGGTAAATGCAAGAGACTTCTGGCCAAAAGTGTAAGAGGTGGCGTAATTTTAGATAAGACCCATGCCCTCTCTTGATCTTCTTATTTAAATGATTACAGTGATTTGCACAAGGTATCTTTGGGCTCAGCTTGGCAACTCACTGTTCTCCTGATTGTACTATTTCTAATGAAGGCCACCCTTGCTGGTTGTCCAGTAGCTTACAGGATCTGGAGCTCCTGGGCTGGTTTGGCTGCAGGCATGTCTCCAGATGCCCCCATTTCCTGAATGAACCCAGATAGCTTTTGCTCATGGGTATATCCGAATACTGAATCCACACTTTTTGTGTGCCCAGTCACCCCGGGAAGCTTATACCACACCTCCCAGACAGTGCTTAGTGGGTTTCCACCTGGCAACACCCCTTTCCCTCCTGTGTTACTGACCTTTGACCATTGATGCCAAGTGTTAAACTTAGGCCACCAGCCTTGATCGCTAGACTCTGTTGGCTTTGCCTCTTGTTTGCCCCTTTTGTACTCTTACTTTGGATTTTTGGTGTCCTACACCAATGTTCTTGGGATCCAGATGAACCCATGTAAAACTCCAGTCAATCTTTACCACTTTTAAACTGGTACAAGGGGATAAAGCAATACTGAGCACTAAGTTAACCTGACATGCTTTAAGCGTTTATGCCAACAGTACACACCCTTATGTTATGGGCATGCATGTATTTACACACTGCATGCAAAGAGTGTCAATGAAGCCAGTTCCATGCATGGAATCCTGACATCCACAGCCATGAAAATCTACATGGAATACTGGCCTTTATGAAGGCATTGCCAGCTGACATTATGCTACCACATGTAGTATAGAAGGGCACATATTATTTCTACCACTCATTTTTTTTTTTAGATTATTTTACTATTTGAATAGATGCTTTGATGAAGTCTTTTAACCATTCCTAATTATATTAAATTTACTTCCTAAAGATAAATATAACTCTTCCTTCTCAAATTCCCCGTTTTCGACCCATCAGAGACCCCAGAGGGCACACGAGCAAGAGTACATTATTCTAAAAAATAGTGCAGTTAAAAACAGAGAGATTCCAGATGTGATAAACTTCATGTTTTGGAACTCTCAGTAGCCTATAATATGGTAGCCAACATCAGAACTTACTGTGACCCTCTTATCTAAAAGATGTGTGAATTTACTGAATTGTATTATTATTACAAATATATGATTCATTTGTGCTCGGGTATTGCTGTGCAGGTGGCTAGTGGACATGTTGTGTTTTTCTAGGGAGGAATGAAACCGAGATACATATTAACTCTTTCTTGCATGTCATGTCTTATTACATGATGTCATATAAATGTGTTTATGATAGATTCATCCTAATTTAGAGTTTGTGTTGTTTAGACCCCCACCCCATAGATGGGTAACAATGTAACTAAACCGATCCTTGAGAATGATCCCTGGAGACGTGGAATATGGTAATATTTGCACTTATTGCCATGAAGGTACGTTTCAGAGGATATGAAGTGAGACCTATGAACAGATAATCTGCTGGCAGCTATAAAATGGAATGACTCAAACCTCCACGCAGCCTGAATTTAAACCATTATAAAGCAGCCAGAGCGTGTCAGCCATTCATATTGCTGAACTGACTGACACACCCCCATCCTCGCAGGGATTTCTTGCGCATAGCAGTCAGATTGTACCAATGTGAAGTAGAATGGGGGGGACAATGTTGGTTTATCCCACAGGCTTAAAGAGCATGTGGGTACAAATTGGGGGGGGGGTCGGAATCAGGAACAATCGTAATATTGACAAACTCAATAATTATTGCTGATTTCTTGTCGGTTAGTGTTGCAGTGTTTTATTTTTTTAGCTCTGCTGTTTCTGTATATCCTTTTTTTAATTATTTTTTTTTCTCAGACAATTGTGTTTGGCACACCTTAGCAATTTCAGCATAATTCTCACAATAATAATTGCACATTTACTTCTTATTCCCCTCAAACTACTACTGTTTTATTCTGGATTTTTTTCAGAGAAATCCTTTAACGGGTGTACCCAAAATGGCTGATATGTCATTGCCATGTGCAATGTAACATAACAAAATATTACACTCTTACCGGCCTCCTGTGGGCTGTTCGTTCTAAAGTTGTTGGTGTGTTCGTTTAGGGCATCGAGCAATAGAACAGTTAAAGTGCAGCCGTGGCTGGAAGGGGTTAATTCCCGCCACCCTCTTGTCCACACAGCATATTATTTCTGTGTAGTCCTGCTGGCCTGTGACCTACCCACTCTATTCAATTCCCGAGAACAAGCATACACTGCTTTCACCTTGGTATCCGTTATTGTTTCCACTTCAATTTAGTCACCTTGAATTGAGGCTTACAGAAGAATAAAAATACAAAACCGCCAATCCGACTGATGCGATCAGCTCCCTCAGTTATACACTTTTGTTGCGGAGGTAATAGCTCCGGTGCGGACAAAACCGTGTAGATGTGCCCAATGTCTGCGTGTCTCCTGCCTGTTATACAAGCTCATGGTCCAGCCAGTCTTCAAAGGTTTCTGCACACGCCATGATAGAATCTAGGAACCTAAGACTGTAAAAAAGACTGTAAAGAACATTACATTAATTAATAAGCTTATGGTAAACTATATTTTTTTGAGAAAAATGTTTTGTTTTTTTGCGTCCAAAGAATGAAATCATCCAATATTTAGTAAGTGTCCTTTCCAATCAACTCTCCTCAAGTGAAGGAGTCTGCCATGAAGAAGAGGTTGATAAATGTGTGTGTAGTGCAATCAGGCAGTGAAATCCAGGAGCTGGGAAAGAAATAGTAAAGTCACGATGATATGCTTTATTGGCTGAGGAGATGAGAGCGTTACAATTTATTTATAGAGCGCCAGCAGCCTCCGTAGCTGAATAGGGGGAGAGTGAAAATAAACAATAACTGACTATAACATTAAAACACGGTAAGACATACTGACACAGAAGATGGTCTTGTAAACATCAGTCTATTCGACCTAAGCTGGCTTGGAAGCTTGCACTCTAGTTCTACTCAGCCAGTGAAGGTATCACCTTGACTCTACTTCTTCCCAACACAAATTTGGAAGCTGTGTTGTGTATTCTACTTTAGAGTGACTTTGCAGGCAACGTGGGTTGCTTTCCGTGGCTGGCGTTCTAATCATATAGTGCTTGGGGCAGGGATCTTAGCATTGCAGAAGCCTTTCACCAGCTATGTTTTATTTTCACTAACATTTTCCTTATTGTATAGATTCTGTGCGCGAGTTCTCACGCCTAGTGGGATAGCCTTTCAGCCTTCCTGCACTCATGGATGTGGAGATAGTGTTAAACGGAACAGCCGTGTGCCGAGTATGGTTGCCTTTCGGTGAGCAAGCCACCCTTCTGTTCAGCAAGACAGTTCTCTAATAAGATTCACTGAAAAAAACATTGGCTTCCAGAAATAGCACAGCACCAATTCCTCATTTGCAGATTTTCTTCCTTGTTCTCTTTTTTCCAAATTAAAGAATTAAATGTATGATATGGAAACCAAAGTTTCTTGTTTTTTTAAGTGTATAACTGGAACCGGAATCAGCCAAGCATCTTTTCTACATTTCTATGGTCAGTATTTATTAAAATCCCGTATTGTTTATCCTAAAGCAGCAATGTATAGAGATGGAGACTCTACTATTATATTTAGTATAGAATTCTGTAACTTCTTCCCTGCTACCTTTCTTTTTGGAAACAATTACCCCCGGAGCCCTCTGTCTGCTCATTTTTTCAAAGCTGCCTAATCAGAACTCCCCCCGGACTCAGAACAGAAACATTCTTGATTTAATCTTGTTGGCACCAGGCCTCTGGGGTATCAATCAAGCAACTATGTCATTGCTAATGTCTTCTATTTCTGCACGCTTTCCACCAATAGCTTCTGAATCTCACAGCCCTAAGTGGTTACATTGTACTTAATACGTCACAGGTCCCAGAGCAGTATCAGGGAGGGGCACCGTTTTTTATCTTCGTTATATGTACTTATCTGATTGTTTTCTTCCTTATTATACTGTATTTAAGGTATTGATCTTCCTGCACTCTTTAAATAAGCTGGGGGAAACCTAGGGACGGAATAAAACAATCATTTGCAGATTGTTGCAGTCATAGCTCAATGTAAGTTTTGCTAATTCCCCCAAGCTACAATATTGGATTCTTTATGGCGTACCTTGCTATACATACCAATATTAAAGAGCCAGCTTCCGAAAGATCAATATGTTTCAATGGCTTTTGTTTAAATATATTGCTCGTTAATACACCCACCATCGCTTTTCTCGTCTCTTCATTAGGGCTTGTTGTAAACACTGTTTTCCATTGGCTCTCCTAAATGAAGACATACTACTTTATTTTTCATAAAATCATTTAGCTGTTTGATATAAAACTGCATATGCAGAATAACAATAACCCCTGAACGTGACAAATATTCATAACACAGTTCCCCATTCACATTCCCTGCTCCATCTGTGCCCTTGGCTCAAATAATTATGCAGATTAATAGGTTGTTGCAAAAGAGATGCATTTGCTTTTTTTATTCTTTTTTTCTCCCCGAGCAGAACACAAAAAGCAGAGAAGTATAGGCTGTTAGAGCATTTATTGGACAAAAGTCCATTCCTCAGTAGATAAAAACAGAACCCGAAGGTGTCTGACAGGATCTCCATTTTTGATGTAAACCCAAAGATCTAGAGACATGCAAATTGATATTGTGTATATATATATATTATACTATATATATATATATATATATATAGTAATTAAATGGGCTAGCAATGTGGTGGGCATGTTAACAGTGGAGTGGGCATGGCTGAACACGGTTCCTCTACTCAGACAAAGAGAGGAGTGATCCGGAGACACGGGGAACCCATAGAGAAGTCATCCAGTGTTCTGTGTACGTTATTTTAAGGGACGGTACCATTAAGAATTGTTTACATTGTCATTGTGTTCTAAAATACTATTTCCTGGAATAGCATCATGAACCACATAATAGTAATATTTTTTACTGCACCACCAAACATGGCAGAAGGCTTTTATACCCCCTACGATATTACAGATTTCCTGGTTACACCAACTGGGAGGCTGTTACATAGGTACAGAGCTCTTAAACTGTTCATTGTAACAAATAATAATTGTTAATAATGAAACATGGAGGTTGGCCATTTTGCCATCCAAGATCTTTAGCAGCAGCTGGTGTTTTGAAACCAAAAGTCTTTTCCATATCCTACTAAACGTCATAATCCATGTTATGCAGTTGGCCATTTGTGATGTCACTGCTACCGGTATGATGGGAACGAGTCTCTGTTGACTTTTTTGAAGCACACATACCTTGTATGTGCCTCTGCTGCAGATTCCTTCATATGTCTTCGATGCTTGGTCCCCGTGCTGATTCATGTTCTAGCAGAATGATTCTCTGCAGGATTTTGCGGCACTCCCAGGGTTAAGATCAGCATTCCTCTATCCTAGTCATTTTCGAGCTTGTGCAAGAATTCACAAGGGGCTGACACAAGAAATCTTCAAAGTTCTGCTCGCTGTGTGACCATCAAAAAAAAAAAAAAGAATTAAACGCAAATCCACAGGAGAGATGAGGCTGGATCATTATTCCAACGCACCTGGTATATTTTCACAAATCATCTTATTCCCAGAACAGCTTAACGAGGGGCGGGAAATGTTAAAACTCTGAGTACACGTATAATTAAATGAGAAATCTTCATATCCCTGCTTCCGACACTAAAGAAGGATTACATTATAGCGAGGCTCAGTGTTTATTTTAGGCGCCAGCAAATACATAATAGCCCCATGCACCTGAAATTAAAATGTTGCCTCAGTAGGTTAGAAGCTCATACCCGTAGAACATATTTGAAAAATAAGCTTTGATAGAACTTTAGAATTGCTTCCATCTACTCCACCCCAACATATTTTTTAATTTGTTGTTTTTTTTTTTATGTAAAATCAAAAGTCTTTTGATTTACACATTTTAGGTACGACTCTAGCCTTAGAGATCTATATTCGAGACTCAGTATGTTTCTATGTTTCATTGACGCTATAAAGGTAACAGTTTCTTACCATTTTTTTCAATTGTTACAAATTATATATTGCTACCTTTATGGTGTAAAAAGAACCATGTTTTTTAAACAAAATGTTATTTTTTTAAAAAAAAAACAAAACTGTTGCATAAAAAAATACAATAAAATAATAAAAAACAAACATTATTTTACAGAATATTTTATGACATTTCCCCATTGTATATTGAGCAGATTCCAAAGCCTTCATCCATTGTGGATTTTATCTGGAAATTCACAGTGTTCTAGTGTCTCCTTTTCGAGTCTCAGACGCTGCTCTGCCAGATATTGTAAGTCAAGTCATATTCAGTAGACAAAGCTCAAACAGGATAACTCCCTCTTTCATTCCTAAGATCTACAGTTTCCTGGGTAGTTGTATTTTTTCGCCGGGTCTATCATCGCAGCTGGAAAATGAATACTCTCCCTCTCATTCCCAGAAGGTACCATTTCACTTGAAAGGGTCATTTTCTGAATAAAAGAATATTTCAAGAAAGCATTTGAATAGCATGAATAATCATTCCATATCACTCAACACAATTACACTTATCCTCATTGGGTTGAATATCTGACCCCATTGGCTGCTAGTCTCTATCAGTTTATTACTCACTGTCATTTTTGATGGCAAGCTTACAAGTGCAGTGAGACCTTACTTCGTTGACAAAGTGGTTTGCTGCCAATTAAAGTACCATGGCAGAGACTATCAGGGCAAGTTTGTGGTAAGGACGAGCACTCGTATATAAAAGGTTTATCAAATCCTCAACCAGGATACTGCTTGTCTCTACACAAGAGAGGTTCCTTTCTTACATCCAGAGCGCATGCAAGACATGAAGTCAGATAAGTGTCATGAAGTCCATCAAGTTGGAGAAGTGTCCAACTGTATGTTGGTACCTTCATCTGCTCACATTAATATGTGTAATAATAAATACACAGTAATATGTTTCCATACTCCAGTGAAAACATCGGGAAGATTACCCTTCACTTATTATCGGTACGATAAAAAGTCCTGGATTTTATTTGAGATGATTAACAAATATACTTTTTGAATGCGGTGGCTGCATGGCCGTGCTGTTAGAGAGGTGCCAACCAGATAAGACACATTTTAGAAAAACCCAGGCAATGTTGTTTAGTGATATACAGCATTAATCTGTCTCAGAGATAGTAGGTGGAGGTACTATTAATTAAACCTAAGATGATGGGGGATGTACTGACTCTGTCCTATCTTTCTCTTAAAATGCCTCTACGGTGATGGGGATTGATAAACACCATAGAAAGTATATTGACTTTAGTTCCATTGTGACATACACAGCAGTGCCTGATGATATGAATAGATGTCTCTTCCTAGCAAATAAATCTTTGTGGGTTGAGAATGAAAGAGCAGAAGTGCTAAGATAGATTTTATTGATTAAGTGTCCTAGAAGCCCAAATGCCTTAGAGCATGCTGGATTCTAACCCTTTGCTATCACAAGGAGTCAGCTGCTTTGTACTAAGACCCCCTTCGATCAAACCATTTTACATAGGCTTATGAATTATGGTTGTTCCTAGGCAGTTTGTGTTTTTTATATAAAGCCCATTTTTAAAATGACAGAAAAAAAGCATTTATTACATTCATACCTATACATCAGCGAAGCAGGTCGTAGTAAAGATTGCGTGAGCATCTAAGAGCATTGTTTTAATGCAAGACACATCCGGTTCTCATAGGTTCAAGTCTTCCAGAAAAAGAAGAAAACGTTCCTGTTCTAGAGTATTACTTCATTAATGTAATTGTATCAGATATGTCAGGGATTCTTCTGTGTTCACTTTAAGAAGTCGACAATGGCAATAAATGATACAGCAAACATCTCAATTAAATTGACTGGAAATGTGGACACCTTCCCAATGTTACCGCTGCTTGTAAAATGGAGGCAGAAACAGTAAAACAAAGACTATGTTACATATATATACCTTATATGTCTTGGGAAAGCATTTCGAAGATGTTTTCATTCACATGGTTCAGATTATAAAGACATTTTCTGTTGTTCAATGTTAGTTTTAGGGATGTAGAAAACTGTAGTTCATTCATGCACCAAACATTAAGAGCTCCTAGAAAGGGGGAGATCAATGGTGGAAAGAGGAACGGAGGTATTTAGTTCCAGAAGAGAGAACTAAAGATGGGCACTTTAGGTAAATGTGTGCATAATTTTCTGTTCATGTGAACATTGACCAGGAAAAGGAGACCCCTGGCTGGCCATCACCCTCCCCATTGATATATTTGGGGAATCTGAAGAAGCCTTACGGTAATAATTCAAACAGTTGGATAATAAATGATGTCCCCTTTCCGCCAAAGTATTACAGCCAAATGTACTTTATATGATAAAAATACGCATTTAGTAAAGTTATCCACAAATAACTTCTTTTAACACACAATTGTTTTTAAGCCACATTTGCAGGCATTAAACTTAAAGACTCAGCGAGGAAAAGCTCACTGACGCCAGTATTTTATTTTTGTAATATGAACTGAATTTGATCAGCTACCCACTGAGACAGAACCATGGAAACCCCATATCCTGAGTTTATTTATGAACTTGGCATAATTGGGGGGGGGGGGGAAGGAAGCAAAAATATGTAGTTTTTCGTTTCACGCACATTGTATTAACTAGACTCTGAAAACAAGTTTGATGCACTTAGACCAGCCTGATATTTAGTAGGCTTATGCCAGGCTGGCAGCTTGGTTACCTTTAGGGGCAAAGTAATGAGCATAGTAGTTACAGCAACACGGGTATACGGGGGGGTCCACACAACGTTATATGATAACACAAAACAGGGGGACCTGTTGTCCTTTATGTGTGGTTATGTGAGGTTGTCCAGCTCTGGTTACATTCATCTATTTTCATGCTTATTGCTAAACTCCAACCAATTCTGCCCATACTTTGCAGATTCCATGCCTTACAGAGGATTTTAACTTATTTTTGCATATGTTTGGCATGGCACCCTGACGTGTACATGCCTGCAAGTTCATTATATGGTTTGTATAAGGCCATGTATGTGTACAATATGTTAAAATACAATAGATATGGTACTGGAAGAGACAGCCATAGAGGCAGCTAATGCAACCTTCTCCGATAAATACCCGTTTAACTTACACTGTAAGAAAATGCAGGTGGTGCTCGTAGATACGAAAGTTTTGTAAATCTTTTAGGACTGTAGCTGTGTTTGAAATGGGGGGGTGTCTAAATGGTTTTCTTTAGAGCTGCCTTAGAACGATTGCCTTGCGAAGGACCTTTAATCCTTGTAGTGCTGCATCTCTGTGATATGTAACTCTGTTAGAGGACCATCAAAATCCCGCCGAGCTCTGATGTGCTGTGATACTCAAGCCTTTATTGCAATCTAAACACTGGGAAAACAAATGAATATGCACAAAAAGGTTGCTGATTTCCCTCTAAGTGTATTTTATATGAATTAGCTCTGCTTGTTAATCATCATGCACCGAAAAAGCTTGTGTTTTTATTCCTAATGAAGAAATAATTGCACAAAAGGAGCCGGTAATCAGACTTTTAAGCACATTTATTCTTTGTGGAATAGAACGCACAGCTGTATATGAAAATGCTTATATTTGTCACCTTCCAATTAACCCCTGAACACAGCCACTGGCACTGTCAACACAATACGTACAGATTACAGTTTGTCGGAGACACACTAATGGTTAAATACAATATTGAACAAGTTGTAGATGCAGCAGCTCTACATTATGATATATTTTGGCCCACGGATAAGAGGTTTTTGGTTTTTTTTCATAATTTGGAACAAAGCAATATACTGGGACCACAGAAGTAGTGTTTGTGCCCTACAGCTAAACTAAAACAATTTTGCTTAGTAAACAATCATTGAACTAAACAGCGCCTACAGAAAAGGTGGTAAAGTTTTGGCTGTTGTCCTCTGATTACAGCTGCCGAATACACGTTCCTGTTCAGCAAGACCAGCTGAGCCCAAGACCTTCATAAAATGTGCTTATATTATTGTGTGTCTATATGCTGTATATACTATATATATATATATATATATACATACATACAAACACACGCACAGTATACAACGTAGTATAAAGACACCTTTCAGCTTACCAACTATAAATATAACAATACTTATTGTTTTGTTGTGTAAGATGACTATGCTGCTATTTTTATAATCCATTCTCACCTTGTCTGATAACTAGTGTTCATCCAATGCATCTACAAACTAATTAGTCTGTCATAATTAGCCAAGAAATCAGTTAAAGCCCACCAAACTGTGGTTACTATGACAACATTTAAAAATATTTACAAAATATGTGTTCTTGTCAGACTTGTTTAAAAATTATGTCAATCATCAAGCAGTTAAATACAACATGTTATTTGTTAAAGGGACACTCCAGCTATCATATGCGCTTTACTGCATTTACCCTCTAAATTTTCTGGTGGTCCTCATTGCAATTGCATGGAGGGATTCTGCACTTCCCCCTTACCCTGTCCCAAAAATCTCCTGCTGTCTGTGCCCAGTTTGTATACTCACCACCAGAGAGCTCCAGTGCTGAGTAACAAGAAAGCGCTCCCATTGATATCAGTGGGAGCGCTTTCCTGCCACTGATTGATTACGCCAGGGATCCCCAAACTCGGCCCTCCAGCTGCTGCAGGACTACATCTCCCATACTCCTCAGCCAGCCCCTTAGCTGAAGGAGCATTATGGGAGATGTAGTCCTGCAGCAGCTGGAGGGCCGAGTTTGGGGATCCCTGGATTACGCAGTGAATGGCATGAAAACAAGACCACATGGGTGCAGCTTCCCCTATAGTTAAGTGATTTCATTTTTAAATTTTTTACATGCTTTATGAATGGATACGCACTTTGGCTGTACTTCAGTATTTATTCTTTGTTGGTAAGGCTTCATGGGACATTAGACTGTTCATTTAAAGAGGAAACGACAAGCATAATGGGGTCTATTCACTAACTAGAGTTGTACATTTCAACTCCCTGACATCACTATGCATTATGAAGGTGAACCCCAGAAATGTAACATACAAAAGAGAGCAATTTAAGTATATATTTCTTCCCACATTCAACAGCTGATATATTACTTAAACATAGTATCATTTTGATGATGAAGATTTTATAATGACAATGCCTATAGTTTTTATGGCCTTTAAAGCAGAATATACTATACTGTACTTGAAGCATGGGGACATTTCTGGGGATACACATTAACTAGGAACATAAATCTTAATAAGGGGACTCTACCCTAAGTGAACAACCATGTGAATATTCACAGTATGTTTCAGGTGTTAGACAGGGCCGGTCTAGGCAGCCTCCTGTGGCGCTTTATCAAGGGGCACCCACCACTGGAGGATCAGGGCCGGTTGGTAAGATCATAGATCTCCCTCTAAGTGGCCCAAAATGAAGAGGTCTGTTCATTCAGAACACTGCTTTAGTGCTTCCTTTCACTGTGTGCCGGCCATTACCACCAACTGGGATCCTGATGCTCAACACTGGAGCCGCTAGAGAGCACTGAAACAGAGGTCTGTAGACCACAGGGCCACCTTGTTATGGAGAAAGGTAAGCAATGGCGGGGACCTGAAAGGGGAGAGGTGATACAGGAGAAAAAAGAATGGGGAGAAAGGAGGAGAGATAGGGAGAAGACGGGGAGATAATGAGAAATATGTGAGTGACGTGTAGGGAGCAGAGCATTGAGCAGCCGTACAAAGTAGGGGCAGAGCAATTACATCCAGTGCCCGGGTGTGATGCACCATGTGTACCTCGCTCATCTGCCCCTGTATAAGAAATAATTGCTCTGCTCCCTACTCTGTATAGTTTCTTCACTGCTCGATCCTGCCAGGCTTTAAAAATATTAAGATTTCATTCATTGAATAGGGGAGGGCAGGAAAATATTCCTGCCTGGGTGCCACTTGGTCTAGGACCAGCCCTGTTTGTTAGAAACACGGCAGACAGTATGTGTAAAAACACTGTGCCTTAAATTGCTTTCTTTGTCTTCTCACACGAATGGTGTTTACTAGTAAGTAGCAGCTGAATCAGTACTGATTAAACCCCCACCACCCAATTGTTTTAAGGAGCTCTGTGTTTCTGCCTGTGTTATCCAACAGGTACTTCAGACAGTTTAGCTGATACAGGGTACAATTTCCAAACCTTGCTCAGACAGTCCTTAACAAGTCTAGAATGCTAGGAATCATAGTCTGTACCAGCTGATGCTTAAAATCATTCGGGAGACTTGTAAAGGCAAACGTTAGACATAAGCAATTTCTCTCACAATGATTGGTAAACGCACAGGATAGTTTCTCCTGTAAGCTTTAGCATATATCTACTGGTATTTAAATATTCCCTTCTCACCCCTACGGTTGGTATATGTCTTCCTCAACCTCGGGTCTTCTACCAGAGACCTGGTAGTTTGAGGGTTCTCCGCAGTATCTTAGATGTTCCTAGAAGTGCACTCTTCTGGACTGAGTGTTCTGATGTTGTTCCCAGAATCTGGAGTCTGAGCCGCTCTCTCAGCTTAGATGTCACAGCCCTGAGTGCTCCTATGACCACTGGGGCCACTTTGGCCTTCACTCTATACATTTTCTCTGGTCCTTCTAGCTTCTCATACTACTTTTTTCAAACTGAGAAATCAGTTTGGCTCCTTGAAGTTCCATAGGCAATGGTGGTGCTAGCTCAGTTTGCATATAAGAAGCCCATAAGACCAACGGAATATACTTTTTTTAAGACTAAGTGAGCCAGGCAAAACGTTATATTGCCTGAGCCCTATGCTACCTAAAGGGATGGTATGTGTTACTATATTAAATTAAAGTTATGGTTTATTTTCTTGGCTTATAATGGGGCTTCGTACGATCAAAAAATTCCTAGTGACCTAGAAGGAATTTATCAAAATTACTAAAGGCAAAAAGAACAATTTGTCATCTACTGGATTTGGTTTTCATGACCATGAGATGAACAAATGAGTTTGTAATTAGAAAACAAGGAGAAAATATGTTTCTGGGTTGTTCTGAGGCTGTATCATTCCTAATACTAGATAAGTGGACAGATACTTTCCACCGTTAGAATAATTGCATCACTACTGCCGTCTCTCTCTTTAAATCAGTTCTATATGGGCCTACCCCGGGGCTAACAAATTGATAATATTCCAGTGCCTGACAAGGCTGCACCAGTGGGACCTCAACAGATAGAAGACCCAGAGAAAAAAAAAGACTAACATTGATTTTTATGGAACTGTCCAAGTGATAAAACCCCGACAGAAATGTGACAAGCAAGAATGAAACAGTCCAAGGATAGTTTTGTGATGTCGGAAGCAAATGCAAAATCCATCCATCTTTCCTGACATCAAATAAAAATCTTCAGAGTGACACAGAGAAATAGTGCTGGAGTTTCTTTATTGATAGTCATATATTCCAGAATGTTATTTTGTTTTATAGATGTAATTAATAAAATGTGTTATATACACAGTCAGTTTCAGACACTCACTACATAGTCATGATTTTAAAGCCTTTTCGCTTTTTGAGCATTGCCACTCCACATAATAAGGCACGGCATAAATTAGGTTAGATGCAGCAGAATTGGGCAGACTCTCCAAGCAGTATAGGAAATTACCACCTATGAGTTGTTGACTGTCTTGGAATCCTGGGAGTTGTAGCAGCAGACTATTCAACAATGACCTCAGTGTTTGGTACCATTTTAAATACTAATTGGAACACTGGTTGCATGGTATTTTTGGTTAAACCATACCTGGGAGCATATGCTCGAACACTTACCATTAAACATGAGATATGGTATAACACATATTTATTTGATATCACTTTGAGCTGCTCTTGTTGGCAGGTTCAGTTACATACATAGTACATACTGTTGAAAAAAGACCTAAGTCCATCAAGTTCAACCCTTCTACCTAACCTTTCTATTCTTGATCCAAAAGAAGGCAAAAAACCCTAATTAAGCTACTTCGAATTCTGCCATCAGGGGAAAAAAATCCTTCTTGGCTCCAAAAGGCAATCAGATTTCTCCCTGGATGAAGAAGCTCTAAAATATGAATTCTATTTATAGCCCTGTATGTCATGCCTTTCTAAAAAAAATATCCAGACCCCTTTTGAAGGCATCTAATGTATTTGATAACACCACCTCCGTGGCAATGAATTCCATACCTTTATTTTCCTTACTGTAGAGAATCCATTCCTTTGTTGAGTATGAAATGTTTGCTCTTCCAGTCTCAGAGGGTGACCTCTTGTTCTTTGTGTCACTGAAGAGCTCTTTATATTGGCCCTGCATATATTTATATAATGTTATCATAACCCCTTTAAGACGCTGTTTTTCCAGTGTATATAATTTAAATGTTTTAGTCTCTCTTCATAACTTGTATCTCCCAATCCTCCTTTGCACTTTTTATAGATCCATGATGTCCTTTTTAAGGACCGGTGCCCAGAATTGTACCGCATATTCAAGGTGAGGTCTTACCATTGAGTTGGTATAACACTATCGCATATTTAATTGATATCACTTTGAGCTGCTCTTGTTGGCGGGTTCATTTGTAGGTATTCTCAAGGCAGATCCATTACGTCAATGTTTTTGATCGTATATGTGGATCAAAGGCTGTTTGTCGGTAGTGCTTTAAGATCCATTTGGATAACACAAATCAAGGGTTTGGATCATTTGGTGGACTAATGTTCTTATCAACAGTCTCTAACCCATTTTATTTGGAGGTTCTTATATGTGATTGATCTGTGCATTTATATTAATGTCCTCAAACATGAGCGGCTGCCACCAGATGTATTTTGGCCTAATATTGACACCTGACATCTTGGTATATCAAAATATAGCCAATTTGATGCTGTATAAAGGACCTAATGTCTAAAACTGAATGATGGTGTCTGCTTTGACCTGGGATTTTAAAACTAATTATGATGATTGAATCAACAGTCCTACGTGTTAAATAAGACTATACATTTAGCACAGCGATAAGAAATGCAGCGATAAAGAATGGTATATAAGCAAGTCGTTTTCACAGATAACTAAGATGTTCACGGTAAGTGTATTTTCCAGGTCAAGTCAAGGTTCTAGGTAAGAGCTGGCTCACAGCAGCTAATCTTCCAGTTAGCAACTTGTTATGTTCTGAAGACCTCTAAGGTACCGCCATTTACTCGTAAATCTCTGTTGCAGCTGTTGTAAAGACCTTTATCTGCTGCCAGCTCTGGGTTTAAGATTAAAAAAGCTACAGAAAGGTGAGGGGAATAGATACATCATGGGTGGTCACCAGGGAGAAGAAAAAAGATGCCTTTCTTTGGCATGCTTTGATGACCCCTAATCGTGCTGGAAGGAAAGACAAAAAAACTGAAATGGAGAGAATTCATTAATTTACGTATGAAATGGAAAGCATAGACAGGTATGTATACCAAATGTCCATTTATGTACATTTATGGTCAAGCAGCTCAAGTTGCTTTTATTTTTTTCAGCACAATGTAAAGGACCTAGCTCTCGTGTGGAAGAAGTCTCATAGTTTAGTGAATGAACTTAAGAGAAAAGTAATGTTAATACAGGAACAGAAGATTTGCACATTAAAACACCAGTAGATCATCTTATTCCGAGTTAACTCGGAATCCTTTCTTGACCTTGATATGGAGAGTAATGTATCTCTCCTCAAATATACATTCTTTCCATGTAAAAGATCGGTCCCATGTTTAAGTCAAGGCACGAGAGCAAATTTGCAAAGGTTGTGCTTTAAAGTTATTGTGGGATTTTAAAGCTCCCTTGATTCAATTTGCCAGACATGCAGCATACTCCTTTCTTGACCGGCTCGCCTATTGTTACTGACTATAATTGTTCACCTAGAAAGATGTAAAAAGACAGCGGCCAGGACAGTGTATTCCTTGTAGATCCGCATGACTGAAGGTATTGCACAATTATTGCAGTAAGCTGCTTCATGTTAAAGATTGATGGTGCGACTGAGAACAGTCTATCATCAGCCCTGTACGCTTGACCTTTCCGAGTTCTCAAAGTAAAAGGAATTACATTGGTCTCTGGCACTCCATTCTGTCTAATACCCTGATACGGGCATGCAGTATTTGACACGGCATGGATTGCTTGCCCGTACTGTCCAGTGAAACCAATGTGTTATTTAAATGATATATGAGTAAAAGTTTGTTTTTATGTTTTACCACAAAAAAATATAGTGAATTTTCCTGTATGTCCTGGAGAGCATTACCAATTACAGCAATACAGTTCCAAGGTTACAAGACTAGTCATTAAATTATTTTGGAAATATAAGAATTAATGTTGAATTGTTATGACGCGCTCACTGGCACCTAATTTGCGACTGCCTGTACTCCTGTTCATTTTAAAAAAAATAATATCCATATGTATACACACACCATCTCCCTTACCTATACAAATACACTATCCTTTACCCACAAACACTCACTTCTGCCTCCTGCTTTGCCATCAGCTAAATGTCCCCCTTCACAGCCACCAAATTCCCACCCTTCCACAACTCCCACAACTCCCAAGTCACTTCTCCACAGCCCACAGCCCCTTATTCCTACCTCAGAGGAGTTTCTATTCAGCTATATCTCACAATGTTTCAGTCCTAAATACAAACCTGGGTTGATAAATATGTTAATGGGGGATGGCTAGCAACTTTCAGCCAGGGAGTTAATCCAAATGGCCAAGAAATAAAGCAGCTCAAACACATCAGGCAGAAATCATGCTCCTTGTGCACTATCCAGTCTAGTAAAGACATTTGCAAAGAGAGACTGTATAGAAAACCCATAAAAGGCTTACGTCGCCACACAAATGCCAACTTTAAGTGGCTCACAATATTTACCTGCCGCACTTTACAGCCTTACTCTCAAAGAGATTGAAAGCAATTTTCCAGGAGTAAATATAGGTTGATATAGATGATAATAATCCTAGTTTAACATATTATGGCTAATTTCTGGTGGAAATCATCACAGTCAAGTCAAGTCAAGTTGGCATTGTGTCTCATTGAAGGTGATTGTGTATCTCTCTCCATGATGTTGTCTGTTGGGGGTGGCAGGACCCCCAGCACCACAGGCCATCTAGTAGTTAGCCACACATTAGATGTTTCCTGCTCGCCTGCTAAACTGTGGCATCTACCATGATCCAAAAAGGTACAATAAAATGACGTTTACATAAAAAAGGAACAAATAATAAACAATATACAATAATTTGTCCATTTTGTACAAGTAGGATAATTTACATGTGTAGCATACTACACTGCATTGCTTTAAATATATAATGCATAATGGTACGAAAAAAAGAGGTAAAACAGATAAACAAATTGCCATGGCTACAGTGTGCTTTAAATAATTGTAAGAGGTTTTTTTAATATGGCAATATTAAATATGTTCTGCGTCCCATACTAAAAATGAAAGTATAATCCACCTTTATGATAAGGGAATAAAAGTGGATTTTTTTTATTAATTTAGGTTTTCAGAATGAACAGGAAACTTTTTTCTTTCAATAACAGTGTGTGGCAGAGGCTCCTGTTTGCAGAACCTCTTATGTTCTATAGTTCTCTTCTTTTCTCCTTCTGAAGGAGAAATAGAAAGGTCAGTTTTTGATATTATTGGTAAAACCGTACTATTCTTTTCTTGGTGCCGGAAATACTATTGGTGCAGTAGGTGTTAAGAAGGACCCAGTGACATAATGTACTCACTGTAGAAAAGGTCAGTGAGGGTTATGTGTAAAGAACATTTCTGGTGTGAGTGGTAAAAATGAAGCAATCAGCAGGAACTTTCTACTGGTTGCTATGGTGACTGCATCACTTTTTTTAGTGCTATCAACTACAGTGAGAACACCAAACATGGCACAGCTTCATGAATTATAGTGTGATCTCTGGCTAGCTCTAGAAGGCTTCTCTGCCTGATGTTGGGAGGCATCATGGATCACCAGGCACGTCTTAGTGAACAATACAACATAAACAAAAACACTACATGTCCAAACCTTCCATCTTGTCATTGTCCCCCTCTTATCACCAGAACTAACCACTGTGAAAATGGGAATTGGGCAAACGATGTTTAATCACCCAATCCCCACAGAGGCCTGTCTATTCTCTAAGCCTTTTTAAAAGTCTTCTTGGGGCAAATCCCAGCTGTTTAACAAAGACCAGGTCTTTGCTGCCTCAAGGGGCAGGTTGCAGAAGGTACGCTCACCTGATCAAAGGTTTAATTAGGGACTTATTTAGTACGTTCGTAAGTAACAGGTAATCCATTTTCTAAAGTTATACCTGCATTCCCTCCATTATGTGTGATTTCAGTAGTTGACATCCTTCTTAGCCATGGATGATGCAGCTGAGCAACAGTGTGACATTTCCTGATGTAAATTTATATTGATATTAAACTACATTATTAAACTACATTAAATTTTACATTGTTTTTCTTGTAGTCATATTGGGGGATATATTAAGATTGGGGAAATGGGGAGGGTTAGTTGTATTTTTTAAGTAAACCCAGTAAACACAAGCCCTATGCCCCCAGCTGGAAGTGGCCAAAGATGCTCTTGAAACGGCTGCTAATGTCTATGATTAAACATTTTTTTCCAGTGCCAACGGAAATATTAGCAAAAATATTGAAATGGTAACACGACTGGGTCCTGTGTGTAATTATCTCTTCTTTTGAGTCACTCTCTGTGGGTTTGAGAATTAAAGCATTTTGGCAGGATTTGGCTTCCAATGTGAACAGCAATGAGCCTCTGACACAGAATAAACAATACATTTGTAAATGCGTATTCAGATGGAACCCAAGGTAAATGTATCATTTGGTGACGAAAGAGGCAATTTGTTATGCTAAGGACCCCATTACTTTAAATATGTATACTATGTGAATTCAAAGATCAGAGATTTAGGAAAGACGTAAAATCCATGTTATATACACTAGAAACATCATTATCTCACCATCCCACCTAGTTTTATTCAATGTAGAAAAACTTTATTTCTTACTTAAGGAACTAATGGAATTTTAATGATGGGAAACATCTGTTGCACACACTCAGACCCAAAATATTAATCGTAATGCTAAGTGAAATACTCCAAACAAACAAAAGTTCATTGGAAGAGCTGAAATGAATATTATTTGAGCATTTTTGACCCAGTAGAGGTTACTGGAACAAACCCATGAAGCAAATGTTGACCTTAATAAAACTCTACTTTATTGGATTTCAGACCTTTTCTATGTGCTGTTCTCTTTTTTATTTACCCCATATGCATCATCTTTTAAATGGCACTTGAATATCATGACCTATTTCCTCTCTCTCTGTGGAGCCTTGGCACCCGCGTCCCTCCTTCTGATATATTCTGTTTGTTATTTTCATGACGCACCTCATTTGAAACAGAGCTTTGAGGCCGATTTACAGCAGTTTGAAGAAAGGATCTACATGAAATACATTCAGTGAAAAGTCAACGTGTTCCTTTCCTTTAGGTGTTCATTTTCACTAAGATCAAAATTCATTAGTGTTGCCCCTTCTGTGAAACATTTCAGCTTACGTGGAGGGGCGCTTTCCATGACTCTATTATTTTAGACACTAATAAAATGTTTTTAGGTTGCCTTGCAGCATTTCATTGCACATGATCACAGTGCATGCAGAATTTGGATGTGTAAACCAACCATGATGTCTTTAATCTTAATTAAGAGATTTCTTTGTGTATCTCAATGCATGACAACAATAATGACCTCAATGCATTTCTGTATTGGGTAGTTCAGCCCTAGAAAAGCCCTATTAACTGACTAGTATAAATGACCTATGTTTAACAACTCATGCCATGTGGGTGATAAGTATGCGTATGGACATGTACAACTTGTCCATTTGGAATCTATAGGATGTTTCTGGTGATCACTAATAATAGACAGCACTGTCTATATACCATATGTGTGTATATACCATATCTATCCATCCATCCATCTGCACACAATAATTAAACACAGGAACATGAACTATGATATTTAAATGCAGTATGATACTTTGATGAAGTACACTGAAGTAAGCTTATATAGGAATATAGTATATCACTGCTAGCCTGCATTCTGCATCTCCCCCCTCCCAGCCGTCCCCAGGGATGAGCTGAGAGTTTTCACCCTAGACCTGTCAGTCCATGTGCTCTCTGGATGCGCCCAACGCTGCCGCTGCCTCTGATTCTTTCACACTTGTCTACTTCAATCTTGCACCGATAAGACAAGTGAAAACCAGAAGGGGAAAAGATGGGAGGCGTTGTGGTGCTCTGGAAACAGGCTGTGGCAGGCAGATCTCCATGCCGTGCAAAGAGAGTAAGGGCTTTGACACCATTAACCACCTCTCTCCCAAGGCATCCTAACAAAACCTCCCGACAATCTTAGCTGCATTGCCAGGAGGCCAAGCTCCATAATTCTCCCATCACTCAGTGAATATTTGTACACAGCATTACTGGAAACGCTTTACATGAGTGACAGGTGTAATAGGTGTACTCCACTGACAAGCTTTCCGATAATTGCATCTCAGTTACTGGAATTTGTGTAAACTAAACCCTCTTGTACGACAAGCAGAAAAAAAAAAATGTTTATTTTTTGTAGATTTCATAGCCATTACATATTTTAAAGCTCAATAAGTGTGGAGGAATGTAAGATGCGTTATAACATTCCATCGCAGAGATCCGCTTGCCATTCATTCTCCAACATATAATGTTAGTGTGTTCAGCACCTTGTTAAAGCTGGACAGCTCAAATCCAGCATTCAGCATTCTGCAAACAGAACAATGTATAGAGCATGGAAAAGCTTTCGTACAAAGCATGTTTAAATGTTGCGTAAAAGAGACATTTTTATCCAAACATATATTTTGTGGTATTAGTTGAGTACATGAAGCGCAGCACTGTATTGTATGAGTATCTTTCTGCGCTCCCATATCCATTGCATGTGGACAGGCAAGGCTACAGTATTTGATGGACCCTGAGGAAAAGAGAACTGAGTATAAAGTAATTATATGTAAAATAAATAAGAGTATTTATTTCTATATGAAAACCACCATCGCTACATAGAAATAAGTTAGTAATATATATATATATATATATATATATATATATAATAAAATGACATTCATTTTTATATGGAAATAAAATGTTTCAATGTAGTTACGTTATTAGAAAAGTATTATGCCCAAACTTTCATGAGCAGTTTTGAAGCTGTAATTCTTTATTAATTAGAGACATACAATATCAACAGTGGCAGATGTATAAGACTTATTATATACTGTACATTTAATCATTTTTATTCTTACCATTGCCTTGCAAAGAGGCAAGATGATATCCTCCTCCCAGGTATCAATTCCCTGGTTTATACTTGCCAGTATCTTATTATTGCTGAGTCTGTTGTCTACAATTATTCATAAAGCCTTCTCCTTAGTAGTTTTTCCCAGGGAGATACCATTTAAAGTAAATGTTACATTGTTATTGTTTTTTCCACTAATGCATAACTTTACATTTGTCTGTATTGAACGCCATTTGCCACTTGCCTGCCCAGTCCCCTGCCCAGTCCCCTGCCCAGTCCCCTGCTCTGTCTAAATCCTCATGCAGAGAATCAACATCAGGGTTAGACGGCACCTACCTAATTTTGTGTCATCAGCAAACAGTGGGAGATCATTAATAAACAAATTACAAAGAAGAAGACCCATGACAGACCCCTGATATACTCCACTGAATACCCTGGTCCAGTTTGAGAATTTTCCATTTACAATTTTTTCCGATTTCAAATCCAAGTACATAGATTTGCCCCAAGCCTATTTCTGCAGTAACCTTTTGTGTGGAACCGTATCAAATGCCTTAGCTAACATATTAGCTCTTTTTTAATGGTGCACTCTGACAATGAAGAAATAATCACAGTCCATGCAGAGAAGGTATATGAACCCAGAGCCCAGGGCACTTCCAAGTCATCACTTGTCATGGATCCCTTTTATGCCCATAAAAAAACATCCTCAATGTGAATCTGTACAGACAACATGTGATGTGATCCCCCATAACGTTCATGTTTAAAAATGCATTGACCCATATCTGGAATGCCAACTTAATTCCATTTAATATTAAACAAATGCTATGTGAACTCTGATGAATTGTTCAGTCCCCATTTACATTGCTTTGAAAGAAACTTAAAATGAATATAACCTGTACATAGTATGACAATAAAAGCACCACACGCTTACAGAAACGTTAAAATAAGGATTTTGAACAGTGTTTTTCATAATGTGTAAGTAAGAGACAATTGTGATGGATACAGTATCAGCCTCGTATAGTATGGTGACATGTATAGTAGAAATTGGAATATTAAAGTATAGTAGCTTTTTTTTAGAGATAACAATGCAAGCTCCGAGGTGGCATTACCTCTGTGGCTAAATCTGAATAGTTGGCATGCGTCATTTCATTGAGGATAGGTATTAACTTTCTTGATGCCCGTTCCAAAACACTTGTTGTTTACAACCTATTTAGGTATGCCAATATTTATCTTTTATATTACAAATTCTGTACATGCTGCACACCATAAGGATGTTACAATATCATTGATTATTTTTTGTTTTAAATACCCTTTCAGACTGGAAAGTGTTTTTCAGATTTCCCACGTGTAGCACATCTAGATCAAGGTCTGAAACTGAAGTGATTTAGTTCCTTTGGGTGAATAGGCAGTTAATCACGTAATTAATGCGTTTCTTTATTCAATAATAGTGTACAGTGTTTCCTTTTCTCATAAGGGGCTCCAGGAAATTGTCTGCGTTTATTTTTTTTGTCCACCTTTGCCCAATGTATGCCACGGGGCTTTACTGGGTTCCTACAAATATATTTATTTCTTTTGGGAATTCATTTAGGATCAGACTGACACAAATAGGAGATACAGTAGAGATAAGCTATAGTAGGAGTTTAATATGTAAAACTATATTTTGTGTCAAATTTATTTTTCAAAAAATGCTATAGTTTTTGAGTTGTTGTCTATAGTGATATTTTTTTCTATGAAGATCTCTGCTTGGTTCCTATTTTTTTGTAAATCTGAAAAAAAGGGATTTGCTCACCCTAAGCGTACCTCTCTTTTCCTTTGGCCAGTGATATATTTGGGTGTAGGCTAACGAAGCTTAAGACAGCACAGATCGACCCCCTGTCATGATAATTTTGATCAGAGAGGAGAGATTTGTTGGCTGTTCTGGCACAGATCTCTACAACCTGCCCCTTCTGTGTTCCTTTTTCTGCTAGGTTGGACATAATTTCCCGACTCTTTTGTGCTGGATGAGCCATGGAAGACTCAATGGGAGCCACTTCTAAAGATATATGCCAGACAGAGCCAGACACAGTATATATATATATATATATATATATATATATATATATACCAAACAGGTAACTCATCCAAGCCAGGTGGAGATAATGAATATTTTACGATGAGCTTCTGGGATTGGTTACCATAAGTACCATATGTAAATCAATAAATCTATATGCTTAAGTAAGGTGGATGTCTAGGTCCAATGCATCCCTGATGCACGCCAGAAGCATTTGGCTGGCAGGCAACAGTGTACAATAAGTATTTTATTATTATTATTTCTAACCCTAAGGTTAAGGCTAAGAATCTCGCCCCTAACATTTTATCTGAAAAAAACACACAATAAGTCACTTTCTTCAATTTGATTCAGTAGATGTTAGAAGAACAGAATCCAGACACCAATGGATATAGAACAGAAGATTCTAGTTACACCTTCCTTTATTCACACATTTTAACCAATAGAGAAATGAATCAATATAGGGAAAGAAAATAAAAAGAAAATATAACTCATTGCAGTAACACTTTGGAAAATGCTGCCTCCCTACTGAGCATATGAAGGCAGATGGAGTTTGTGAGCAAGTCTATAAGCTCTCAGCTGCACCCTGAGTTGAGAAAAACACTGATACAAAAATCTAAATGAATCGCTGTAGCTGAACAGAACAGAAGCTGAATACTTCAAGCTTTTTTGGGCACTGGCAATTGCTTCCAAAAATGAAAACGAAGCGTGCCTGCTTATGCCTTCGCTGCTGGTTACAGTCCCTGCTTACCCCAGATTTTAGCAGTAGCTGCCTTCAACAGACAGGGAGACAACTTTGTCACTTATCCAAATCCTGCACTTACTAAATACAGATTAATAAATGATCTATAACGGCGTTAACAAATTGATACATTTTAGATATACAGTATCTAAAGTTAGCTTTATTTATTTTTTACTAAATCTGGTTAAAATTTCGGTGTTTAGAAGTCAACCTTGACTGACATTGTCCAATCAAAAGAATTCAGCTGCATTTCTAAATCCTAACGGCAGCATTCTTTATCCTTTGCAGTTGTGTCAATACATGGCAGTCACCGAAATGGTTGTTTGCCCAGGCCTTATTATTTCCCCCTCTCTGTGGATGAGGTATATAGCGGCTAGGTGTCCACTAGAGAGAGAGAGGAGTCCGGTCAGAGGTTTTTACGGTCCATTTTATGCGTGTCTCCTTTATAACAATGAGTAAATTATGTCTAGTAGTTGCATCTTTAATCAAATAGTAGATATCAAGATCATCAACTACTTTTTTATGTCTGGTAAATATTCTTGTGTAAGAGAAGCTTCAGAACCTCCACATGAAGAGCTGGGTTGGCCCTGTATAATGCGTAGTTCAAGTGATGAGGTGTCTCTGAAGAATACTACCTGATTAAATCATCATACAGTTCCAGCTCAGCCGTCCTTGTGGGGGAATCTTGCCAATATTGACCCTTCGCCAAGCATAATGAAATTGTTGAGTTGAAATTGCTAACCTTTCTAGCATCAACTGCTTGAGTGCGTAAACCGGTTTGTCGGGGTGTACCAATGGCAATCAATGGGGATTGTGTAATAACCAGTGCATTTAATGCATGCTTTTATTTTAGCCATGACATGTGATGAATAAGTATTTTGACATACATCCAAAAGTATCAGAATATCTGTTTTAATGTTCATTTACTTGCATGTAGATTCCCGGTTTGGTTTAGGCATTTGCTTGGTCATTGGGTATGACGGGTACAGGCATGTTTGAAATGATTGGAACAGTAAAAACACTGCATGGTTAATAGCCATAGACAAAAGCCAGTGACCTTCTATTCAATCTCATACCTTTAGTCCTGTGGTTATTATCGGCTTGGAAGAGAGCCAGGCTGTGCATTTCCAGCACACTGACAGCACAGTAGGGGAGGCTGTTCCTGACAGAGGGAGGCAGAATGTTGGAACGCGTCAGGGGAAGTCAGGCAAAGAAAGTGCCACCAAGTGTACTCTGTTAACCTCAGCGCTTCCGAGGGGACCGTCGCGTGCGCTACTGGTTCTCCTGCAGATGGAGGATGATTGTAGCTCCTCGTCATTTATTTAAACTACAGCTACACATTCATGTCCAGATATATTTCACTTTCGCTTTATTTGGGCCACTGAAAACTGGAATATTGGCTCACGGTCTGGCAGTGACTTTGAAAAGCACCAACTAATCTCTTGAGTTCAGGAAAAGTATCAAAAGCAAAGACTGCATTGAACCATGTATGTCACAATCTGGCTCACCTGTACACTATGTAAGTTATACTCAAGTATCGATCTAAATCTGAGCCACGGTTGTCTGCCGCCGTTCTAACATATGTACAAACTTAATTCTAGATGAAAACTATATAGTCTCAAAATACTGATTCACACTGTAATATTCCAAACATGCTTTAAAGAGAGCAGCACCGTAGTAACTAAAGGACTATTTCATTATTCCAAGGGCACTAAGGGTCAAAATATTTCCATCGACGAGAGCTGCATATGAGGAGACTGACATTAAAAATAATTTGCTGTTGATAACTTGACATTGTTCCAGTCCATGGTAAGGACAGGAAGATAAAAGATAAATACGGTGCAATTGATGCTTGTGATCTGCAATTACCATGTCAAGTTTTCCTGCCGTGATTAGTAACTTCTATTATTCCCACCTGTGTACATTGTGCAGGAATCGGGCAAGCAGGTGCAACCGAATATCTCACCGTCATTGTTACTATTTTTTTTTAGGTTCTGCAGTCATCATTGAAAGAGAGCTAACGTGTCTTCGCATGGGTCCTCTTGGCAACAGGTAATGACGAACAATGACATTCTTCATATTACGTAATATTTGCTGCTGCATCTATGACTTCCATCAGGGATTTGAGGTTTGCCATATACTATCAATTATAGTTCCCATTATGCCCTGCCAAACATTTCTTACACACTTTAATGGAAACGCCTATGGGGACGGTAGCCTACGGCCGCCAGATGTTTCCACCACTGCCTTTTATATTGTGTTCAAAGATGTTGCACATTCTGTGGATCTTTCGTGGATAATCTTACCTGCTTAAATCCATTATATAAAAAACTCCAAAATAAAGCATAGCTGTATTTTAAAAATGAAAAGGGTGCACTTTAAATGGCAAAACCTTGACCTTCAGATTGTGGTAGAAAATTGCTGGGCTATGCCATTTTCTTTTGCTTACAATGCATGTATGGTAAGGGGAAGGGGATATCCTGGTCATGATCCTAAAATGCACTTTACGATGCTAACTGGTGTAGAATAGCAGAAGATGTCTGTCAATCTTCGTCTTGGCTACCAGGATCAGCTCCAGCCAACGTTTTACTGCAATGACTTTAATCAAAATAAATTTGGCTACAAAACATGCTGCGGAGCCACCGTTCTTCACCCCTGGTCTGTACATTTGCTTGCAATTTGTTGAGCACATTGTGCACATGAAATTGTATTCCCTGTACAAAGCTGACCTTGTCACCCACTCATCTGTTGATGGCAGGTATGCTTTAATCCATTTGCTGAAATCCTTGCAATATTTGTGCTGGTAGCAGGGTATTTTTCCCTTTAGAAATGGGAGTCTGTGAACCACACATCTCTTATGTATACATTTTATATATTTTTGCAGCTGTGATTATTTAATACCATTTTTTTTGGATCACATAAAATTTTGCTAAATCCCTGTGAATGTCACCAGCCTCAACTCAGCTCAGGGTTGAGTTATTTCACTCCAAAAGGCAAGTAATGACTTGGCCCCCAGATGACGTAAACAGTAAAAATATCTAGTACGTAAAAGCTAGAATTAATCTTGTATGAGATAATCAAAGGGAAATGTTTGTGGTGGGTGATATAGAAGATAAACAAAAGGTGGGGTAATTCATAGGGATGAAATGAAACTCAAAAATACTGTGTGGATGGTATGGAGGTCCTGTCAGTGAAATGGTTAAACATGATAAATAAATGTATGTATGTATATATATGTATATATATACACACACACACACACACATATATATAGCGATGATGCGTTATCAGGAAATCCGGTAATGGTATATGAAAAAGCTATAGAAATCCCCAGTAAGGGGTTAAAGTAGATTTTCACATCGAATAATGCGGCAAGCTATTCAGGGCATGACTGTGTGTGCTCTAGACTTTAAACTTTCTGAGGATGGTTGAATCTGCCACTGAGATCTTAATGTGCAGACGTTTTTCCTCTGAATTTTCAGGAGCCATCATCCGAGCGGCCAATTAGTGTCAGTTTTATTGGTAGTTTTGTAATGTGGACGCTTGCCCACCAGGGAGGATATAGAAAGCACATTATTTCACTTAGCCCGCTTGGTGCCTGTCACAGAATAATGACTTCCAGTCTCCACCAAAAAGAAGAATATGTGCAGATAAACCCCAGGGCCAATTTTTAGGCAGCATCCTGACCCCGGTGCACTCTTAAATCCCATGGACTCGGAGAGTCTGGAGCCCTGCCTGCGTTCCGTGTCAGCATTACCTGCCTACTGAGTCACTGGGCCTCGTCAAACATACTTCTCTACAACAGAAAAGTATTGGAGTCTGATTAACATCTCCGCTGGTACCTTGTGTAGCAAAATACAACCTGCTTCACACAATTCTCATTAGAGATTAGGGATTAGAGGGGTCCCACACTGCACAGCCCCGATTATATTTCAGGTTGCCATGCGTCCAGGTTTTAGCCAGGCAGCCCGGTACATGTGAGTGCTGTCAGGGATATAATGTTCATCACACCTTTTATATTACTGGTGTCTGCTAGCACAGGGCTCGACGAGTTCACTGCGCACACAGAGCCGCCAAGTAACTACTGCATGGGGGTCACTTGGTTCCATTGAGCTCCTGGCAGTTCATGGGAAGGAACGTATCTGTGTAGACTTGCTTGCTGGACCAGGTGTGTCCAGCCAGGTGAAGCTATAAGGGCCAGGAGGCCATTCCTATTCGCCATAGCAACCCGATGTCTGGGTTCTGTTGAGCCTTTTACTACCAGATTTTACAATGGAGACCATATACACATTTGTGGCATATTGAGGCAGAAGGTATCAAGAGTCCTGTTGGACTCCAGCTACATATACTACCACCAGAGATGGTGTTACAAAACTGCCTCCATTCATGTATAGATCCTCAATCGGAATATAGGGGGAAAGACCCATACTTGACTACAATATATGTGTAAGGCAAACCAACACGGACCATGTATTCTTAAGCTTACGTGTATATTTTGGTGTAGCAATGTCAGCTGGAGTGAAGGGTAATACAAGTTCCTATTATACGCAGTAGAAAAATGAAACAGCCATCAGAGGCGCATAGAACTATGACAGTAAAATGTGTGGGTCTTAATTTTAACAATCTTTTATTACATAAGGATTTTCAGTCATCGTTTCAAGCCGACGACAGCTAATGGGGAGATTGTAGTAAATGAGAGATTTCTCAGTACTGGAAATATTGATGCCTTTACTTTACACAAGACTACTTTGTAATGTTAGTTTAACTGCTGTACATCGCGCTTGCCTGACAAACCCTCTTTGCGAGAGGCAGAAGTTATTGCCGTTTCTGGATGCTGATAATTGCCGCTAATAAGAAGAATGAAATGGAAAAAGGTTTAAAGACATTATAGCTTTAGCTGAAGCAAATCACATAGCCTGCTATTTATTATGTCATTTAGCGAACCATCTGTTTTTTGTCTGCAGAGCGCAGGGATGGATCACAGACAGAGTTAAGAAGAGGAGTTTAGCGGCTGATTTAGTGCAGGGATCTGTACAGAAAGAACCAGCGTTCATTTGCAGCTGTTTATTGTGACATAATAGTGAGCTATTTGTGAGTGTGAATTGTTAAAGACCCACTTTATGGGTTATTATTTATTAAAATTGCTATGAATTCAGTAAAGTTGACGCACAGCGTAACATTACACAGGGCAAAAGGTTGTAAAAACTGTTACATTCCGAATGATTTAAACCTGTCATTCATGTAATGTGAAGGCTGGATGGACCAAATGGCTTTTATCTGTTGTCGGATTGTAAGGTTGTCTGTCTACCTTTCTGACTCCTTGCTGTATCCTGGCAGTTTCAAGGAGGAAAGAAGAAATTAGCTCAGGGCAAATAAGAGGAAAGGTGTTCAGGGTTAGAGACACGAGGCACGATGAAGCACAAGGATAACTCCCGACAATGTAGAGCAATCTCAAACCAATCTCTGTATCTCAAAAACCTAAAAAAAAAACAAAAAAAAACAAACCAAAATGTGTGCAGTTTCTGAAGCTGTATTTAAGAAGATAGACATCTGGCAAGTGTCAGCTGTGGATATCAAGCGTCTCCAGGACACTACACACCGTTCTGGTAAACCAATTAAGAACTCGGAATTATGGAACGGCCATACAATCTGTGCACAGGAGCAGAACGTGGAAGGGGGACAACTGAACGGCTCTCAGGAAAAGGGGCGACAGAAGGGAATTGTACCTCCCAAAATAATGAGTCTCTTTCTCAATACCTAATGTTGGACGTGCCCCACCCCCAGCCAGCACTCTAAGGGTTAATAGGGCCCTTAACCATTTGGTGACGTTTTTCATCTGGCACTTTACACAGCACAATAGTATTAGCTCAGGGGTTCTTGGGGGATGAATAGGAAGAGCAGCTGGTGATGTATAGACCATTAACTTAGTGTTTAATGCAGGAGAGCCAGAGAACAACACAAATCATCAGAGAACCATTATGGATGAGCTGTGTGCTTTAAGTCTGAAGTGTAAATCTGTGTTTCGGCGCTACGGAGGGTACTGTATGTCGCATAGCAGGTTCCAGAGTAGTTTATGGCTGCTGCACAAATAGGCTCCTGCGGACAGCACAACATGATTTGGGTGAGTAAAATAATGCAGTGAAATCCAGGCAGGGAGAATATGGACACCGCGGTTTAGTGAGCCACACAAACAGGCAGCACCGCAACAGCTTGTACGTATCATCTGTCATAGAGAAACGGGGTTATAATTCTGATCATTGTGAGTAATACTATTGAGTAATGCCGCTTCTCATTCATTTTACTTGCACAGATGAACAATCTTTTTAAATCCCATCAACCCCAGCCTGCCTCTGTGATTTGATGCTTGGTACTAGTCAGTGATCCAGTGCTGGGGTCATTTGGTTCATTTTTTTTAGAAATTGTGCATTAGATTTGGCATACTTCATAAAACTCATTTTTATGTGAATGTTAGGTGGTTCCAATCCATACTTTATGGCATCTATATCACATATAACCACCAGTCCCACTGTTCTCTGATTTAAGGACATTGTTCTTTACTTGGGATCCATTACTTTGCATGGAATCTATTGATAGATGGTGGGTTCAGTAGATAATATTCTAGCAGTTGGCATACATTGTTAGGACAATTGGACAATGTTGAAATGTTGGTCCATGCAGTCCAGTAGACACCAAGAAATTATTTTTTTCCTCTTTCAATGCAAAATCAGTAATTACGTCATACAATTTTTTTTTACTGTTGTTTATATTTGCATGTTTTTCTGGTCAAAGAAAGAACATTAAATATATTTTGGATAGGGATTAGGAATCCATATTTTGGCGGCACAATTATTTATTAACGCACCTCTGTTCCGGCTCCCTGTCACAATAAATACAAGGAGCATAGCATCGGGCAAGCAATCACTTTTATTTCACCAGCGCTATTAAAGGAGCGTGGAGCTAAGTGGGCCACTAATTTATAATTCTGGAGCCTGCTTTGCTGCTATATTATGTGCTTCCAGTTAACGGGAGGAATCAGATAATTGAGAGCTGGGTAAGTGAGTGCTGACTGTATTAGCATAATGATCACTTCTCTCCTTAGATCATTGAGACGATATTAACCTAACACATAAAATAATAATAATAATCCCTGCTGCATATGAAAATAAACTGTTATATATACATGTTCACACTTATTAGTGAGGTTCACGTTTCAGAGTGTTACGTGAGCGATCTGTAGGACTGGATATAGTAAGATATTCACTAGCCCATTCATCTTTTCCTATTACTTCTCCACTTTAGAACTGGATATGAGAGTTCTTCTAAACATGGGTTTATCGTAACGGAAATCAAGGCCAGAAGCAAGTTGTATTTTAATTACATAAGGCTTACTACCTACGTGCCAATGTTTACTTTTTACCGGCTATTTTTCTAGTTGAGGAAAACATTGCCATGTGTTATTTATCCCTAAGTGGATTTGCGTGGTTCTTCTTGGAATGGTTAAATGCGGTGAATGTATGTCATGTTTTTCAGCCACGGTAACTATGTCACCCTTTGCGAGGCTTATGGTAGTGCTAGGTATAGGAAAGCCGATGGCCCTGGTCAGTCGCCCTGGTCTACTTTGCGTTGGTGAATGCACAATGAGTCTTAAATTGTATTTCCTAATTTTCATGAGTGCATGTCTCCTTCTTTATACAAAAATAGCTCTGCCCTGTCATCAATGTGTGTAGTGAGTGTGTATATATATATATATATATATACATATAAATCATAAAAGATAGTACCTTGTCTGTTTTTTACCTTTTGTTGTAGCGTTGCATGATTAATAGACAAAAAATGTTGAACTCGCCTTAGGCTTTTTATAAGCACTGCTATACAGCCCTGAAAAGTCTGTTTACTGTGCTCTCCATTCAAGGTCTAACTTGAAACAAAAGCAATCACGGTGAAATGGAGTCTACTAGGCCTTGTTCCTAATGGTAAAAGGCCCAAGGATTCACATAAAACATACATCATTACGCATTAGCCTTTATCAGAACATGCGCTTCAGTCTCCGTTTGTTCTGTTACTCCCTTCAGGACCATGGACGAGGTCCAAGTTATAAAAAGCAGGCTGCATCTGCAACAAGTAACTTAATGTAAGCTGCCACAAAGTTTGATGAAATAAACCCTGATTTCATCGTCCTTGAATTGTTTATAATAAACTTAAAATAAAATTCCTATTTGAGGCTAAACAACAATGTACCAGTAAAGCTGTTCCTGGGTTTAATGCCCTATTACAGGCACCTTAGGGTACTAGAGGCCCAAGCCGACTTTAAGCCTTATTATATGTTAATAGTCTCATGCTAACTACAGAGGAAACACCCATACATCTATGTCTGTTTACTGGTTAAATGTATGTTATTTTCTACGGCCTTTCAAATGCGTAGCCAGAAGATCGACCTGTGCCCCCACCAGCTGTACAATTTTACATTTATGCAGCTTTTGGTATGGGGGATAACTCCATGTTAATCAGTATTTCACCTAATTTAAAGAATTTTGCTCTGCTGGTACACCATAAGAAACAACCCCCACTGTTCTTTCACTTCAATTCCATAAAACAATACAAAAAAAAACAGTGACCGAGCCCAACACACCAATAGATGTGATACACAGAAAAGTATATAATAATAATAATAATAATAATGTAACGATATGAATCCTCCAAAAAGTAGATCAACCGTAGGAGTCCAAATATAAAAATAAAGACAACAAATAAAGTAATAGTGAACCAAATATTTCCTGCTGCAGGAACGCATACAGTGAAGAAAAGGGTTAACGGGATGTGGTTGATGGCTTAAGAGGGAAGATGGCTTTGGAACAAGAGGTCATAATCCAAAACTGGACGGTCAAAGATTTAGATGCCATGTAAGGAAGTTTTACTTTACAGATATTATGGTGCATAATTGGAACAGCCGCCCAGCAGAAGTGCTAGAGGCCAAAACATGGGACTTTAAACATTCATGGGATAGGCATACAGCTATCCGGAATCTACAGCCAGACTAAGGATAAATTACAGTCTTTACTTCAGGAAAACCAGGAAATGGTTCTTATCAGCCATCAAATTCCATGTTTCTACCTAAACTGGGTAGTAGAAGAATGATTTAGGGCATGGGCAGAAAATGTACTGTGGCCTAAAGGAGAACATGAAATGAACTCGAAACCATTTGAAATGTATCATTATAAGTATAATGAATTAGGCACTCTAACGCAATAGTCTCCTTTTTCTTTGCCTTCAACTTTGGCTCTTCAGGGCAGGAACCTCCTTTCTCAATATATGTGAATTATAATGTTTGTATGACATCTATTCTGCTTATTATACTTCCCCTTTATTATATTGTAAACCGTAACACACTACCTAAATGTGTCAGTGCTATATACGGTATATATGTATATATGTAACAGCTTACACAAACCCCTTTATGTTCACCGGACTCATTTCATGCCTCACATTAGCGCAGGTTTAGTTACCACCTAAGTCAATTTTTGGAGTCCCCAGGGTACTACCTATGGAGTCTTAACTCCCTAGCAGATGTTTTCGAGCTCAGTACAAAGAATATTTTTTCTTTTGCTAAATCTCCTCTATCTCTAACAGAGGAAGCCCTTTTGTTTGCTTGCGGTATAAGTAATACTTGCGTGAGCCCAAGCATCTTTAGTCTCAGTGACTAAAAAAAAACAAACGTTGATTAAAGATTCAAGTAAAAGGTAGAAAAGCCAAAATTAATTACATCACGTCTGTGCGTTCCTTCCCATCTCTGTGCGGTTAACTCACAAGGCAGAATACTCCAGAGTAATTAATAAAGGATAGATATGGTGGGGAGAGTCTGTTAAAAGCCATTAGCTGAAATGTTACAGAAGAAGAGGTAAAGTCGAAAGGAGGGTTCCCTAAGCACTAGAAGTTTTGTACGGCGAGCCTACTGAATTCTTGTAAAAACACCCCCTTTATGGTTGTGCACCCAACTACTAAGGTCTCTTACAAAACGAACGTTTGGTAAACATGATAATGTGACATGCATTCCTTAAACCTGTGCTTCTTTAAATGTAGACAACAGATTCCTTGTAATAATTGAAATAATTGTGAAGACTGTAAGTCCACATCTGTCGTAAACTTTGGTGGTTTACATTTTGTGTTGCAAAGTTATATAAATTGTCAGTGCTATATAAATAAAAGATAATAATAATGAAAATATGATGCCAAAAGAAAGGCACCTTCTTTAAGTTAGACTTTCTCTGGGTAGACACATTTTGTAAAAGCCACCAAGAATGATGGTCCATTGTTGGCCACTCTGTAACAAGATGCACTATTTCTATACCCATAGCCTGTTTTTTGGGGTGCCCAGCATGTGCTGCTTGGGTAGACCATCACCATCCCTAATAAGAAGCTGGCCAATAGAAGAGCCGAATACTGCTGCTGCTTGGAGACGCAACGTGAAGCTGGCGTCAACAAAATAAATAAATAACTGGGACCGAGACAGGAGTAAAGATATAGACTACGGAGCAGGCAGGATGAAGTGTAAATTACACACAAATTGACTTGGGTTTGACTTTACTGGCGTAGCATGTTTTTATTTATTCTTCATAGCAGTGGATGTTTGAATGCTAATGTCGGAACAAGGATGCCTCCCCATTTGTCAAACTTGCACCTACTACCATGCGGCTTGTTACACACTCGAGCGCATGAAAACACCGAGCATATTCTAGAATGAAGTAAAGCACTCAATTATGTTCAGCGCACTCTGCGTATAGATCTTATACCGTGACTGTATCATTTTAAAATGCACACATGGAACGGCAGCTGATTTATCGGCTCGCTCCGGCAAGGCTTGGGTTTAAGCATCTGAAGACAAGTGAAAACACTCAGACCTATATAAAACCTGTCAAAATTACTCACTATACATTCTCCTAATGCGTATTTTGATTGTAGAAGAATATTTTCTTTATGCCTCTATGTGAGCGTGAGTCCTTACAAACGGGCAGACTAGATGGGCCGAGTGGTACCTATCTAGCGTCAATTCCTATGTTTTGTGTTTTAATTGGCGCGGTGCTATGTGATAGCACTAGGTATGAATTAGCTGGAGAGCACTCAATCATTATTTTTACCGCTGTCGGACTCATTAGTGATGTCACGATCCAGCGGTGTTATGAGAATGTAATGAGATTTATTATGGAGGGGAGGCAAACAGTAGATGAGAGACCAAGATATTTTTGTCTTAATTAATGTTTTTGTAATATAACAGTTCAGCGCTAATATGAAATGGGAAATCTCATGACTAATGTGTTTCCTTTCAAAAGAATGGTAGCACTACAAGGGCCTACGTGTATGATTCGTATACATAGCTTTCTACTCATAGAATGTATCCTAATAACAAATATTTACTTGTGTAATTGTAATAAAATTTCCATTCCTGCTGCCAAAGTGTAATATATTGTAATAAAACTCCCATTTGCCTGCCTTTTGCTGAGCACTCACAATTTGCATGACTTTTTTTTTGTTTGACCCAAATTGGTTACGCCTGCTGTACAGTCCTAGCCTTCTCATAAACCCATCATCTCAATCCCCACCCCATCTCACCAACTAGGTTTCCATATTTACCTGGAATGCTCAAAATGATCATTTCATGAGGGTGTCAGTGTGTTCACAGCGATGCGGCTGAGGGTATGAGATATGCGTGCCACCTCTCCCCAATGCTGGAACCAGTAGAATAGCCCAGGGGTGATGGTTTGCAGCCGTAGGAGTCCAGTAGGATGACTTTTGGAGCATATAGGATATTAGCAAAGAGTAAGAGATACAATAAAAGGTTATTGCTGGTTCAGGGGTATGAGCTAAACCAGCCCAACCAGTGGAAAATCAGCCTTTCTTGGCATGCATCCTCATGTTTGTCACAATTCACTATATGTTCATATAGATCATAAATCCAAAACACTACCTCCTTTTTAATCATTATGTTGGATTAAATCCTATGTATTCACATGGGAATGGGGCCTCATCTTTTGAAGTAACTGAAGATGGATTATTATCACAAGCATATAGGCTTGGTTCGGTATCTTTCTGCCACCTTTATCTTGCATTTCATTTCACCCCTAACCCTAATATATCCCATTACGTCCATTAGTCAATGCCTCCTTGTTAACCTCTTCTTATTCGCTCCTCTAGTTGCTTCCCTGCTTGTCCACAACATCAAATACTCCTGTTGGGGGCATTGCTCAAGAGGGCAGAGATCCATTTGTTGGCAAGTTGCCTGCGAACACCCATGTAGAGGAGTAGTTGCTCCTGTATATAGACTTGGGCGTAGTTACAACAATCCATGCCGGCTCAAAGATGTAAAAGTGGAGCAGTTTCCATAGCAACCAACGGATTGATCCTGTTTATTGCTCAACTTTTACAACTTTTAATGTTCCTACCAGATTTCTGTTGTTGTTCAGTAGAACATTGCATGGTATTCATTATGCGTCTCTTGGTTATGTTTTCTGCATATAGTGCTGGATCTGGTTTTGTTTTTGATCACAGATAAATATATATAGAAATACAAGAAAAGTGGAATAAAGTTTAGAGCACTTCTTTCCTTTTTTCCATTTATATCACTAAATTGCTGCGATCAGTATGTTTCAAACGCAAAATGGAAGGGCTTTGCCGATGTGACAGCAAACCAAGAATGTAGCATAGGAAAAAAAAAAAGGGAAAATGTTCCTGTTTTGTTAAAACTGTTTAATAATGACAGTTTACAATCGTCTGGGAAAGCTGAAATAGAAAAGCGTTTTAAACGTATTGTAAGAGCACCAAATAATGAAAAGAGCATTAGTGAAATGATGTGCATTAATCCGACCCTCGCAGATGCATTCCTGTAAAGGAAATTATCCTTTTCCATTTCAGTCTCACGGAGGAAAGGGAATTTATACACGCGGAATATGACTGCAGTCCCTAGGTTTACAATTACGGGCACCCCGTTTGGAATACGCACTTTGTTTATTCAGCTGTGTACATTGTTTCGAATGATTTCTTTTCTCTCTCCTTCTCCCTCCCGTTACATAGTTGCCAAGATCGCGTCCTTAGTAAATTATGCAAGGAATGTCTTTATGTTGCGATGCGGGCTGAAGGCACCGGAAATGCGGATTTTTTATTTCATTACCTTATCGCCAGCTTCATAATAAGCTGGAAATTCCAGAGGAAATATCAGCGAGGGGAGGGAATAGATTGTGCGTAATTAGTAGAGGACCCGTTAACGCTTTCACACCTGACGATGCATTGAGCAGCTTTAGAAGGGTAAACTTATTCCAATGCTAAAGAACTGTGTGTATTTTTTTTTTAATGAGCCCGAAACTAATTAAACCGGCTCTGCCTTTGGAGACAAGATCAGAACGGGAGTGATGCACTCTGGTTTCCTTTATTAAAGCTCATACCAATCATGAAAGATTACTAAAGGTACTCTGTGACTTTGATGTTCAGCGCATGTTAACTGTCAGATATCTCTGTGGCTCAGAGGTAGGCTATTTTGTATCTCGAGTAGGGATCAGGGGATGTAGAGAAATTAGGAGAAACTGTGGACATGGAAGCTGGGGGGAGAAGAGAAGGCTTTTTTTGCATTGACGTGATGACCTGTAAGGGGACCGCAGACCCGGGCGCCATTGTTTGTGTTAATGGTTGGATATGGCGCAAGGGTCGCACCATTTTACTGAAATTATTAAAGAATAGTCAGAATGGGAGAATGGTAAGCTTGGCTAAAGTTTTCAGGTTATGCCATACTAAAATTTAACAAGCATGTGGATGGTAAGGGCAAAAATTATCTTGCAACTGAATATAATAGCAAAAACAATATTGCCCGACCTTCCTAGCCTGAGTGCTGAGTAAGCACCACATACACGTAGGACCAGCCCTACTACATAGGGAGCCTAGTTGCGTGACATTCTGCACTACGTATATACAGTATATTATTCTTTCCATCTATCATTATCACATCCATAGTGTGTTCACAGGTAGTACTTGCTTACAGCTTAGTCTGATGTTCACAGTTACTTTGTGAATGCTTAAGAAAATTCGATTTGTAGCCACATTTTATGTGCCCATGAAAAGTATATGCCTTACATATGGCTTATTCAGGTAAAATGCACACACATCTACTCAGTGGGAGAAGCAGTTCCATCTTCAATGATAACAAGATATTCGACAAATGATTGATGGGTTATTATCGTCTTCCACGGTAAACTTTTTTTTAAAAAAAAGCTCAATAATTAGGGCTATATAATCTATGGTACTTTGTAAATTCTGTTTTATAAAGCTTGACGTTCTGTTTGATATGGTCACAAAGGGTGGTTGCGACCCAGTTATATGTCTTTGTGGAAAATGTGGACCTGGATTACTGGCCCACCATATATATAAAACAAGTAATTAATCCATTAGACACTGAGAATCATGACCAGGGCTTGATAAAACCAAAGTCTGCCGTAGTGTCAAGAACTTACTTCCTGGCACCTAGAGTGTAGGGGAGCACTGATTTGCGTACCACCAACACCCCCTCTGGCATACAGAGCATACCACTGGCCCACACACTCAGTCCCAGCATGCTTACTGAGTCCGAGTGTGGTGAGCTGACATCATTCCTGGCACTCAGACTCAAACAGCGTGAGGACCACACGGGAGCAGGCAGCCAAAGAACTGTCCGGAGCCAACAAAAGTAAGTATGTGAGTTAGTGTGTGTGTGTAAGTATGTTTATATGGTACTGTGCACAATATTTGGGCAGGTTTGAAAATATGCTGTAAGGTAAGAATGGTTTCATTTAACAAAAAGCACAGTGAGTAAACAGAAGAAAAATCTAAATCAAATCGATATTTGGTGTGACCACCCTTTACGTTCAAAACAGCATTATGTCTTCCAGGTACACTCGCACAAAGTCAGGGATTTTGTAAGTATACAGTTAGGTGTATGATTAAACAATTATAGCAAACAGGTGTTAATGAACATCAATTTAATATGCAGGATGAAACACAACCATTAACTGAAACAGAAACAGCTGCGTAGGAAGAATAAAATTGGGTGAAGAACAGCCAAACTTACTAACAAGGTGAGGTTGCTGAAGACAGTTTAATGTCAAAAGTCATACAGCATGGCAAGACAGTAAGGCATAAAAGTCACATCATGCTTACTTCTCTTCACAATTGGAAGAGGTCCAGCAGTGCATTCAGCTCATCAATGGCAGAAAACAGTGGGATCCTGGTACAGCCATCTACTATGCCTGGGAGTCAGGTTAGAAGTGGTCTTCATCGAAGACCTTTTTGCAGCCAAAAGCGACTCAGCTATTCACGAATACACAGGAACTAGGGTGCATAAAAATGGCAGCAGGTTCGCTGGACTGATGAGTCAACATTTTAAATATATGGCTGTAGCAGAAGGCAGTGAAGCATGGTGGAGGCTCCTTGAAAGTTTGGGGCTCCTTGTAAGTTTGGTGCTGCATTTCTGCATGCCCGAACATGCACCCAAAGTCATTAGGAAGAACAAGGAGTCCTGGGAGTTATGTATGGCCCCCACAGAGCTCTGATATGAACATCATCGAGTCTGTCCGGGATTACATGGAGAGAGAAAAGCAATTGAGGCTGTCTAAATCCACAGAAGAACTGTGGTTAGTTTAAAAGAAAATTCTAGAGCAATTCATGTTGTTTTGAAGGCAAAGGACGGTCACACCAAATATTGATTTGATTTCGCTTTTCTTCTGTTCGCTGCCTTTGCATTTTGTCAAATTATAAAAATAAACTATTAACATGTCTATTTTTTAACACTTTTGCGCAGTACTGTTTGTGAGTTAGGAATGAAAACTAAATTAGCTCCTACAGTTTTTGGCTGGCTCCTAGATATAAACCAAGTTTGTGTATCATAACTAATACTTCTAAGATCTACACAATTATTACCCTGTTAGAAACCTCACTTATTATTATCAGTTAATACTATTTTATTCTAGCCCACATATTCATTAGTTTTTGCAGTAAATAATTAAGTTTTGATTAGTATCTGCCTATGCATATATTATAAGACCTCACAACTCTATTACCAGATTACAGATCAGTACTAGAATATACGGTGTATATATATTTATATATTTTTACGAACATGTCTAAACATTAAGGATATATATGTTTATGAAATGTATGGGCAGTATGCATATCTTTCTAAGTCAAAATATATCAAAAAGATCTAATTAAAAATAAAAAGTCAACACATACAACCAATTTTATGTATTTATTGGTATTTTGTGTTAAGTCCATGACAATGTACTATTCAAAGCATCCTATTCAAATACATTCCCCTCTAAAACAGTTAACAGCTAAGATTTAGTTATTAGAACTACATGACATTCACTGTAAAGAATTTACAGAAAGGGATTCTTAATGACCGTGGAAACAATATAACAAGAATGTGACTTTATCTTTAGTGTCTTAGTTATCTAGTAATTTGTAACGTTGCATTTCTTTCCACCTCCGCTGGATTATGTTCTCATAACTGTAGGGGATATATGAAATGTGTTTAGAATGTGGAGAAAGGTTGCTTTACTTTCCACGTAGCTGCCCTTTTCAAACTTTTTCTCATGTAGCGCCAAACAGAAGCACATGCAAACAGTAACGGAAATGCCTTCATCTCATACCATGTCTACTAGTTCAGACGAAGGACAACCAGCCCCAGTCTTTCCAGTGGTTGCCCAGAAAACGGGTTGGTTACTTCTAACAGAAAATGTAATCTAAATTGAGGTATTTCTCCCGTCCCCCTTCAATGTCTTTACACTCTACAGGCTCATCATTTCTAAATTTTAGAGGCAATTTTCTGCCATATGCAGAAAGAGTGGACATAAATTTAGAAACCTTTTTTCTTTTCTTTGGAAAGAATACCCAAACATCCCTGTACTTTCAGTAGAATGAGAGATAATGTCACCACGATATACACTCTAGTACTTTTGCAGACTTGGTGGTGATGCTACCAGAAGTATCAGCATTTTTAATGTCAGGCATGGCTAAGGTGTTATCCTGTCAACTAGACCTATGGAGGATTCTCACATATTTGGGATCTCGTAATGCAAAGGAACCATTGCTAAAAGTTCTAGCCCTTTGCTGCATTGTTTACTCCAGGTGGACTTTCCATGACTCATGTTACTACCTGGTGCATCTCACAATTGCCTTTGTCGTTCTGTTTGGCACGCCTTGTCCATTTGGTACTTTCTATGTATTAATGAAGTATATTTATATTTTGTTGAAAAAATCCTTGAAAATTGTCAATGTAGTTGCATCTTATATAACTTAAAAACAACTTGTGCCTAAAGTAGCACTACTCCTTAATAAGCCTATTCCTTTCATCTCCTTTCACGTCAAAGAAGCCTCACTACAGCGCAGCTAACCTACTAACGTAGGGCAGCTGTGAATACTGACTTATATATTTGCCACCTCAAGATACCCCACCATATTAAACTGCAACTTGGTCATGTAATACGTTGTACCCCAAGGAACAAAAAGAAAACATCAATAAAGCCACAGATATAAAAATGCAGAAACAATAGGAATGTTTACATGCTATTAGAAAAATGTGATCTGGGTGACCTGAGCTAGCGCTGCTAGTCCTTTCTAGGACTTTTCATAAGCGGATATATATATAATATATATATATATATATATATACTCACATACAAACCGTATCGCACCATATACAATGGCTTGTGTTCCTATCATTGTGTTTCCTTACTGTATCTTAGCTCTATGATGGCACAGGAAAATTATAGGAAAGGCATCTCTTTTCAGCAGCTGTGTTTAGCTGAATAACAGATTTGGAAAGAGCAGACTTTAATTAATCTGTGTATTCTGCACGGATTTCAGCACCATCTGATTTACTTCTCATGGCTGAAAAGTATAATTGTAGTTTTTTTTTTGTTTTTTTTCCCCCCCTCCTTCATTTTGCTGTTAGTTCATCCTTTACACACATGTATTCACATCTTTTTTTCTAAAGGGGAATTCAGTAGCACAGCATGCAATTTTCAGAAGATATTGTAGCAGGTTTAAGTAATGGTGGTTCCATTCTAAGGAAGGAATTAGGAACACATTTCAGCTTTCCAGAAAAAAAAAACTGGTTTCTATTTTTTCCCTGTATAGCATAACTAAAACAGAAGTGTTTTGCTTTGTTTCTATATTGGTGATGGTTGGAAAATGTAGAGGCAAAGCATAATCTGACATATAGCTTTCTTGGCTTTTAAGTGCTGTGATCACACACCAACACTGATTCTCACCATAGAGTGAATAGATTATTGACACCAATGATTTGCCACCATCTTTAAATGAATAACAAACACAGATTACATTCTTCTCACATCATGAATAGTAGAGAACCTTATATATGGCTTCTGTGTTAATTGGACCAGGGATGGGCACAAAAATCTAGTTTTGAATTGACATATAAAGAACGATCACTTTTTGATCAAAGTAGATACTTCAACTTCGCCACTTTGTCCATAAACACAACACCATTTCTTTTTCATATTGTCCAACATTGAACTCCCAAAAATGTAATAAGGGGAAGTTTTAAGTTCTACTCAGTCAAAAATTATAAGACATGTAAAATATAAGACATAAGTTCCATAATATCCGTTGGTTTGTAATTTATCATAAATATTGATTATAAGACAGATGTTTTTTATTTGTCCCCTGGAAATGGTTAATAATAATAATAATAATTATAAAATATATTTCCAAAGAAACACATTTGCAACTGGTACCCAGAATAAAGAAGGTACTCCAATAATTGCAACGAGAATAGTACTTTCTGTTATCTCAATTTACTTGCTAAACATTAAATTGATCAGTCACAAAGCAAAGGGCCATTTACAGCCAGACGTGAAATCTAAATCTAAACAAAGGGAACAAAAATGGGTGCCTTTCCTTATTCCTGTTAAAGGTTATTTTTCATAACATACCTTCCATGTGTCCTGCTATTGCAGATCATGAGATTGTTAGGGAGATCCTGTGACCTCTTCTGACCTCCCCTGACCAGCAGAGGTCTGTGTTATGGCCACACCCCTTCCCCACTTGTAGCCACACCTCCAGGTGTCCCAATTTGAACCTCAGATATGTTGGGGGCATGTTATATATATTGGGTGGTGTATTAAAAATACTTGAAACGCACAGTGATTTGGGTCCCCCAATGCGAATTTCTTTGGCAGCAAGTCAACATTGCTAGCCAATGAAGCTTAATGACTATTATATGTGATAGTCTTCAACAGAAGAAAGAACCACATAACAGCTAATTAAAATCTAACTCATGCTAGTAATAATAATTCCAACAAATCATGGGCCAAAGGACAATTTTCCAAATTTTATCTTAATTGGAATTTTAAATAAAATGTACAAATGAAAGGTGAAAAAAAGAATGTAATTGCCATTAATGCTGTTCAATAAGCCAATCTATATTGAATGTGAAACAATGGGGAAAATATGTATTTCTCCCAGAAGAACATATTGTAACATAAAATAGAAATATGGAGGTCTAAATGAATTGTTATATTAGAGAAGTACATTTATTTTGTTTTAAAAAAAATAAAGATTCAGCCATTCATTTTGAAGATATTATTAGAAATTAATTTGTAAATGTTAAATGAGTTCTAAGCTGTGATTAAAGAGAAATTAATTGGTTTCATGAGCCCATACAATTTTCTGCCAATTTCTGTGCTACCCTTTCCCACATCATGGAGACCTTGCTTGTATTGTTTAACTTACTCTAAAAGCTACATACTAAGAGAACATCACATTGTCAGTTGTTTAAATTGGTTCCACAATTCCCAATTCTAGCCATAAAAACATTGATCCATATTTATTTATCTGAATACTTTTCCCAATCTCTTAGACTGGAGCAGCTCAAATCACTCCACGAGTTACTTAGTCTGAGCAACACAGTTTGGTCATGTAGAAGAACCATCATCAATAAATGCATGGATGACCTTGGTTACTTCGAGTTTTCACAATGGTTTCTAGTCTATCTGTGATACTACAGGGGGGATTGTGCATTCACACACAGCCTACCCAGTGGCCCTATTCTCTTTATCTATGTTTAGGCATGGGGTTAATACCATAATACCTTAACCTCTTCCAGTGACAATGAGTTTGCAGGCCAACTGACAATCCAGATGGCCCACAATGTGTCTACTAAGATCTGAATACTAGTGTTCCTGATCTATGTGTCTTTGTGCCTCTGAATCTTAAGGCACGTTCACAATCAGTGGATTTTTAGTTCAGACTGCCTAGTTTAAATGAATTAAAAGGCTGCTTTGAATGACAGTCAAATCCAGGTCAAAGCACATTAACAAACCCTACTACGTTTTCTTTTTTTTCTTTAAAAAGTCGTCGTTTATGAGCGATTGTCATGTAGCACTCTCTGCGAGCTTATTTGGTTTTGTCCTTTACGATCCACTAAAGAGGTGAATAAATACGGTTATAAACGATAAAAAGCAAGGTGTCTGCAGTAATAAAATTACAGGAGCAATGGGAAACTCCCAGGATTCAGACAACTGCGCTTCAAGTGAAATATTAATCACACAAATAAATATTTGAATGTTTGCAAATAAATAAGTGTCCTTAAAAAAATAATAAGGGATTAATAAACAATGTGTGTTTGCAACCGTGGACCTGTCTCTTAAAATGTGTTTCTAAGTGTGTACTACGTCGAAATGATTTATAAATTGTGTCAGCAGATTATATCACTAAAGGGATTTATCTACCAGTTTTAAACCAGCTTTCCTCCTGAGTTATATAAATCACCTCTGGCACGCTCTATATACCAGACTACATGCGGCTAATTCATCGTCTCCCACTTCCCGGCTTACGAGTCGCTCGGAAATTCCCTGAGTTGCATCGCTATAGATTTCAGGGGCTCGGCTTTGTGGATGAACTTAACATTGGGGGACCGCCAGTCTAATAAAATAGCAAACCCAATTAGTTTAGCGGCCAAGGCCAAACAAAAGACATGATCAGGCCATCCTAAGACTAGACCAAGGGGCAAATAAGGTTTGAGGTTTTCACAGCCGGAATAATGGGCAGATACTGGTGTTTTTTTTTAACTTAGTGACTTAATTTTTTCAAAATATTCAACCGGGAAATATACTAATATACATGTTCAGGCCCCAATTCTGATATAAGCTAAGATCCTTGACAGCTGTGAAAGGATTAATACCTGCAACACAAGTCATTGTTGCTAATGTGTTTTTTTTTTGCCCACTCTCGTGTTCATTAGGGAGGCTAATGGAAGCTTAAATGGGAAAAAGAAGACAAAACCAGACATATTCAGTTTCCAGTTAAATGAAACATTGTTTTTGATGTTATGCGTATTGTCAGGACTCATTAGTGAAGCTGTTTTCCATAGTATTGTTACCTTTATACTACTGCCCATTGAGAGATGGTAGTGTCAATATATTTCTGTGGGTCACTCTATAAAAATGTTAATTAAAGATCATCTTATGACTGTTGGCCAAGTATATTGTCATGTTTGTTAAGAACCATGAGTAATGGTGTCTAAAAAAGATTTCATGATGCAAACCTTCTGCCACATATGAAGGTGGTGATGGACTACCATAATCAGAATATCCTTCAACTGAAGAATTACCTTATTCAGCTTGTCTGGAATAAAATAATGTAATGATTATATTTCTCTCTACAAATGACCCACTTACTTTACCTTCCCTTACAGTGGTAATTTGTTCTGTTGTAGACCTCTGTTGTAACATTTTGATTCTTTAGTTTATGTTGACAAGCTTTTTAACTGACTGAGCAGTTTGAGCAGCCTGAGCCACATTGGGACTTACATGGCTTTGCCGATTTCCACGTTGTACAGGGATGCTGACTGTACTGTATTTAGCATCTCTTTCTTCTCTCGCTCTCTCTTCACACTCTCTCTCCTCTCGCTCTCTCTTCACACTCTCTCTCCTCTCGCTCTCTCTCCACACTCTCTCTCCTCTCGCTCTCTCTCCACACTCTCTCCCCTCTCTATAAAAAAAAACAAAACGTTAGCAACATTGTCACTTTCTAAAATTCATCCACTGGCCACCAACGGATATCAGAAATGGTTAAACTTCTATCAGTTTTAGGAATGATGCAGCCTCTTGTGAACCAAATCATTACTATTTAACTGTTGTTTTGGTTGTCTGTTAAGATAACAGCTGCCTTTGTCAATCCCATGATTAAGTCCAGAGTGTGCATTCTGCTGATAAATACATGTAGTTGACTCAAAGCAATGCTATTTTATTGGAACCCTTTTTGGGGGTGAAATTGTAAGTACACACATATTCTCACTCTCCTTTTTCCATTAAAAATGATATTTTTTCTTTTGATTGCCATTGTTAACACAGTCATCCTCTATGACCCTGCTTTGTAAAAGGTCAATCAGAAGATAGCTGTAATTGACTAATTGAATTGCCTACCTTGGCCTTAACTATCAGGGACCATCAGCTTAAAGGGTTCCCACACCGCTTTTAGTGGTTAGATAAGAACCATTCGGCCCATCTTTCATGTCCATGTGTTACCAAAAGAGTTGTGAGAAATTATTTGGGCGTGCTCTTAGGTTGAGAAGGTGTTTGATACAACCATGCAATTATTTTGTCAACTTGTAGCCACAAGTATCTCACTGCGTAGCAGCAATTTTAAATATGACGTGTTACCAAGATGGCAGCTCTCGCATTGCAGCTTAAGGGGTCATTTTTGTGTGAAGACGTTTACTGTAATGAATAGGAAATTAAAAATAAGTTGTATGTGGGCGTTAGAAGACTGCGGATAATCTGACATGTGACAGTTTCTTTGTAACTCCTACCATAAGTTATTTAGTCAACTCTATGTATCCAGATTGCGTACCCTTTGGCTTGATTGGCATCCATTGCTCTCCTTGTTGGCAGCAAAAATGTCTGAGATGTCACTGGTTCATATAAAAAAAACGATTAGCCAAATTTAACATTTTGAACTGGCAAAGGATTCTGTTCTACTAATCACACAGATGGTAGGGGAACAGACACGCGTACCTTCTGAAACAGGGAGACAGAATGTCTTGCATGAATTTGAGCTTTTATTTAGAGCTCAGCGGGTGGGTTGGAGGCATACATAGGCTAACACAGTGCATTGTTAATTTTGTACATATTGGAAGGTCATGCATGTTATGTCTTGTAATAATTGACATAAGCCCTGTGTTACAGTGCAGGCCCTGAAGCTGTTCTATACATTGAGTGTTATGTGAGCAGTGCCCTTTATTAACTATTGAGATCTTCATAGCAGTGTATCAAGATAATCCTGGCTTTACAAAAATCCTCCTTTTCAATAAGGCTTCGTGTCTCGGGGAGATGATGAAGTTATTTATCATGGGAAGCCTCATGAAATGCTCCCTTAGCCTCGGATGCTGTTTATAGTATATCAAAATCTTCTGGTTTGACCCCTGTGCTCAGCCAAACACGTATTGATTCATTAACATGTAGTAAAAACTAGTTTTACGTTTATATTTGCATATGGGAGATGGATTCTTATCTCCCAACAATTAAAAGGACTAAAGAGGGGCACCTTTATTTTAGGGGCGTGGGGTGGAGCTTTTATGATACTTTATATATATGGCTTACAGACCTAGTAATAGCAATCGGCCCAGATCTGGGCTCGACAAACCCCAGGTCGCCATTGTGACAAGAAATCACTTCCTGACACCTAGGCTTTGACACGGCATCCCCCGACACCAGCATCGCTGCCCCCCACCTACCTACGGGTCTGGCATACTGCGCTTCTTCAGCACGCTGAGTCTGAGCGCGGGGATATGACGTAGTATTCAAGTAGCGTGTGAGGGCTACAAGGGAGCAGCCAACAAAGGTTGTGTTGGTATGTGTAAATATGTTACTGTGTGTTTAGTATGTGTGTGGTTGTAAGTATGTTAGCATGTGTGTTAACTAGTATGGTTAAACAAATTAAACTGGATCCTACATGTTTTGGGATGGCTCCTAAATCCTAACCAAGTTTGTCAGCCTCTGACCTAGAAGTTAAATAAGAAATAAAACACAAAGCCCTCAAAAAATAATTCAGAGGCTTGGCTTACTCCATAACGTGACCCCTTGGGCAATAAAGAAGTGGGGGCATCTAGAAGGTGATAAGGTGTAAGTGACACATTAATCATACAAGGAGGAAAATCACACCCTCTACATCAAGTAAAGAACAAAAATAATCCAATATAATGATAACACCAGATTCAACATATAATATATACAGGACTGAGGCATAATGAATGGCCAAGACAGAGGACACCTCCTGAAACGCTCCCTGGCATGTTTTAAGTGTGTTGCTCAGATATATTTGTGTTAAGATGTTATAACGTGCCCATGCTTTGTGTCTGTTATATGTGTGTTTGCTGAACACCTTTAGTAAATGTGTAATGTAGCGAGTATATCCTTAAACGTGATTCAGCTTCGTCAGAAGAGCATTGCCCAGGACCAGGTAGTTACTGTAATTTAAGGACACATATAAGCCGTGGCTACTTCATCTGCTGTGGGCTGCTTTAGTGTGATGAGAGTTGTGATTTACAACAGCTGATGTGTCAGCGGAGAAAATACATAGCATCTGTGTCTCGGGTGTTATTAATTGCATCAGTTGCGTGTTTGTGTATTTCCCGTGTAACGATATGCCGAATTCAGGTTGCAGCTTTTATAACAAATGCAGCTACAAATTGTGCAAGACAGCAAACCTGGCAGACAGACTATTGCGATCTAAAGTCATAAGCACTATGCTTTAATAGGGTAGAAGTGTCGGTACTGATAACGTGCGTTCCTAGCTGCCGTTGTCCGGTTGTATGTTATAATTCCACACATTGAAGAATTCTCAGGTGGGTTTGAGGTTGGGAATGCAATGTTCAAGACTATTCTGTTCCAAGGACGATTGGCATCTCCACCGCAGGGTAGCTAAACGTCGGAAGCGAGGCGGCAGTGGAATACACCTCCCGTGATTGTCAGCCAGCTAAAGTGAGCGTTGTAGGATTTGTACTCCGCAGGGTGTGCGGTGTGTGAGTGCGTGGCGGAGCGAGCGGCTTTGTTTTGCTGGTGGCTGGTCACATGTGCAGTTACTGCAGTGCAGATCTTCAGCATCAGGACAACTGATTATCACTCTGCTGAGACCTGAGCTTGTGCTTCTGTGCTGATCAATCCCAGGCATGTATGTTAACCCCTTTACTACCGGTCAGGCCCACAGCCCTCCGAGTGGTGCTATTCCTCAATAACCCTTTGCAAATTTGTAGGATGATCTGCACAAGAAACCATGTCTATGTGGTTCGTTATGCCCATGTTTCCATTTATTGAAAAACGTTGCTAGAATCGGACTCTTTAGGTACTGTAGATAACAACTCTCATGATGCTTATCCGCTTAACATCATCAGAGTCGTAGTCAAACAGCAGTGACAGAGTTTACAGGCAACCCCTACTCACTAATCTCAATTGCCACCCTCTCTATATAGAGAGAACTCTGTTTATATCTTCACTTCGAGGACGTTTCTCAAATGTATGAGCAGATATTTGCGAAACATGTATTTTGTCCAAAACGGTTATTATTCAGCATTACTGTTTTTAGGCATTTGTGGACTTTTTTTTTATTTCAATGTAAATTCACACCCAGAGCACTCATTTCATTCAATTCTTCTGTAAGTTTTCTGGCTCTTGTACCCTTTTACATGATTTTCCTTTATTCCAATAGGGAACTTTTATAGTTAACCACTCATCACAGCTGGAAGTTTATGGAATTAACCCTTAACTACATTAGAGAGTTTATATAGTTGCAAAATGTTTGAATGAGCGTTGCAAAGCAGAATGCATAGGCATTTTATAAATAGTCTTGTAACAATATTACTGTTGCAACATAGACGTTCCTTTCGAGTATTACCTCGAGATGCTTCCAGGAATAATAAATCCATATCAACAAATTTAGTTTCGAAAGAAGCTGATGTGATTAGATGCGTGTTACCTACCTCTTCTCATATGTTTGAATACTAGAGGGACGTGTTGTTTGCGTGGATCTATGGCACTCGAAGGGTTAGTGTGGAGGTGCGCAGAACCGTAAGTTTCGGTACAGAACACAGCGGCACTCTTCAGGTGTATACTCCGTTTTTGAGACTAGATGACGGGAACATCTTTTTGGTACTCAATAAATGCACACAATTTCTGCTGCCGCTGCTGGTTAGCACAGCACCCGTCCGCTGAAAAAGATTTCATAAAGCAGGGAAATATTTCTCTTGACTCCAGATAGTCCTATTTTACTTATTCACTAAATCGCACAATAAAAGAAAGTAAAAGCAATGAACAGGAAATCAATAATCCCCAGCCAGAGACAGATCAATTCCCTCTTGGATAAGCTCTGCCGCAAAATGGATTTCTTTTTATTGGTCTGAGAAAGAGTGGCTCTTTCCAGTGCCAGCAGAGTTTCATACTCATTTCATAACCGTGGCATCAAAGAGGTTAAATGAAGGTTATCAAGCTGCCCAATGTGACGTTTATGAAAATCGCATACTGCAGATCATCATTGATTCCAGCGCTGCGTTTAAAGAGACAAGGTGGAGGGGAAAATAGCGTTAAAGGGGAACTGTCACTGACACAGCCTTTGTCATAACCTAGCCCATTAATTATTACTACCTACTGCTTGTATGTTATATTTGCCAATCAGTGCTGATAAGGGTGATGGGAATTGTGGACCTCAAAAGTGGGTTAACAAGAAGCAAAAGGCTGGCATACCGTTTGTTAAAATGTTGGGTTTTTTTTAAAATCTAATTTGTGTTTCTATAGTGTATACATCTACAATTCTTATCAAAAGAAAGCTCTGTCTGTCCTTGAAAACCAATATATAATTTGTGTGGGTGCACAAAAATTAAAAAGAATCATGGTTAAGGAAACAGAGCATAAAAATGGTGAATTTTTTTTGGTTTTGCTGGCACAAAACACCCTCAGTAAAGAAGTGATTATTATGTATATATTTTATCTGTAAACACTGTTGCATAGGGTTTTTTTTTGTAAAATATAGAATTTGGGAAGAGTGCCAGATCAAAGCAACACAAAGAACACGCTATCTTACACACCACGTGGCTGCGTGTTTGCCCACATACACCACAACATGTATGTCTTTTTCATACTCTCTCGAGTCGTCTTCAGCATCAGAGGGGTCCTGGGCTAATCACTGCTGCAGGATCCCTGACAAGTGGGTGATTACAAGCTTTTACTTGGTTCCGCATGTGTGCCCAAAAGAGCTACCCATATTTTTTGGATAGGAGAAGACGCAGTTTCTTATTACATTATCCATTTTTTATCCAACTCCATTATTTTTCTATGACAGTTGGTAGATAACAAGAGAAGCTGCATCATTTGCTATGGAAAACATAGTACCCCCTCCCTTCACTGGACTGTCTCACGCGCTCCAAGAACATCTGCGCAGTTGGAGAAGTCTCTCTGGTCAATGAAAGTTCCTCCCGTTATTGAATTAAATATATGCATTAAAATCTCTCCCAACTGAAATAATGCTTGAAAGAATTTGATAGTACTTGAGATTCCTTTTGCTGTAGACTTTACTCAGCACAATACTAAACCAAATGTGTACGGGTGGAAATCGATGTCTAGGTCCTTGAAAGTACTTTTACCATAAATTTATATTTGTATGCAGAACACGGTTATGAGGAGGGGGCATACATTTCATGAGATCTCCATTAATAAGTGAGTATGTGTGTTTGTGCGCCCTGCCTCTCATGAGACTGAAGGTTTTCATAGCAAGCGAGCATTACCTCCAGCTATTAATACTGTACAGACTCAAAGGGAACTCCATCTTTTTGCTGACTACAGAACATCAGAGGATCTGGAAGGCTTGGCCATAAAGTGGTTTTCTTTCTGTCTGTTCCTTTTGATGGATATTCTTCTGATCACGTCCCCCAGCTAAAGAATTCCCACTGTACCACATTCATTACAATTCTGTGCTTGTGGTTTTCTAAAGTCAAGACTCCTGAACAAAAAATCCCATTGGTGCGATAGTATTCTAAAATGTTTTATCATGTATTCTATTTATTATACTTACCAAATGCATTTCATGGCTGAATGTTGCTTGGCTCTCATTGGTGAAATATTTGCAAACGGTGGAATGCCCCTATAGATTTAACTGTTACATTGCTTGCTATGGTGATAAGAACTTTTTAAACAATCTCCAATATACTACAAGGTAAGCTGCTGGTATTCCTTTTTTTAACAAAAAATAAAAACAGGGGCATAACTAGAAATAACAGGGCCCTAGTGTGAAAAGTGCCCTGTGACCCCCCAACTTCACCAAACAGCTTGTATGTGCCATTGTTACACATCCATGGTCACACACATAATTACATATCCCTGTTCACACGCACACTTACACATCCATGCGCACACATCCACACATACAATTACACATCCATGCTCACACACAAACGCAATTGCACATCCATGCTCACACACAAACACAATTGCACATCCATGCTCACATACACAATTACACATCAATGCTCAGATACATGCATATATAAACAAACATACATACATTACATACCCCCTCCCTACTGCACCCTCTCACCGATCCTGCAGCTTTCTGTCCAGTTTCTCCGTGTGACATAATGTGACCCCAATATGTTCCTGTCTCTTCATGCCGGTTCAAAATAGTTTAGAAAGGGCTCTGTGGACAAGAGCCAGACCTTTCTTAACAATTTTGAATCGTTACAAGAAAATAAGTGATCACAGGGGGTCTTCCCAGGTCCCCTAGAGGCACGGGCCGATCGCAGTTGTGACCACTGCGGCCACTGTAGTTACACCACTGGGTAATAATCTCCCAAGCACCAAATATCTCTACACTCTCAGCTAATTTAATGAGAAATATCCCTTTTCAGGATAAAGGTAATCTGTTTTATTCAATAGAATAAAGGTTTTTTTTTGCATATTTTAAGCATCTGTGACAGATCATATTTTTCCATGAGACAAAAAAAGCTTAGCGATGACAGATAATATATATATATATATATATATATATATATATATATATATATATATATACATATACATATAGGTCAGCATAACTGAACTTCTTTTCAGTATGTACAAACAGCGTGTTTAGGATGGTGCATCAGATCAGCAAACATGCAGTACATATAGATGTCAAGTTGCCGACCAACAACGCCATAAAATATAGCAAACTTGGCTTGTCAAATGATGAGGTTTTAAGGTTTTTAGGATGCCTCTTTATTACATCATTTGTCAGGAAACTGTTTCTATAACATACTCAGCACAATAGGCAACTCTGTAAGAAACACTGCAATGTATGTTATGGTAGTTCTCATCTCACACTACTTTCAAACTACCGACAACATCGGGAATGGGTACTTTATTATTTCAAAGGGATTAAAGTCGTGCAGGCAGTGTAGACAACCAGTCAGAAAATCCAATAGGACACAAGAGATACTAACGCTACTTTATGGATCACTGGTGGGACGCCATTCAGAATACTGTGTCCAGTCCTGGAAAATGTAATTTAGAAAGGTTTCAAAGTAGAGCTACTACAATAGTACATGATCTCCCTTACAAAACACACCATGGAAAATCTTTAAATCCCTCAAGGTAGAGAGAGGAGACACAAATACCTTCAGCTCCGCTCTGTTCTGCAGAAGTCTGTGTCACATGCTCCGGCTACGCCTGTCGTCAAAATGTGCCTTCGGGCTCCACTAGTCTCCAAGGCCATCTCGCTATGTTACTTGGCTCTGCTGAATCCTGGTGTGGATGTTAAGCTCCCTTATATGGTCGCGTGGGAACGCGAATTGGGTCGCACATTTGATGTCTCCGACTGGTTTCAGGCTCTGTCCACGATCCGTGGTGTCTCCAAAAATGTAACCCACTTTGAGACTAATAGGAAGATCTTGTTTCGCTGGTACTATGTACCCACCACGCTGGCGTCCATTTTCCCGATGGTTTCTCCATTGTGCTGGCGTCAATGCGGTGCCCGGGGTTCGATGACACATATCTGGTGGGACTGCCCTGTCCTACGTGGCTACTGGAAGGACGTTTTTGATCTTGGTGCTCACCTTCTCTCCTGTCAGGTCCCTTGGTCGATTGAACTGGCGCTCCTGGACATGTTTCCAGATGACCTCTCTGGCCCTCGTCGGAAGCTGCTGGTGCATGTGCTTATTGCTGCGAAAATTGCTATTGCCAAGAAATAGTCTGTATCTCCCCCCTCTATACTTGATGTCCTTTATTCTCTTACTACGACTTGCCATTATGAGAGGGCGGCTCATTTTGCCGGTAACACACCGCATATATTTGAGGAGACCTGGGAGGGCTGGCTTACGTTCTATCAAAATCAATTTGGTCATACCCCTTCGGGCTTCATATTGGGGTCACTACGTACGCCTTGGTTTCTCAAGGCTACGGCGGCTAGTTCTTGGTATCCTATCCTTGTCCCCCCCTCCTTGTCTCTCCCTTGGTGGGCTTTTCCCTTTTGTGTGTCCCCAAACACGGTAAAGGAATTAAAAAAAAAACTTTGGGTGTGTATAAAGCTATCCTAAAGAATAAATAAAAAGTGATTCATGAGCACAAACTAAATGGTACAATTCTTTCTGCCGTAACTATTTATGTATCTATGCATTAAACTTAAGAATAATTATTCCACCTTAAGCACCCCTGTGATTACCTGCTTTCAAAAAGGATTCTGCACCAAGCAGTTTGAAGCCAACAAAGGCCAGAGACCCAAGATTTTCACTAATCATGATTAACCATTCTGAACAAAGTAGCCTCATTACCATGGAAACCAGATACCAGCAAAGTACTGGAAGCAGAGTTCAGAGAACCAACGCAACTCTGCCTCCAATATGCAGTGCGAATGTTCACAATCGAGTTTTCTAATTCCAGAATTCCATTACATCGGCATTGATGTATAATTTAATATATGTAAAAATGTGTAAGGTTTGAGTTTGATCAGTAATCTTAGGTCTACCAAGGGGCCAGTAGAAATCTGATGCTATTAGGCAAAAAGGCACCTTTATCGTTACGAATTACTGTTAATAAATGATGTGATCTTTTCTCAGTTTTTCCAACAGATGACATACACTATCAGAGCTTCCTAGCTGTTGATTTAATTTTTTTGTATATGTCTGGACAATATAAGGGGACATTATGAACTTTTTTTGATGATATCTCAGTAATTGAAATGTGTTTCATATAGGGCAATTGAAACTGTTCTTGGAGCCGCAGATCACTGGAAAGTGAATATCTTGGTAGTCTTTAACAACTCAATGACCTCTGTGTAACATCTGATTTTTTAGTGAACAGAATGTAACAAAAAGCTACATATATTCATCCAAAATTGAATCGTCATTTTAAATGGAATCGCTCGATCTTAATATAAAAATAGGTTTCCATAAAATGATTATTGACATCCATTCTGTGAGTCTTCTGAAGTTATCTGTCACTGTACTAGGAACACCTATTTATGTGATCTTTCCTGCTGCTTTTGCCATACGCATTAAAAGGTTTTATTCTGGGAAGCGACTTTGTGGAGATGCATCGCCCCTGACACTTTATGAAGAAAAGTCCACACTGTCTATTAATAGCAGTAAGGGCTTAGACATATCACCCGAGAAAGTGGGAAAAAACAGCACAAATTACATAAAATATAGAAAAAAAGCTGTTTTTCACACTACACTACACTGTCCTAACTAGTCTGAAAGGCACACGGAAATGGAAAATTATATCAGATTGTAAAGGGTAAATATACAGCCTTTATGAAAATGTAGAAACCGTGACATTTAACTGTTCTAATTATTTACACATGTAATCTTCGGCATCAGAATGTATACTGGTAACTCATTTACACCTCTTACGTTACTAGATACGTGTGTATCCATCCTACCAACACATTCTACACACTGCTTGGTTCAATTTGACATGTTCTAAATGAAAAAATGAAAGCTGGTCAGTTTATAGAATAACATAGCCCATATATTAGAAGCCCATATGTGTATACAATTGGGGCAGCCAGTTTACTTTCCCTGACAACCCCACTAAAGAAGCTTAAAGTACTCTGTGGATACTTTAAGCCGTTAAGGACGGAGCATGTAATATCACATCCCTGTAAAACCGCCCTTTTAGGTCGAGGGTGTAATATTATGTTCTCTGTTTCTGTCACAGATCACGCTAATTGCAGCCACGATCCGCTGCATAACCACTGCTTGCCAATAAAAGACACTTCCATGTATATGATCGCTCAAAAAGCCAATCACATGCACATGGCCACTGGCCATGTCTGTCAACCCTACCATAGGCAGTGATTTCTGCCTCTCTCTGCCTCACTGTGAGGATGGGAGGCAAAGAAGACAGCTGGGGTGAGTAATCAGAAGCCGTAGTGCATGCGTTAAAGGGGATGTGATGGATGGAGCGTCCCTTTAACTTCATGTCCTGACTCCTGAGGAATTAGATGATTTCACCTTTTGATAAAGTCCGCCGATGTTCATAAGGTATGCTCATGCCAGGGAACTTCTGTTGTGGACTACCGAGATCGTACTCTACTAATGCTACTTTATGGATCACTGGTGGGACTCCATTCAGAATACTGTGTCCAGTTCTGGAGACTGTGGCTACGTTATTTAGGTTTCAAAGTAGAGCTACTACAATAGTACATGATCTCTCTTACAAAACACACCGTGAAAAATATTTAAATCCCTCAAGGTAGAGAGAGGAGACACGAAAGAAACAGTCAGATACGTCAAGGAATTGATATTCTTAGAAGTATAAGTAGCTATTGCTGACTTAATTCAAGAAAGCAGAATTTGGTTTTCATTAAAGACAGATGTCAACATTCACTGAATGCAGTCACATATTGCAGGTTTTAATAGCATTCATTGAAATTCTCAAAACTGAATGCATATTTTAATTTTTGTTAATATATAATTTTTTTCTAAGTGCATTTCAACAAACACAAAAGGAAAACAGGACACCTGTGATTGTAACATTGCTGTGCCATGTGCTGTGAATATAAGGGGGGTATAGAGATGATTGGCAGTGCGGTCTCTGCTGTGTATGCTGTGTACAAGCTGTTGTGTTTTTTTTTTGCTATAATTGTTCTGCATTTCCCACAACTAATGGCAGAATCGCAGCTAATTGGTCCATGAGCCGAGAAGGAGGTCAGCAGGAGTTACACTTCTCCCGTAGCGCTGCAAGAGACTGACCCCTGCTGACTTCTTTTGCTTTTTCTCTGTGCCTTCTGGGACTGATTTTTGTGTTTCTCTTTTTGTAGACATCTCTTAACTAGAAGAAAAAATAGAAAATCAAAGTTTTGTCTCACTGCACGATATCCTGTAACCAGAACAAAAATAGATAATTTTGTTAATCCCATGTAATCCAATAACAACATGTTACCCCAAAAGCACTCTGGGCCTATTCCAATCTTCTACATGAATGCAATTAACTCCTTTTATAAAGTAGATTTTTTTTGTTTTATTGTATGCTGTCTACTCAGAGCTTCTTGGATGAATTTAACCCATTAATGACAAAGCCTGTACATGTACAGACTCAAAAAGCATTGTTTTCAATGGGTTTAGGGACCGCCCATTGTCCTTAAGGGGTTAATAGATGCCCATGATCTTCCACCTTCCCTTGAGGCTAGATTAAAATATACTCGTCACAATTTTTGTTTATTTTTGTAAACGTATTTTTTTTTAAATAGACAATCTGTGGGGACAGAAAGCAACAACAATTACACACATGGACATCATCTAGCTTGACGTTATCAGACTGTTGTGGCGTTGTGAGTGTTTATGTACTCTAGTGTCAGAATCAGTGTATAGTGCGGGAGTCAGTCTGTGAGTGTGGTAGTATCAGTGTATATGTACAGTGTGTGTGTGTAAATGTATAGTGTCAGATTCAGTGTGTATTTGTGGATAGTGTTAGAGTGTGTGAAGAGTGTGTTTTATGTATGTATAGTGTTAGCCAGTGTTTGTATGTTGTTGAATAGTGTGTGCATGTGCACTAGCATGTATGGTGTTGTGTATGTTACGGTATGGCATTAGCATGAGTGTGTATATCAGTATATAGTGTATTAGTGTATGGCGTTATCTTGTGTGTACATGAGAGTAGAAAGTTTGCTTGTGTTGCTATAAGGTGTTAGTGTTTCTAAGCATAAAACGTTAGTGTGTGTATGTCTGTTACTGTGTGGTGTTAGTGTGTGTAAGTGTAAGAATAATGAATAAACCTACAGGATTGAATCTTTATGGTGTGAAATACCCTTTGTCATGAAGGGGTTAACTGCAGTACGGTATAAAGTGATGCAGCACTGAAGAAAGGTGTGTTTTATGATGTATTGGCAGGGGTTAATATATGAAAATAAAAATGTCTGTGAGAGAGAGAGAAAAGTTAGCTTCTAATTTGTTTGGCTGTCTTCTAGATCCAAATATTCTCGACCCCTGATAGGCATATAAAGGTAACCGAGTCTAATGGATATTTTAAGCATCAGCAATTTGGTATGGAGACTCACACCCCTAACTATAAACGTTTTCCATTTTTTAGCTGTTTCTTTGTAAAAATAATACTCTGTGCAATATGACAGTAAATGTAAGCGCGTTATATAGTCAGGCAATGGCTTCTGTTTTAGTACAACAATATATAGGACACAGGGGTATTTTACATCTGTTCCTGTCACTGCATACATATGTTTCTGCGCAATACTCAGCTGTCAATCACGTGTTGACATATGTTGGACTGGCAGCAGAAAGTTTGTAAAATGCGTTGCCATGTGTTATAATAGCTCCATCGATAGTGTGTGGCCATGTTCTGTAAATTGTTTTTGGGGGAATAAGTGACTCATTTCACTTCTAATAAATTTCATGGAGCTTTAAATAATTTTCATGCGAGAGAGACAGCTTCTCATTGCATAACTCGTCTGACAGCACAGCACTAAAAATGCTTATTATGACCCTTATTATTATTATTATTATTGAAAACATTATGTGATAAAACACCATGTCCTACAGCATATTATACTAGGTTGATGTGTATGCTTATGGAGCTAAAAATATGATAAAAGTGTGAAAATGAATATATGAATCACCGAACAAACTTTGCTTCTAAAAATCCAGTGTTTAGATTTAGCAGGGTAGTTATTTCAAAAGAAGAATATTATTTTTATTCTAGAATAACTTTGGAGCGAGGGATTAGATATGTGGGATTTATCAGAGATAGCCCGGACGCTCTGACAGATATGTTGGTGCAATCTATTATATTTGTCTGCCTTGATTAATACAAGTACTAGGCAATTTTAGGGCCTCTGGTTATATACGTAAGTATTTGACATTATACTTATTAGTAGAACATCACTGGACATTAATGCTATTGAACCCCAAACAAATCCTTTTCGCAATTTAATGTGTGTTTAAAAAAAATTACCGTAACAGTGGGGACCTATTTAGGGTAAGAAAGCAAATAAAGCTAGTATGTTACGAATCGTATAAAGGATGGCGAATAAAACATTGACTTAGCTCTTACTTTCTTACCAAACTATCTGTTGCTCAGCGCTAGTTCTGGGGATCTAAAAACCGGATCATAACAGAGGAGCTCCAAAGAAAGCTCCATCATATCATTGGCCCTATGTAACATGTGCTAAAGATTCAAATCATTAAAATATGTTCCACTTCTCCTTAGCCCTTAGTGGCCTTTGTATAGTGTTAAATGGAGGAGAAACAATGCCTTCAAAGTCCAAAAGTATGGCAACACATAGGACGTATTCGCTGGACTGCTGCTCATTTATGTACAGTACATGCAGATCTACTCCCCCTCCCCCGTCTATTGTTTTACCCACAGGCATTTCTAGTAGTGATTGGACTAAGACTGGCGATTTTGTACTGTTGACCCACAGTCAAATCAGTCTTATTTTACTTAAATAATTGAAGTACGCACCTCGCCTCCTCTCAGAACTAGGATTTCTTTGGCACTCTGAAAAGTGGCTTTATCACCTTAGAAACCAATGGTGTGCTGGGCCATTTCCATGATTGCTATGGTGATAAGACCCCTTCTCACACTCTGCACTAGAACCACTTGCATGATAATGCTTTCACATAGAGCAGTGGAGATTGCTTGTGATGTTACGTCGACATAAAGGATCAGCTCAGCATTCAGGAAAAGTCACCCATAATACCTGCAGGTAACGGATGTGTATTGGAAGAATATGATAAAAACAGGTTTTTGTCAATAACAACATCCATTACTGTATAGTAATATACAGATATGTTTCCCATGTGTCCAAATTTTGGAGTAATTTAACTATATATCACCATATAATACAACTCTATCAACCTAATGCATTGTATTCACATTTAATGAATGTGAACATTTTGTATTCTGTAGTCTCGTATGGGGTGCAGGTGGTCCATATTATAGACTGAGTCTGGACATTATGTAGTATATTCCAGATTAAATTAAAATAATCTCCTTCTACCCAGTGCAACAACACTTCTTAATTACTTAACTTCAGAAATGTATATAAAAACCTAGTCCATCTTGGTTAAAGATTTTTTGGCAGATCTCAATTACTCTGAGGTAATTTCAAATAAAATGAAACCCTGACATTCAAAGTCCACAACTACAAGTGTTTAAACTGTGTTAATGAGGCTCAGCTGTATCGTCGGTCTTCTCCCAGTGTGGGTCAATGAGACTCAGCTGCTGCTTCACTCTACTGCCAGGCAAAGAATTAGCAAGTCCTAGTTTTAGACGTTCTTTTTCTTACATCTGCTGGGAACAGGCTGTATTCTGCCACCTGCACTTTAAGCATAAACACATACAATTCTTCGATAAATCGTTCCTAAACCCATAGAACATTCAACTTTGCATCAAACTTCTAAAGAGCTACATGTGGCCCACAGTGGAGACATCATGAACTATCAATGTTCTGTATCTAGAGGCGTAGTCATAGTGGAAAATGCAGACATTAGTGCATTTGACTTGTGACACACCGAGGGTAATGTTTAAAGCGGGTTTCTGGTGCAAAGTAAAACTGAGAAATGGCGACCTTGCCCCGTCTTTAGCACGTTACTTCAGAATTGTTCTTTTTAAATATGGCCTAGGGAAAAAAAATCAAAACAGGGGTCAGCAACAGGGGCCTACTTCTTCTAAAGTTCAAAATTGTAAGAAGAAAACTATGTAAAGTTATATTTAAGGTCGTGGAGTATGATGGAACTCTCCACACAGAAGGTGTAGAATAATTTTATGGAATGAAAGCAGCATCTACATCATGATTTATGAAATAAACTCTACGTATGGGGATGTATTCATGGATAACATTACTAATATTAGTTCAAACATAAAAGTATACAAATCGTATTGTCTGAGAGTAAACTAATTTTGGAACAAAATAAAATAAATTATAACTTTAAGGTCATATGGTTCTTTGGAAAGAAAACTTTGCACACACAGCCTCAAATGGAATGCATTGTTAAAGAAAACATGCGTGCGCAGTGCTTCTTCTCCTTTCCGCTCCATGGCGGGTCCACCCGCTTTGCAGAAATAAGTTGGGCAGAATATTTTGCTGTCCTCTTCTAGTGAAGGCACCAGGTATGTAGTACAAGGACCCTTCTAGTGCAGGCGATGTTACAAACAGAGTCACCTAGTGGAGCTCGCTGCGGCTCAGCCCACATGCTCAGAGCTTGGCTTATCTTTCTCCAGCTCTGGTCACAGTCACTGCCAGGGGACCCATGTTATGCATACTAATTCGGCCTTCAGATCTCTTTTGAACTGCCTGTCTGCATACTGTGTATAAAATGAATTTCATACACAGTAACTGAATCAGTGCCATCTGTGAAATGGGTGTTTACGCTCCAAGCAGAGGATATTTCCTGGCTTTTTAGACTATAAAAAGTGAATTCTGTTAGATGAGCTGGTTTGTCTGAAATATGATTAGCAGACAGACAGCCTTGGAATCAATCTTCAGTGGCCTCAATCTCCCAGCACGGTGTTTGTTTAATAGAAGTTCCCAGATTGTCTTTCTTCTTGCACACCCTTTGAAAATTGCTATGCTGTGAAAATAAACGTAAGGTTGCGCACATGGATCTGCCGCTTGTTGAAATCTTGAGTACTTGTCACATTGAATGGGGTGAATAGGCTGTCAGGTGGTGCATGTAGATGAAACTATATTTGCTTCAGAGTTAGGCTTTGCACCCAAGCACACGAGTAGTATGGGACCACTTAGTAAGTCAAGATGCTGGACATGATCAAAAGAGTGTATGTATATCTCATTGCAGACCTTAGCTAACAGTTCTTCTGCCTGCTATGCCATCGAAATGACCTTTGTAGAAACCATGGCTAGATTCTGAGACCTCCATGGGAAGGCTAAGGCAGAACTACTACTCATAGCATAACATCCAAGCAGACTTTTGGTGGTGCTGGGACATAGACCTAGGCTGTGACTAGTCCAGAGCCCCGGTTGTGGAGCCAGTGCTGTTGGTGGCCAGGAGGTTCCAGCTTTCCCCTGCTTGCAGGTGATCATGAGGCAGTGAAGCAGGCTCCAGGTGGTCGTGAGGCAGACTGTAGGTAATGTTGAGGCAGTGAAGCCGGGTGTAGGTGATAAATGAAGGAAATGAACACGTTGTGTATGAAACCGACTGTAGCAGAGGAGCAACTCCCTAAGAAGGGATAGAGATGCAATCAACATAGACTATACAAGGTAAAAAGCCACCCAGCAGACAGTACTGATCCTAGCCAATTTGGTAATTTGAGCCGAACATCAAACAGATTTTTTATTCTATGTCAGCAGACAATAGTTTGGAATAAGGGGTAAACAAGTAGTGTTTAACAGAAGAAAGAGACATTTATAGGTTTAAAAGTTAATATAGAAAATGAAGAACTTTTTAAAATTCTAAGGTTTGAGCTCACATTGAGTTCACAGCTCACATTGTAGAAAACATGGAATGAAAATGTATAGTCAAAACACAAAAATCCTTTGGATTAACCAATGTTATGCCATTACCTTTCCCTTTGACAATTTTTGTAGAATATATTTGAACAGCATTTTCATCTGATGGGGCCCAATCATTTTTAAAAAGCTCTGTCTTGTGGTGCAACTCTAGAAGTTTACAGCAACAGAGGAATATTTAATTGTGCAAAACATTGTTAGCTATATTCCGAATATGGGTATAGATTTACTGCAACATTATGTGCTTGCTTACAAACCATGCGTCCATTATCGACCCTGAATCCAAATCCCAGTCGGTTGAACCAACACCGTAATGACCAAGGAAATGTATGTTCTTAATGCTTGTTCTTGTCTTCTTTTGGACATACTTCCCTTACATCATTCCTGATTTATGAGTAAATCACTCTGTAGTTGTGGACATTTAGAAACCGTATCTTTAATTGTCCTTGATAAATGACACTGCGTTAACAGGAGAGCTGTAAGTTTGACCTTAATCTGCTTTATGAATGGTCAGTGTATCGACATTCTTCAGTGATGTGACGTTGATGGATGATGCCAGCTCCTTGTGCGCAATTTCCTTACATCACGTTAGATTTACTATAGGAAATTGATTTGTAATGAGACACCGTTAATTTAAGGAAACCCTTGATTTGTTCCTACTTATCTTGGATTTCCAAAGATTCTAGGAGGCCAAGTGATAAGACCATGTAGCATCTCTCATGCTGTAATGGATTGTTTAACAAACATCCACTAGACTTGTGCGCATGGACCAAAAAAGATTTAGTTTTTGGTCCATTCATTTCCAGGCAATAAATTTAGTTACTTGCCCTTTCGGTTCATGCTAAATTTGGAGGTCTTTTTCCATTCAAAAACAAAATGTGTTGTTACTCACCCTCATTTACTCTCACCCTCGCTCTCTCTCTCTCAATGTATCCCTACCTTCTCTGACACCTACTTCTGTATCCCTCCTCTCCTTTTCCACAGCTTCACTTCTTTTCTTGCCTCTTCTTGTTCTCTTTTCTTTCTTGGTCTGCTTCTACTTGATATCTGCTGCATTATTAGCAACAGTCTTAATTAGTATTGGAAGAGAGAAGTGTCAGTATAGACTTCTGTCCTTATTTCACCATCTGCCAGACTGTATATAAGCATCACATCTTATGCCAGATAAACATGTTCTTGGGATCTCTTTTAGGGTTTATTAAATAAAAGGGAGTTGGCAGGATAGTTGCAGCCTAACCCCTTCCCTTCACTATACACTGACCATCTGCTGAAGGAATAGTTTGATTGCACCTTTTACATCGCTAGATTAAGATGTATTCAGTATTCTCACTCATTGAATCATGCATGATGCAGGACCAGCTCAGTCCTTGCTGTTCTTCATGAAGTATTGTAAAGTGGAACTGCAGTTCTCAACCCAACCCTCCCTTTAATGTATAAATACTCTTATGTGTGGTTACTTTGGGAATTTCCAACTCCCACTTGCCTGGCATCATGAGGCTAACAATGCCCATCCCATTGGGAAGAAGCATCAGGAGGCTTCTATCACATCTTTGGCAACCCTTGTGAATTTACTATTCCTATATGAGTATGCAGGAAACCACACTCATATAGCACATTTTCCAGGCTGGGTTTCTAAAACAACCTAGAGTAAGGGACTATGTGATACTTGACAGTTATGAAAACTAAATTACATTGTATACACATAATTCGCAATAAAATTATTAGGGATACCCTTCCGCCTGCCTAGGTCCAACATGCAGATAAATATATATATATATATATAACCCTTTTGTCTACTTAAATGGTCTCACAGATTGCAAGACACGCATTTGGCCTTCAGGGATTTAAACAGAAATGTAAAATATATACTGCAATTCATTTTTAAAAATCAAAGTACTTTTTATAACAGAACAAAAGAAGGCACCTTATGTTGGAGAAGGGATGCCCTGCAGTCAGTGAGCTCCACTACCTTTTGGCTCTGGACAATGGCGAGGCGGCCCTGGCGTTTTAAGGCCAGCGGCCACCTAATGATGTAAGTGCGAGCAGGCACCCTAGGTTTCATGCTCACGTAGCGTGCAGACGGGTATATCCAGCCACTGGTCGCATGCTGCAGCACCCAATTTGCCACGAGAATGGCAGAGAGGGTCGGTGTGGGGCACTGTTGTGCATTCAAGACCAGTGCCAAAAATAATTTCATAATAAAGGAAGGATGAATTTCAGGTAAGTAAATATTTTGTTACGAAAATAAGACTACAAACTGAGCCTTCTCTTTGGAATAATACTGGAATGTGCGAAAAACCCATACAGATTTGTATCATTATGTAGCTTAGAACAAGCCATTTAACTGATCACACATCACATCACGGTCATTAGGTCAATCTGCTCTAATGTGTAACAGATCATTAAATATCAGACATGCTCACCAATTTCTTTTTTTTTATTTAACATATGCCTATCCGTTAAGTATGTGTTCTGCTGGGCATTCTGCTCGGGTCTGTGCAATTGTTTCAGCCATGGAACCCCTGGTTGGCCCACAAAAAGCCATTGTTGCCTTGTCTTGCTTTGTATTGGCACCTTTTAGAGATCTCACACTTCTTAAGGGAGCTGGAGAGTAGCCTTATTGTTAGGTGCGACTAGTAAAGGAGCGGGTAGAGCAAAATTTATATGGCTACGCAAAGGGTGTTGAAGATGGTGACAATGGGAGATAGAACTGTATTGTTAAACCTTATATTGATATTTCTAACATTAATTGATGTTAGTAAAATGTAATGTATCAACATTTTTATGGCTTCTTGTGAAGTCATTAGTTTCTTGCCATTTATTAGGAGATTATTGCACAGCTAAACTGAATGTGACATATTTACTTATAACTGCTTACCCAAAACCGGGAAGAAGTTACCATTCAGCGTGCATTCGCCCTTCTTGCTTCACGGGAACAGGTCTCATGCTTTATGCCGATGGGAGTGTGAGAGCATCACCAAAACCATCTGACTCATTCAGTGGGATAATGAAAAGACGAGAGGCTGTGGTTTAGAGCAGCTTGTAGGGCCAAGCTGAACAGATGTTTCTATCCTGAAACAATGCCTGCGCAAGCCCTGCTGATACGGCCCAGGGTGCAAAACCATCAATTACGTAGCCTGGATTTATCACGATTATAAAGTAAAACCATTCAGCCATGGAACACATTCCCTAACAGGCGATGTATTACATCTTTCACAGATGACGTCTAATTAGTTAACTTATCTCTCCCCATAAGAGCATATGTATGTTTCATCCCTTTATACTGGGGGGGTTCGACCTGTATTTAAAGGGTGACAAAACGTCCTATACTTTTGATGGCATGTAATTGTAAATACATCTAGTCATGTGATGGTGTAGTGTGGAACCATTGAGATTGGGTTCTAAGGTTTCTGTATAGCTGGAGACCTTAGATTTTACTGAGTCTGTCCCAGTTGGTGCAGCGACTTCCCATTGAAAACAGAAAAGGTTGACCTGAGCAGGTGGTCAGGTCGTGAGGCTCTCTGATTTTAGATGCGCAGACTGCGGCGTAATTTTTGTTGTAAATAGTTTCGTCTGGCTCTATTTTGAAAGAAATAGGGTAGAGCTGTGAATTTATCTCAAATCGTTCTTGGTCTCCTAACATGTTATTGGGTAACATATGACAAATCAAACGATTAGGATCATTTTCAACAAGAACAAGCTAGCAATTGCAGCATCAGTGTGCCAATGTCTTGCATTTAACAGACCCATTAACCATATTTTCATTTTGAAGAACTTCTAGGTCGCTTTATCTTTCAAAGGGAGACTATAACTTGGATCTGAAATTGTGTGATACGCCTGATCAGATAGACCGTATCCATAAGAGTTAATATTCAGACAACCTCTGGTGGGAGCCTTAATAGGATGGGGGTTAAATTTCCATCTCCAAGGCATGCAGATATAGTACATGTCACTTCTGCAAAGCTTGCGACCCTGAATCACGTTCAGTCTGTGATGCCCCATTGAGAACAAAGTGCATTGAACAATGGAGGAGTGACATGCTGACGGGTAGAGCCAAGCAGGCTATTGGATGTCTGTGTGTTTTTCTCCCTTAGAATTAGTTTGAAAACCACTCTCTGTAAACTGAGTGCAGACTAATTTATGCTGACACCCTTTTATTGTACCCCTGCATGGAAGAAGGTATAATGGGGGTTTGATTTTGTATATATATATATATATATATATATATATATATATATACCGGTATATATTTATGTGTGTGTGTGTGTGTTATATAAAAAGATATAGGTATATAAGGTGTGAGTGGACAGTAAAGGAGAGACCAAATGATGTATGCTAGTTCAGCTACTTAGATAAAATATACAATGTGTATTCATCCAGATTCCTACATAGAGAGGCCCTTGTCTCATTCTATATTGTCTCAATAACATGAAGAGGAACTATTATGAAATGAATGGGACATGAAGCCGCAAGATGATATGAGCATAGATTGAAGATTGCATTTCCACAAGATAAAATCACAGCTCATTGAGCAGCAGAATACTGGAAGATTTCAATAATAATAATAATATGGCCAGTTCAGAGGCAGACAAGCAGCTTTGCGGCCGTGACACGTATCTCGGCTCTGGAGGGCCCCCAGTCGGCTGACATACAGCTGTGACTACTGAACAGCACTTCACATTGGAATAATAAGTGTCCGCTGCCGCTGTGTATCCGCGGACTGATGGATTTCAGTGTATCACTCAAAGCGGAAGCACAGTCACATAAAAACATACTTCAATCTGTTTTAGCCTGTCCCGGGTGAGTCCTGAGGAGGCTTTGTTTTCTTGTATTGTGGTAACACATTGTGTGCAGCATGCTGTGCATACAGAACATTGTGTGGCTGGCCGGTATATTCCTTCATTGGTTTTCCAAGTTAGTTAAGATCTCCCTGCTCCAGGGAAATTAAGAACAACGCATTGGAAGAGTCTGCTTTCTTTTAAAGTGGTTGTTATATGATGAGTTCTGCATTTTGCCTCCCTTCTATCATGCCTCGTCATTTATCTCTGCTGATCTCAGGCCCAGCGCAGTTAATTGAATTGAGTGTAGGGGAGGATTTGGAGAGCAGACAGGCTTCCAATGGGAAATTTACTACAAAAACCTCGAGTCAGGTCTGTGCCAGTCTCGTAGGGGATTTGAAGTCAACACACGTCTTTACTACATTGTTTTTTCCTCCTGAATTCTCGCTAAGGATCCCAAAGTACTGGAGGCTGTAGATTACCAGGGGTGAGTCACATGCTGTCATAGGGGATTGCGTGCCGGAGTCTGCATGGAGTTTAATGAGGTCAGGCATACGGTTAGCTATCAAGCCCGCAACGCGACATTGTAACCATGCAGAATATGTTTTGTTTCTTTAGCCAGCCTCTTTGTTCCGTCTTTGCCTTATTAATCTTGGTGTCGTCATCATATGTTTTTGTTTTTGGAAGGTAGTGTTGAACAACATTACAAGTGAAACAAAAAGAAAACAAATTGTCCTGAGATGTTTCATTTGGGTCCTCTAAAGAAGCAATGGATTCTACACTCGAGAAATGTATCAAGTTTAGGACATTTCCTAAAAGTTCTAATACAGAAGAGATATCCAATATCTCCCAAAAATAAATGACGGTTTATTATCATGCGATCCTGGGCATGACCACCTGAAACATTTATTTCACAGAGGTTTTTCTGTGAGGTTGATAACGTTGAGTGAAGGGAAGGCTACACTTACTGACATAATATAATTATAAGAAAATAAAAGTGATTAGATGCGTGAAGATAATGTAAATATGATTGAAAACACACGCTGGGCTGAGACTCTGCCGGATGCTTCTTTGATTGCAAGACCCCCAATTCCCTTTGTTTGAGTGACAGGAGCTGGTTTGGGGATCTTGGGTAATTACTTGATATTACCTTGTGTTTGACTTGAAAATCTTTGCAGATAATAAGCGTGGCTTACAGGGAAATTTACAATCCTTGTCCCACTGTGAAAAATGTTTGAATAATATAATACAGAACAATGCAGCTAACAAATTGGGGGCCACATCTCAAGGAAATTGCATTCAGAGTGAAGGAGATTTTTGTCACATGAGATTCATCCACAACAGACAGTCTTAAATGTAATGAATCTGTAATGTGTTTCTGCTCTGTGATACTCGGCAAGCGTTTTAGGTTCTGAGGAACGAAGGCTTATATCCATAAGAATTTGTGTCTCTACATACTCTAAAGGAGAGCACAAATTGATGCAAATAAATTAATATAGCGAGGTTTCACGCACGTACAACTGCAGCTACTAACTCTAAAACCCTTGGCCTGGATAACTCTGCACATTGTCTGTTAATGATAAACAACCAACATTAACGCAGTGTTCACATTACTCCAAGTTTGTTAGTGGACTAAATAGCAATCTCTTTTTCTTTTTCTTTTTTTTACACAAAGTGAGAGTGCGGGGAAGATCTCCTCCATGTTAATTTAGTCATTTAAGGTTTGCAGTTCTTTTTATCCAGTGCTTGGCAACTGACTCCAGTACAGAGTTAACACAGGCGTTTTTATTGCCTTACTGCTTCATATAAAGGATGAATATGGACCCTCACAAAAAATAACCTTTATTAGTACGGTATACTAAGTGATTGTTATTTGCTCACTGATGTGGTGTGAGACAGTCAAATTCACGCCAACTGCATGAAACACAAGTTATATCTCACTGTAGTGCACAGTAGCAACTAGATGTCATGAAATGTAACAGATATTAAATGTAAGTAGATTAATATGCATTTGGTAAAACCAAACAAAAAAAAACAAATCAAATCACCTAAGTTAGAAGCTGCAGCTCTACAGCTGCCCTCCTCCTACGTGGGTTATTGCCACTTATAGACTGCATGAAATCACTTGCAGGTCCCCTCCTTCTCTGTGGCTCAGCGATTATTGTTATCGATTGGCTGCGTAGTAGCCAGTTAGTGGCAGGAAAGTGCTCCCATAGAAATCAATGGGAGTGCTTTTCCTATATCTGCACGGATGTCTAAACAGAACCCCACTCAGGCCAGCTCTGGAGCTCACTGGTTGTAGGTATATCACCTACACACGCACAGTAAATAGCTGAGGCAGATTCCCCCATGCAGGGGCATACCAAGAGTATTTGGCACCTGGGGAGGATCCTGTATGTGGCACCCCCCCACACAGCATAAATCATATAGCTATACTTAGCCAAACATCAGCATAACTACTACCACTAGACACTGAACCAGACATTGATGGTGGTACAGCATAACTGCTATCATTATATACTGAGCCAGGCATTGACAGTGGCACAGCATAACTGCTATCATTATATACTGACACTAGGGTGGCCATGTTTTCCAGAACACATATAATTTTTCCATATTGCTGACCAGACCAGATAAAGTGCTGCCCTGCAGTATGGATGATGTTTAACTGAATAATTGGTTCCCCACCATGAGTACTGTAGGGCAGCACTTTACCTGTGCTGGTCATCAATATGAAAAACGTATACGTGTCCTGGAAAACATGGCCAATGTGGTCACCCTGAGACAGACATTGATGGTGGTATATAGTGATAGGAGTTATGCTGTACCACCTCAACTATATTGTAAGCTTTGTATTAGTTTGTTATGTGATTTTACTGACTGAATGTAGCAACGCTATGGAATCTGCTGGTGCTATTTATATTCATATAATGTAATGTCTGGCTCAGTATAAAGTGATGGGAGTTGTTATCTACTTTAGAGCATAACTCCCATTAACTATACACTCAACAAAACATTGACAATAGTACAGTACTTTAAAAAAAAGCAGGTAATATGTCAACACTTGAGTATGGAAGGACAGAATGTAGAATCAGAACAATATACAAGGAGAAATTTGCTTTAAGCTAATAGGGCCAATCAGGATCCTTATGCAAAACTATATACGAAAACTATCTCTTGCACATGGATTATATCTTATGTTATATAAACTAAACAATGCAATGTAATTCATTTTCATTCATAAAAACCTTTTGTGGCATTAACACACATCTCTATAATAAGACAGACTTGGGTAACTAAGTGAGTAACGTATTATGTCACTGCATTGTTTTCAAATGGAAGAGCTCAGCAGTGGCTTTATAAAGCTAAATTAACTGCAAAATGCCCACTTACCTTCAAATTAAAATATTCTGTTGAATATAATTGATAACCAGCGTCACACCCTTGAGGCAATTTTGCCGGCTTTTTGGCCTTACGTCCTTGAGGCAATTTTACCGGCATTTTACTGGCATTTTACTATGATTACCCCTTTACTTACTCTACAGCTACAACTAAAAAGCCAGGCAAGGTAAGAATTCTTCATATACTCAGGTTTGATTGGTACTCTTAAGTAAAACAGGTTATACCCCAAATGTTCTTTACAAAGAGGAATCTGAAGCAAGGGGGACATGTCTAGGGATGCACTGGTAAGTCGGGGGAGGGCAAGAGTGGCATATGGGGGGATATAAGGGCTTTCTGGAGGCAGAGTGGCATATAGTGGCATATAGGGGGTTAAAAGGAACCCCAGGGAGGCAGGAGTGGCATATAGGGGGTTAAAAGGAATATCAGGGAGGCAGAGTGGCATATAGAGGGTATAAGGCATATCTAGGTGGCATGGCATCATTTCTCCTTTTCAGGTGACGTTACAGCTCTCCCTTCTCAGTTGGTGTTGTCCATTACATCTTTGTCTCAGGTAGAAGGATAAAAAAAAACTTTATTAGCATACAATTAAGTCACGTTAACGGGTGGGTTTTCCTCATTAGGTTACGGGCTTCGCAGCATTGCATTTCTTTAAGGGTTGTTATAGGTTCGGTACATTTGGTAAGTCACGTTTTCATCAGTTTGCACAGGTATCACGATGTCAGACCTGACACGTCACTCAGGTCACGACGATTTTACCATTGTTTTTATGTCTTGTCATGTAGGGGCAGTCACTTGGTGGCATAAGTTATCAGTGGGCAATTTTTCGTAAATTCAAGTTCCTAGGGGTTAAAGGTAAAAAAAAAAAAAGTCTGTTTTGAGTCGTTGCGTGGCATCTCCCTCTGCCATTCTGTCGGTCAGTTTATTTTCACGGTGGCAGTTCACACTTCACTCACGCGTACTAGCGTTGTTCAAATGTCTGTTTGCCGTCAGCAGTTGCAACATGTGGCACACATCTCACATAGAGGAAGCTTCCGTGAATGAGAACACTACCAGGATGTCGGAGCATGGCAGTATTCCGTCGCTTCGAAGCTGGACCATTCCTAAGCTCACTTCAGAGTTGTTGAGAAGGGGTATCCGTTTTTCGGCTACCGCAAAGAAAGCAGAGCTGTACCGCTTACTCGTGTCAGCAGGCTCTTGCCACGAGGAGGTGTCTATGTCCACCATACAGACTTCCCTTACACAGTTGCATGCCATGATCCACAGCAGGATAGTCCAGTACAGCTAGATGACCAGGCAGTGGCAGATTTAGTCATGTGAGACCAGTTTCTGAGCCACTGGAACAGGATTTTCTAGTTCATCCATTCATTTCTGATGCTTCCGCTGGGACGGGTTTTGCTGCCATTTTGGCCCGAGGAAGTTAGACAGATCCCGGGTTTCATACAGACTTCAGCCTTGTTCGAACAGTACCCCATTGTGGCTGCTGCATACGTGTGGGGTAGTATTATCCGGTAATTAGGTCGCTGGCGCTCTTCGTGTTTTAATTGATACATATCTCAACCTAATCGAGAGATGTCTCTCGCATTTGAGAAATTGGTCATGTAAGTGTTTTTTGTAATAAACCTTTATGTATCATTTAGTTGTGTTGTTTTGTCCTCTTTAGGCATTCCTCCTACGCAGCGGTTATGGCACAATTCAAGCCGCTTAGATTAGTTAGTTAGGCAGGTAGATGGTAGCATGTCATGTAGCTATACACGTCACAGGTAAGCCATGACCACAAATATATATATATATATATGTTATATGTTCATCTTTTTCTTAAGTATCTTCAGCTGTCTGTTCTAGTGAGCCTGGTATTTTCTGGTATTATATATATATATATATATAAGTTATATGTTCATTTTTTTCTTAAATATCTTCAGCTTTCTGTTATAGTGAGCCTGGTGTTTTCTTAACAAATTGCAAGTTAAAGGGTAATAGAAGAAAGTCCCATGGGACAGAGCAGCCCAAAGGGCAGTTGCCCTTTGCCTCTAATGCATATGATAGCGGCATGGCCCCTTTATATTTTCATGGTATCTAGTTTTTAAATGCATGGGAGAATTCTGCAGAACCCCCCATATGCATTTTCCCCGTTCAGCATCTCCCAGATAAACGCTGTGTTCAGCTGCATGTAATAAACAAACACTATGGTCCTCACAATAAAGACATAAACAAAAAATTAAACATAACTGTTTCTTTAAATAAGAAGAGAAACATCTCCCGTCATAGAAAAGCTATTTTATTTTATACCCAAAGGATTTGCTCCTTGGAGATATACTAAGCACCAACTCCTCTTTTAAACATAATAATAATAATAATAACAAAACCCTTTCCACTGTTCCAGAATTATAATGTTCCAGAATTATAGAAGTTCACCTCTTATGTCTCTGGGATCTCACTAACTATGCTCTGCGATTAATTGCCGCACTATAACTAGGATTAAAGGAGAATTTGTTGAAATCCCTTTTCCAAATCTCAACCAGCATCAGTCCTGGACAGTGACAGCTTTATGTCTATTCTCCACACAAATATTTTCCCCAATGAGTTAAAGGATTGCAGGATGAAATGTGATGTGGAATTACACACCTCTCTGTTAATCTGGGGTAGAGTCAAATGGCTCCTTCTTTAGGATTTATGGCTTCTGGTGGCAGAGGATCAGGGGACAACTGATGGCTGATGAGTCCCATCCTTCTGTACCATAGATCTTTTTTTCTCATGCGGCAACAGTAAATCCTTCATTCCCAAATCCCGGTATTTAACAAAGTCAAGATTGCTTTAGTATCTTTTTTTTCGTAATTAACCCTGTTGTTCCCATACCTCCTTCTTTAACAGGGAAATGCTCACTACCCATGTAGGTAGATCTCAATAACTCGAAAATATTCGACTTTTGGTCCTTTTGATTGTGCAGATGAGCGGTGGAAAAACCCAGGCAAAGCGGGGTACCACTGGGTTAAAAGAACAGGTTCATATACACACAGCTGCAGGACTGTATACTTATTAGTATAAGATGCACTCATTATGCCCCAAGTACAAGGCATGGCCTCCCGTGTCCTACAATCAATAACAGGCCTCCTGCATGCTGAGAGACAGCACGGAAGGGGGAGGACATGTACCATAAAAACGGGATCATTCGACTTTAGGCTGTGCGGTGCTAGGAGGACTACACCTTAGTCTCCAAATACCCTGTTTATACGTCAAGTGAGTATGAATGATCAGAGACTCCCGAGTGGTGAAAAACTTTTTTAAAAAACATTTTACCCGATGATTTGGTGTTTTTATTTCTCTGTGTTTGGTCTTTTTTTTTTACGGTCAAGCGTCTGTTATTCTAATTTTGATATAACTGCCTCTGGTTTTACTGTTTGGACACCATGAACATTCACGCTCTTTTTATGTTTCGTTTTTGTAAGCATGAATAGCTGTGACAGTGAGGATGTATATAATGGCAGCGTTGGGTTCCAGACATCTCTTTTAATTTGTTCTTTTACCAAAGCAGCTCCATCCAAAAATAGGCATACTATGGCGGTCAGGCAGCAGAGAGTATAACTCCCACTACCCTCAAGAATGAGGAACATGGTGAAACATAAAGTTGAATATGATGCTTCGGAAAGGTGTTAAATCGTTTAAATATAATAATCTTCAGAACCTGATTATTATTGAGATGTATATACAAGGCATTGCATGTGTATAGCAATCCATTTTGGGAATGCCTGTTATGTTGGCTTAATATCACATGTGGCGTATTAGCCACTGGTGTTGCGTTTTAGCCACGTTGTATGGACTGAAGGTTTGTGGGCGCTTGATGTGGCTGTGTACCCCTCTAGTGTGTTCTGCGGGAAATATCACCTTTTATATTTAAACCCATCATTCCCAGATTTGTAGTACGGCAGGGGAGGATGTAGAACGATTTGCAACATATATGTTGTGCTGGTTTGCAGGTTTTGGTATACATACACCAGGGCCTGATAAGGATAATTATCTTAAGGATAATTGTGCCCCCAGCTGAACATTTTAAGCACAGTTTGTGGGTGATCATGTGTGATCATGTTTATCTACCGATACAATACAACTATGGTGAGTACCCGTTATTGTTATGTAGTAACATAAGCTTTGAGGAGCTAAAATGTCTCTTCTTCAGGATTAATCACAACCTATAAATTAACAGAGACTTGCGTGAACGCAGCAACCTCTGAACCCTAGAATTTCATAGGTAACGGTGGTAATGTTTTTAATCAAGTCTCTCTTGGTCCATTTTACGTAATACTTTACATTTAATAGCTTTCATTCTTCATTTTATTCCCTTAATTGTGCCTCCCTTCCCCCACCGACCTATGTTAAAGCCTCTTTCTCTACCGCCACTCTGTTTTGTTCCCCGGCTCCCTCTTGACTGTGTCGAGTGTGCTCTTAGCATCATGTCGAGAGCAGCACCTGCACCGCAGCGCAGACTCACATCACCGCGTGGATTATCAGGGTCAGCAGGCACATTGAAGGTCTGATACTTTGACAGCCCTTGACAGATGCCTTAGGAGGACATGTGCATGTACCTAACTCCCCCATCCCCGGGGATTCAGGGGCTGTCTTCTAAACCACACACTAAGACAAAGCCTTAACCTTACAGGGAACAATTAAACTAGCAGCTCGTGTCTGCGGGGACAGTTTTCTGTTGCAGGGAGCATCATATATATAGAGAGTGAGTGTCAACGAATTCGGATAGAGCGGAGAATCCTTTGCCAGACATCATGTTTTCCTACGCATGGCGTCTGTCCCAGCTCACTCATGTCATATTGCATTAAATACTGCTGTCTCTCATACTCGGATTCTTTGTGTCACAGAGCCTGGCTGCAATATATTGTATCTCTGCTGACAGCACAAAGATGCAAAGAGGCACCGAGCCACTATAGACTGTCCAAGAGGCACAAATCAGCGCTAGCCGGGGGCAGCCACACTACTTATAAAACCACAGTACTGGTTATCCTTACTCGCCCTTTAGCCAACAACAACTACAATATATAAAATCTACCCCAGTTGCCTAAAGATTTCTCTTTGAGGCCTACTGGGGACACACCGCTGCTTTTGCTGATATTATTTATTGTTTATATTTAGATCAGCTGTTAGTAGGGTTTTGGAGGCAGTGAATGGTGGTGGGACGCCAGAACGATGTATTTAGCCCCTGTCTATTTTTTGTGCGGTAGGATGAGTCCCGTCTGCTACCTACTCACTCCCCGCAAGAAGATTTGGTGAAAGATAGGGGCAGGTGTACACTTCAACCGAGTGTCAGCTTGTCTATTGAGACAGCAGATTGGCATCCGACAGGCAATCATGCTTTTTTATGTTTTCATGCTAATTGTTCTCCCACCACATACTGCTTGTTTGAAACATTTTATGACAATGGAAGCACAATAATGTGTGTTATATACAGATACGCTTGAACCGTTACAGAAAGACAATATTTCACACTCTGGTGCATCTTTGCCTTTGCATTTATTAATTCAAACGCATAGAGGAACAGAGACCAAATACTTTTAAATATCTTCTCATCCAGGCCAGTTATATTAATTTTGTTATGCCAGAGATCAGAATTGTGTTACTGATGTTACCCTTGTCCTTTCAGGTACCAGGTACAAGGTTAATTTATAAAAGATGGTCTTGTACCAAAGGTTTAGCTTACAAAACTTCCGTTCTGTAAGGCTGTATGGCGCTACCATCAGTCCGCCGATGACTACGAGGAGCATTGTTAGTTTACTCTTTGGCATTTTTTGGAATTCATGGTGTTTTGTTGTAACTGTTGGTTTTCCTTGAGACATTACTGCAGACAAAAATACGTGTGTAGAAAAAAAAAGGAGGACCAACGGGGTGCTTAAAAATGTCATTGGGCAGAATTCAACAAAAGCGTATGAATGAGTGCCCAAGGGTACAGTCACAAACATCACATCGGACACACTTATCGCTTGAATGTATCAGATGCGTGTGAAGTGTGTCCAGAAGCTGGGATTACTGTAATGCTCTAAAAATAACTCTCTACATATACACATAGTGTGAGCAATACAACACTTTTAAAATACAGTATAGTTATGTGCCCTATTGCATTTTTTTCGAAGAATTTTAATGGATTAAGTTATAAAGGATATCCACGGATATTTTTTCAAATATGTGGATAAAACCCACACAGGGAACCTTTGTTAACAGAGCAGTGGTAGCTTCATTGGGTCGAAGGTTTCCATCCCTGTTCACATGTTGTGCACCAGCGTGTAGTGAAAACGGTTTGACTTCTGTTTTAACCAGTGAAGGATCTCCAGTTTGTAGGAAATAACCTGATCTGAATCATCTCTAGAAGACAACCACAGTGTTAGTCAACATAATAGTCCATCAATATGTGGGAGCCCCATAATCTTTTACATTTTGAAAGTAATTCCCAAAGACATTTGGAACAACATGAATATTAATTCACCAAGTTCTTCCTGCTTAATGTTTTGAAATGTACTCAAACTCAATCTATGCAGGTTAAATTTAAATATGCAAACATTATAAATCTCATAAGATACAACGTTTTGGGAGCACTAAAATCATGAGGTTTAACTAGTCAACTTATTTGTTTTATATAGCGCCATCCTATTCCGTAGCGCTGTATAATGGGTAGACAGGACATAACAATTAGTATATAACACAACAAAATGATTTACAGAAAAAATATATGAAGAGGGCCCTGCTCAAACAAGCTTACAAGCTAGAGGGAGTTGGGTTGTATTACACAATAGGTAAAAGGGATTTGTTCCACAAATACGCATTTAGAGCATCGATGATCATTATAAAATTGCCCAGGGTTAGCCCATCTGTAATCAGTACTAATTGTTCAACCTGGAAATAATTTTTATCTTTTAATAGATCGGTTGCTATAAAATATAATTTATGGTATCCAATGTATGGAATCATCTGGAGACATCCCTTAAGGGCTGATTAGTGCATCTGTATTAACCCTTCTGTAAAATCAGGTGGAGATTTCTAGAATATACACGTGTCACAACAATTTATCAAAGCATCGTGTATTCATTGTTGCCCACTTGCCATAATCACTCATACGCCTTGGCTGTTTTAATGGGTAATAGCAGGAGTGGCACACGCGTGTTATGACAGCTGTTGATTATGGTATGTCTCATTTATTTTTCTTCTTTTTCTTTGCATCTTTTGAGATGCCATCGTTGAGTTAACGTTAACCTTGTTGCCAAAGAAACATAGTTCTTTTCATATGACAAGTATACAAAAATACTTACTGCAATTAAAATGTATTTCACGTCAGCGAATGGTCAACGTGTGGTGGAATCCACCAAGTCAGCGTTTGCTACAAAATTGTGAAGGCTTTGTGAAGTCCCTTTTATCTTTAGTTATTTATGTTTTATCACAGCCGACATTCTTAAAAGCAGAAAGGAGTTATCACTTAGCTATGAATTTGTTCAACATTTCAACTCCTCGTCTTGGCCATCCCCATTCAGCTTCTACTGCTAGAAGATCCAAGCTTGCACTCCAAAATACTAAATTTGAGTAATTCTGTTAATATCTCAGAGATTTAACTATGAATTGTGCAGGGTCATCTCAGTCCATCTCTTACTAAGGTTGGTCCTTCCTCATGCACTTTAGAGTAAAATTGAACTGTATTTCCTTAACAACCTCCTTAATTTCATCAGTATGGGGGTTAGAAATTTTAGTTTGCAGGGCATCACATTAGCATTTAAAATGGGGGCCTCCCAATGTTTTTTCTGTATGTGGCATATTTATATTGACGGTAGGGTAACTAGCGATGTGTTTTTTCTTAATTGAAGCAGAAAGCCAACGGAAAATGTGGATGGAGTGTTCCTAAATTGCTGTTTTTCCCCAGTGAAATTTACATAAAGCGTTCCCTATAGCTGACTGTAAAGGAATTCAATTTAAGGCCATTTTCCAAATAAATATTATAAAAGAAATGTATCGTACAACTCTATAAAGAACACTTTTTATTATTGCAAGACAGTAATTAATTCTCAGGGAAAAAAAGCCTTTTCGCATTTAATAAGAAACTATTACCCTCCTATCATATTGTGTGAATTTTATTGAAAAATCTGAGATTCCTGAACAAGATGTGACAACTGCCATCCAAACACAAAGCAGTGCTTGAGATTATTAACTCTAGATCGTCAAACTACGCATGAGGTTTCAGGAGGCTATTCCATCACTTCTTTATCTGTGTGCCCATATATATATAGGCTTTCACTCACTAAAACCATTACATTGACATTATTTTAGGACACTGTTGACTGATTATATGTTATAAATCCCCATTTTAGTTGCTTCCTCCACTACCAGGGTAATTCAGATTACAAGCAGTTTCTTTTATTGAAATAATGTCTTTTTGGAACAAACTATGGGTAAGGTAGATATCAATATAACTTGATCCATGTAATATAGTGTTTATCTTACCTGATTTAAAACCTCAGTACTGTATATAGTATTTAACTTTCAACCAAATCAACTGGAAGACTATTCTATAAGATTATTGTCATTACAAATACCCCATGTTTGTTAATGTTCAATTAGCATTTGTGATAACTCTGAATAAAACGGAACTAAGGAACACCCATGAAAAACTAGTATTATTTATATATTTAGCTTCATAATATGCCTCAGTGCTGTATGGAATCTTTTCTGCTTCAAGTAAGCTACTTATAGTATACTTTGCTAGGTACCCTTCTGAAAATGTAAATATTCCACATGCGGAGGAAAAAAATGGTGGGAGGTCCCCTTTAAAGTGGAAATATATTTAATTTTGGTGGTGGATATACAGAGCAGGAAATCATGATCAAAAATACTGTACACCTGTCATGTAAGTAATGATATCACTACAATTATACTGTTACTAAAGCTCTGTTATCAAAGAGACCTCGACATGAGATTTGGAACAAGCTGATGACTTAATAACATACCCATATTAGAAGACAAATTGGTAGAACTTGCCAATTGGAGCGGAGTGAGCATAAAATCATAAAAAACCACCGTACAGAGCAGTACAAGAGTAGTACAGCCAAACACTGGACAACTGCTTGATAATGTGACCACTAGAGTATTAAAGGCATTGGAAACAGCAGTCAGTTCATTCTATCCAGTCCTCTCCTCAGTATAGAGTATCAGGTCGGATGAGTGCGAAGTAATGTTGACCAGTAGCCCACCGGCCATTTGCCCGGTGTGCCAGATGGCCAGTCCGGCCTGTTGGAAGTCAATGGCATTTGATAGGTACACTAAGGTTGTAATATTTAATCTATAACATTTTTAAGTGGCAGATCCTGTGTTTCAAGTCTACTTCAAATACGCTGTTTTCATTTTCTTGTTTCATTTTAAACTAGATATCTAAACCACAGGGATTTTGTTCAAATGGCAATATTTGCATTGGGCCCATCAATAAAGGGAACAATAAGCAAAGTGCGTTGGTGGCATGCTCTCCATTTGGTGGCTGGGTGGTAATAATACGATGCAGAAATATCCACCCTCTATAGGCAGAAAAAGCCACCGTTATACACCGTAACACAAAATATAATATGCATATTTGTCAAGTAATTCTTTAAACATGCTAAATGTTTCAAATCCAAGCACTATTCTTTAGAATTATTCCCATACTGATCATTATACCTGAGCATAAAAACGCAACGTAGGGCTGCAAATATATATTGTTTAAGGCCAAATGATGTGAGTGCAGCCTGAACGTGTCTGCCTTGTTACCCCCAGTTCGGTTCTCAGCATGGATAGTATTAAAGGGATACTACTAGCAAAATAAGCTCTAATTTACTGCTTATGTGAACTATATACATTGTAAGGTGCACCGTGGATACTGCGTGAAGAGCACCCTCTAAAGGTCCAAAATGTGCACTTTTTAACAGCTGTTCACATACTCATTGCTGTTTCATGGGAGAGAGCAGGCTACATTTCCTACCGCTAATACGCAGCAAATGCAACCTTATCCCCATGTCGGCCTAATGTTTAAGCAAGCAAAGGTACAATGTAAGCGGTTAATGCTTGCTTGCCTTGTAGAATTCAGCAATTAATCATGTCACTATAAATATCTTGTACTATAAATATGTATTTTTTTCCTCATAGCAAATCTCAATAAATCTTAATTTAATCGTTCGGTTTGCTTCTCTATGTGATGTGGCCGCCGCTCAACAGGGCTCTGGAATCTATCCGCTCTGACAAGTTGAAGCAATAATCCAACGCGCCTCTGATGGTCTGATCGTGCCATTTGCCTTGACTGCTCAATCTGCCTGGGCTCATTGCTAAGGTAATGGCCTCGCGCAGGCAACGCTGCAAGAAGGAGGGATCAGATGGCCCCCTACAGTCCATTTACTGGACCACTACTTCATATGACCTCCTTACTTTATACTGATACTAGTGATGCTGCACCTCGCCTGGACAGCAGAACATTGCTTACTGTACAAAACACAAGTGGATCTTGTTAACCAGTCTCATTCCAACATTACCTGACCCTGCTACACAGAAACTAATGTGATGCCAGCGCTCGAGTGGCGCTACATTTTAGTGCATTGGGACAGATCATTTCTTTAGTTGAATTACGCAACCTGCTGAGCCCCTCTTTATGTTAGATTACAGCCCCCACAGAGGGTGATGGATACTGTAGTCCAATAGGTTCTAGACCTACTGGACTACACCAAATGAGCCATCCTTGGCCAGATGTCCCATGGCTAGGATTTTTCAAAAATTGACCACCTTCTTATGACCTCTGTGATGATGTCATGTGTTGGGGGAGCTGCGATCACTGTAGACATCACTGTGTTAAGAATGGCCACAAGTACCGTTCAAATCCTCCCCTGCCTTTTACTTGCCTTCTGCCTCTTTAAGTCAGTTTCTTCGTGGTGAATATTGGATCACTATGTGAGCTGTAGCGTCAGAGCCGTTCAATACCCTCGGGAAATTATTTGCTAGTTAAACCACTATGATTACACAAAGGCTGAAACCATCTTAGCAATTATGTGACCTTTCAAACATTACATGCATCTCATCTAACAAATGTGTTGGATGTGTGTTCAACTGAAATTAATCTGTTGTTCTCTACACATCGCTCTGAATTCTATTCCATGTGTACCCTCGGTTTGTGGTATAGTTTATGTTAAGTCTCACATTAAAGAGCTCTGCAGTACGCTGCAGCAGCTTGCCAATATTATTCAATTAAAAGGTTTTATTTCTTCACAAAATAATAATAAATAAAATATTAGACAAAACATGAGGGTACATAAGAGAAGTCACATTATATAAAGACATTTACAAATATAATCTGGTTACCTGGAGGTTTCTGTGCTCTCTGCTCTGTAATCCCCACCAGAGGTGTCTATGTGGGCTAAGTGCCCCTGTTGTGAATGTAAACATCATCTTCGGGGTACTCCCTGTAAAATGACAGGAATAGCAATAGGTTATTGGTCACCCCCCATTTATATTCTTATTTTCAAAGGGTGAATACTACAATAAAGCATTGCGTCTGCATGCATATTCTATCATGCTAAATTAATCTAGCAATCTCGTGCAGGCTTTGTAAGTGTTCTTTAATGCCATGGAATGACAAAAAAAGAGGTCTTATGGCTTCATCACTACGGGGAAACTCTGTGATCATCAATTAGCCTAGACTAGAACGAAAATGATTACACTGCCTGGAAATACTAGTGATAAGTAAAGGTATGGCTATACCCAATCAGAGCAACATATGACCAATATAACTGCCAACAGCGCCCGTCTGGTGTGTATAAAGCGATCTAAATTACTGCAGCTTTTATGTCTTTTATAAATTGTTGGCATATTTTTTTATTACAGCTTGTACAAAACTATTTTTTCAGCCGTGTTATACATATCTGCAGACACTATTCAAATAACAAGCACTGTTTTGATGACACATTTACATATAATACCCACAGTTTCCTTAGCAATGTATGATACCTTTTGGTGTTTGTTTGTTTTTTTTAAACTAAAGAAAGGACCTTTGCACTGAATTTACATAATTGCTCAATGAATACGTCAGCCCTTTATAACACTTGTCTAACTTAGACTATTAGTCCTGTTCTGTGTAGAGCAGAAGTGTAATTCTTCTTGCCGCCACCGGGGTGCGCTCCTGAGCCCAGCGCGGAAAGGTTTAATGTGTGCAGCGATGGAGCCAGCAGTGCCGCTGATACTGTACGGCGCTCCCTCTAAGGCTGTCTTCAGGAATATAAATCTTGCCAGAGAGAAGTCTGTGGAGCCAGCTGGCACTATTCCGTTTGTCTCAGCCAGCTCCGACCTGAAGCTTCACCTGCTGTCTCCCACAGCAGGAATCTCTTTAGCAAGGCCAGCTAATCATGATAGATTGTACTTGGCTTTGGAAATGCCGTTCTAATGCTACCTACAAACCTTCCTATCACATGAAGCAGGCTGCGAAATATGACAACATACATATGTAAAATGCATTTACCAAGAAACAAAGCTGACCTATATAGCTGTCTGCCGTGGCACTCAAAAGGAATAGTGTTTTAGTATGAAACACAGGGTATGCTAGCAATGCATTTCACAAAATCAACAGCTATGCCTTTGATTCATTATGCACCAGAATGAATTTAGAAACATAGTAATGCTGTTAAGTTATATGCATAAACACACTATAAAAAGGGGTTTCTGTGATTAGCTAGATGCTGCATTTAATGAATCCTTATCGCAGAGCAGTGGCGTGCTGCCCGGCTCAGAGACAAATAAAATAAAATAATGTTTTTTTCTACATGATAAATATTAAGCATTTGCCAAAATGGATGTGCTTAGGTTTAAATGCTAACAACAAATCACATTTAAAGTTGTATGTCCATAAAGGGGGAAGTTCTATTTATTATTAAAACTCTCAGTGCTAATATATAAAAAAGCATTTAACGGTATTGCGTACCTGCTGTTTCGGAATAATGCTAGTTTTAATAAAATGCAATGTTTTTACGCTGATATCTTAACTCAATCTACAAAACAAACACATTAAGCTCTTTTCGCACTGCCTAATGTAACAAACCTGTCACTCTACCCAAATCCTGTATTGCACAATACTATACATTATATATACCAGTTTAATGTTATGACCGTTTAAAACAAGCAATAAAGACATATTACAAACTCATCTTTGGTGTGTATAACCATTAAGCAGCACTTGCAAGGCTGGGGTGAGGATACACAATTAACGTAAGAAATAGGTAGATTTGATAAACTGGCTGAAGCTGTTTGCCCTTTAATGATGGCGGACGACAGCACAGTGAGATTTGTGGGTAAGGGTTGAGTCCAAATATCATGTCTACCAACAATGGCAACCTTGATGTTTGCACAAATATGCTGCATATAACAATTAGGAACAAAATTCCCTTTTGCCGGGTGCTCCTTTACACTACACTACATGTAGTGTTCAAAGTGAAAAGAAAAATAGTTGTTTGTACCATGGGACTGGTTGCAATTTTGGAGACCCATAGGTTATAAATGGTATAAATGACATTGATAATGTTTAAGGTGAGGCCTTAGACTGGAGCATCTCTATAATAAGACAGACTTGGGTAACTGAGTAACGCAGTCATCCCACTGGTTTCAAACGGAAGAGCCCAGCCTACGGTGAGAGGCGGCGTGTGGAATTTGCTTGGTGGCGGGTGGAAGGTCCCCCTATCTATGCTTTAGCAGAGAGTGAGAGGAAGAGGTAATACATTACCATCCTGTTCACAGGTACTTTGTCTGCGGTACCACAGGTTTTATTATCTAGTATGAAAACAGATGGACATTGCTGTTTTGAGTGGCTATATATGAGTGCACACTCTGAAGACACAGGGAGTGGGACCATGCTAATTTTAATCTGAAGCTCCTTGCCACGTGGAGGCTGCAGAACACATGCAGACCCTTTCCCGGAGACTGCTTCAAAATCCAAGCACGTTTAGATAATGACGTTGGTTTGTCTAATGCAGGAACAAGATTGGAGGGGGGAGGGGAGGTAGGACCAAAACATCTTACAAATGTCAGCTGAAAAGTGGTGACAGAATTTCAGAATGTCAGACAGAATATGAACGTGTTCAGCACAGATTCATAGATATAGGCCTCAGTATAAGAACACTGACATCCAGATCACCATCTGAATGCATTATAGATATTTAGAATATAGGTTGTTTTGCTACATTTGAATTTATTACTGTTTGTTCTCCTGGACATTCTGCAAGAATGCCACAAGTAAGCGGGTAGTTGTAAGCAATACTTTGGGTGCTATTTAAAAAAAAAATAAGTATGTAACCTTTTGGAATAAAACCTTTTCCTCTTTAAATTTCGTGAAAGAGAAATCAGCTTATCTCTGTGGCTCGTGCAAAAGGTTAACCTGCAGAGTGTGGTGCAGAAGGTACTGTGGTACTTGGTATAGCACAGGAAGAACATCCATAACCTGATCAGAAGAGATTTGCCTCTTTAAAACATAGGCTTTTACAGCGTGCTGTTAAGCAAACCTGTACTGTCTTTGTTGATTTAGTTACTAAAGTGGACTGTTTATCTTTCAGGCTGGACACACACAGTGAGGTATGGAGTGAGCATCACAACGATAAATTGATGGACGTCCAGGAGGAAAAAGACTCTGCCATAGAAGGAGCCAGCACCCTTCTCATTAATGGGATTAATGGAAATGGTAAGGGCACTTGATTTTACTCTGGTCCTCTGGTTATTTAATAGCGGCAGGCTACGTAGAAATACACACATATATAACTAGGGTTTATTATTTTTTGATCGGTTAAGTGTAGTTTTTGTTTTTTGGGAGGGGGGTGAAAACAAAAATGTTTACAACTTTTCTGTACACTCTTGGTTTGGGTTTAGTTATCCCATAATACATTTAAGACCCCAAAACAAATATTGTTGAAATAACATTTCTTAACCAAATACAAATCTCTACTGAAATATATAATTAGTTTATGCACTTGGCAGTCCATCCTCTACAATGCAGAAGCCATCAACAATCGTTAGCAGTCATTCCGTTGAATTGCCGTTAACGATTGTTAATGGCTTTTGCATTTTAGCAAATGTGCCCCACTGTGTATTGATGTTTATACACATTTGTAGGTTGAAAAGTGTGATAAACGATACATGTGAAACATTGTGTCTTCCTCCCCACTGTAGAACGGCATGATCCTGAAGATGATGTGAAATCCTACGATGCTGCAGATGCTGTTGTCACGTTCCCGGCCTTAACACAGAAGGAAATTCACGCCTGTCACAGAGCATTGCCAGCCCTTACTTCTAAGGAGCCCTGTTTGCTGAGCCCCCCTTCTCCCTTGAGGCTTTCTGATGCAGCTGAACACATTGTCAGTGACCCCTCTGCTCAGGCCATATCTTTGACAACCTGTGCCACCAAAGGTCTGAGTTCCTGGTCATTACCCAGTGACAACGATAAAGCACCATTTAGTATCATGGAACCTGGGGCCATGTCAGCTTTAACTGGTGACTGCTTGATGCAACAGAGTCGGACCTGTTTAGGTTGTTTCATAGAATCTAAAGATGGAGTGGACCCTGAGCCTGGCATCAGTTTGAAAATGGGAGATATACACAGAGACTTTGACACATGTCCAGTGTCTGACATTGGGATTCACTGCATGAGCACAGGGGACAGTTTGAAATACGGCGATCAGCTCCTGTCGGACCAGCTACTTAGCTTTCCTGTTCATAAATCCCAGGAAGTGGACAAAAGAGACCCAGAAAGGTCTGACAGTGACTCAGAGGACACCACACAAAAGAACTATTATGAGGGATTGCTGCTGGACAAATGCAATGGCGATGAGGCGTTACTGTCCAATACAAACCAGGAATGGGGTTATTTTGAGTCATTCATTAGTGAAAGCAAGATTGAGCTACTAGACCTGTGCTCAAAGAATGAGTTGTCGGTTAACTTGTTTTCAGAGGAAGATGTAGATAATTACATGTTTGATGATGATGACTCGACACTTGGCAGTGACGTGTGCTCTTTGAAGATCAGGTATGAATCGTTCCAGGATAATGTGAGGGAGAAGACAAATTCTCTACAAGAGGATGCCCAGTTCAACTTCTTCCCTAGTGTTTTCACTAACTGCACCAAAAGGGAAAACAAGAGCTCCAGGAAGGGGACTGCTGCAGATCCTGGCCACTTCAAACTCGAAGAAGGTGAAATCTGGGAAGATGAAGACGAAGAGGAAAATGATGAAGATGAGAATGAAGAGGTAAAATCCAGTCTGAGTAAAACTTGTGGTAGCATGGATGTTGTGCAGTACATCAGCGCTAAAAGAAGCCACTTTTTGGATTCAGTTAACTCAGCTGAGGACTCAGGAGAGTACAGCGATGATAGCTCATGCAGTGAGTCTTCCTATGATGTACTCGGAGATATCAAAGACTGCACCAGGTTCCTGTCCCGTGAGCACTCCCATTCCCTTATACAGCCTAACTATGGTCTGAGGGTTAAGAGGAAAGTTAGGTACAGCGATGACTATTTGTATGACGTGGATTCCCTTGAAAATGAGAAAGTTGTAGAAAAGAAAGAAGGCGTCCCAGATGGACCAAAAGAAGAAGATGATGATGACTGGTGCCCCAAAAAACGGAGGAAAGTTTGCAGGAAGGAGCCTCCTGTCATTATCAAGTACATAATCATTAACAGGTTCAAAGGAGAAAAGCACATGTTGGTCAAACTTGGAAAACTTGACCCCAGTGAGACAACAGTAAACTTGAGTGATGAGCATATGGGGAAATACCAAAAGCTCGCACCTCTAAAAGACTACTGGGAGGAAAGGCGGAGAAACATGTCAGCTTTATGTGCAAAAAGTAATCCCGATGGCTCCGAAAATCCAATCCCACCCAGAAAGCGGAAAGGTCAGTTAGCAAATCGACACAGGTTACAAAGGATACAAACCATTGAGCAACCTTTGAGCAGGGAAATGTTTTCATCGTATGATCATCGACAGGCATGCAGCAGTAAGGATGATGGTTGTCTAACTGACTTAAATTCACTAGCCATAGAAAACGCAAGCTGCATCAATGGATTACACTTAAGCGACATTGCTGAAGTTAGCTCTGTAAAGTCCCGATCCTTAGAAAGGGAACTTCGAGGCGCAGACCGAAAAGTCATAAGGAGGATTAAATTTAAAAGTGAAGCCAGGTTGAAATGCAAACAGATCAAATTGGAACAGGTAGATGACATCACACGTGATACAGCAGACATCTACCCAACCCTTGAGAACCAGGACTCTGTTGTACTCTTGAAAGAGGAGACCATTCATGTTGCATCAGATAATTCCCATCCAACTCAATGCCATCCAGATAGTGATTCTAAAAATTCTTCTTTCCTACAAGCCACCTGCTCACCCAGCAAGCCAGTGCCATCTGCTCATATGAGTACCAATGTACCCGTTCTCCCTGGAGGCTATCTACAGACATTGTTAGATGCATCAGATTCATCTGGTAGCACTGTTATCACTTATTTTGCTCCTCATCCATTAGGGCAGCAGTCAGTCGACAACATTCAGACAGAAAAACAATTCAGTTCCCTGCAACTTGCACAGAGCTGTGTGCTCTCTCCCCCTTCAGAGTCCGAGCTGCAGCAGTCACCCCATCAGTTAGATATGGAGCAGAACTTTCCAGACATGTGGCATGACAAGCCTTCCAGCACTCAGACTGAGTTCATTGCAAACCTTAGGGAAGTGTCCATCATATCCGGGGACTTTGCTGGTTCTGCAGATGTTTCCGATGCAGACATCACCGCCTCTGGATACAGTCAAGTTCATCCAAACAGCAGCAAGCAGCTGTATCACAAAACATATGTGCAAGAAGGCCAAATTCAACAGGATGAGTCTTATCAGCCTTGTCATTATAGTGGTGGAGATGGGTGCTTCACTTTACAGAGAGGCACACTTAGCACAGACAATGGAAGGCTTATTAGTTTTGACTCTGTAGGTTCACTGTCAGTTAGCTCCAGCAATTACAGCTCTTTAAGCTTGAAGTCTTGTGAAAAAGATGGTGAAGACGAAATAAGTGATGATTTCTTGGCCCACTGCAGCCCGAAGCTTGTGATTCAACAGAGCATTGATGAAATCACACCGTTGAAGGAATCTTCTGACCTTCTGGATATATCTAATTTCACCCCCGATAAATTTCGCCATTCTTCCCTTTCTGAAATGTCCCCACCAGATACACCTAACCTCTCCCCTCAGATTGCAGGCACAGAAGGGAAGCCTGTAGCAAACCTAAAGGCCTTCCAAAATAGCACCCAGGTGGTGCTCAATGGGTCAGAGAAGGCAAAATGGAATTGTACTGTGCTTCCTTCACATGAGCAGGCCAACAACGGCTTTGCAATGAATAACCACCAGTTTCAGTTCCATATGTTCAACGATGAGGATTCTGTCAGTGTCTTGGAAAAGGGCCCATGCCTACCAGTATTTGATGATTCTATGGGTCCTGTTCATACCAACGGTAAAACATCAAAATCTAAAAAGAAATCATCAGCCAGTAAAAATGCAGGTGCCAACCAAAGCTCCCCTCCAAAAACTAGCAAGAAGAAACCCCCCAAGGCTAGCAAGGGGGGAGATAAAACACAAGCAAAGACACCACGGCAAGCAGGCCCCAAGACATCCAAGAAAGGGAAAAATGCAAACAATGATAAAATCCAAAGTCCTGGGAGTCAACCGGATTCATTAAATAATGCAACTCCCACCAATAAGGCTTTAGAAGATTGCATGCCACATTATGGGCCCAGCTCTTCCAAAGCAGGAAAACACATTGCTGGTGTTAATGAATGGACGCTTGATAAAAGTAACAATGGTGTGTGGCCTGATCCAAGAGCAGGCGGTGGCAACAATCTCCTTGATGATGATCAAAGGGAATTTGAGGAACCTTCTAACATTCTGTCCAATATTGCATCAGGTATGGCTGATGTTCAAAGGTTCATGATGGCCTCCATGGAGCCTTTTTATAATCCAGTGAATCATAACAGCATTCCTGACATCGTCATGTCTCCAGACTCAAACAGCCTAAAATTGAAGACTCTTAAAATCTTGGCTGGGACCCCACAGGATTTCAAAAAGAAGGTGAATGGAAGCTCTCCTGGGGGCTCCAAGAAATCCACAAACAAGGGCTCAGGTAAGAACACCACAAAGTTTGGGGTATTTGATCCCAGCTGCTATGGAGCTAACCTTCACTCAGCCTTTTTTGATAAGAACTTTGGAAACCTAAGTATTTTAACAAATAATGTACCAACCCACAAAAAGCTGTACCGTCATAAGTCAACATCAAAATCTCTGCGGGATGAAAACTGTAAGGGGAAGAGAATGGACCAAACTCACAAGGACCCTTCGGTCACAGCTGCATTTGAAAAACTGAGGTAATGCTGCACCAAAGTGGCTCAAACACATCTTTTATTTCCCTTGCACCTTCTAAGCCTGCTGGTCTCTGTTTAGTTCTCCCTGAAAGCAAATCTTCAGAAGGTTAAAAGCTGCATGATAGTCCTTGCCTTGCAAATACAGAAAAGGCTGTGCATGACATATGCTAACATGCTACCTAATATGACTGATTTCTAACTTGGTGGGGTTTTACAGTGACAAAAAAAACTAAGAAAGCCTCTATTTTCTGCTGTTTGGCTTTTTTTTTCCTTAAGAAATATTATGTGCTTCTTTGTTTGTACCACTTTTTTTTTTTTTCAAACTCCATGTAAAAACAAAGAAAAAGTTACTTCTAAAAAAAAAATATGCATCGAAAACCACAATGTGGAGTGTAAAGGATTTTTTTTTTTTTTTTAAAAAAAACCCACGTTATTCAGCTTCATGAGGTCACACGGTGTGTTTCTCAGCTCCCCCTGCTGCGTGTTTCCAGATCTGCATTGCAGAAAAAGATGTGTGAAACTGCATTTATAACCCCATATGGATTATCAAGATGACGCCGAGCATTTTTCTGCAGGGAGTCAAGAATACATTCAGAGCAGAAAAAAAAAAGGAAAAAATTTTTGAAAAAAAAACATTTTTGGTTTTAAAAAAGACATTTTTTTTTTCTAAAAAAAAAAAAAAGATAATAATGATAATAATAATTGATGTTTATGTTTTGTTTCTTTGGGGAAAAATATATGCCTTGTGGTTTGTTGATATGTTAAGTGCTGAAGAACCAGGGTTTGATTTGTGATAACTTGTTTGAAGGGCAGCTTAATCTGGTATTCTCTGTGAAAGACTGTTTTAAAGTCATACTGTTGTACAGTAGTTAATGCACTATTACAACCCACAAGAAAGCTAAAATTGTGCCAAACTGGTCGGTGACTGTAGATATTTTTATGATATATACAAATATATATTACAGCATTTAATTGGTGGATATACTCTGGACCTGAGCCTTTGCTTTACTGCAAACATTCCAAAACATATATATATTTGAAGTCACCCTGCTTGAGAAGCACCTAACACTTTCAAAAGTAACATTTTTGTTTTTTGCTTTAACATTTTACCTAACTGCGTACAATGTGCCATATTTTCTTACCTCAAAGCATAGACTGAAGGTAATGTGAAAACAAGAAAACTACTTAATGTGACATCATCCCACGTCAAAGGGAGACCAAAGCTGACAAATATTCACTTTCAATGTCTTAAGCTCGTTTTTTTAACCCGTTCAGAGCTGGAGTGATGGCAGTGCATTGCAGAGCAAACATACCTTGAAATTATTTGTTCAGGCGCCTCTAGCTGTAGCATGATTCTCGCTACTGCTTTTAACCTTTAAAATCCGTATTTTGGAACTGTAGATACAGTTATTATATTGCCAAATAAGTATTTTTCTACGTTCTTGAGACTTTGAGGGATGCCGGCTTGCCTGTGTTTTTAATTTAGGCTTGTGTGAGCGCTAGTTTACCACATAGATGGATAAGCCAGAGATTTTATTTCCACCTCTGCTTAAGCAGGTATCTCATTACGACTGACCTCCCGCCCTTGAAGACTCCAGTCTGAAACCTCATAACAAGGCTGTTTAAGGTGATATCTGTTTGCGTTCATGAGACCTCTGAGGTAGTCAGTAAAAAAGTGATTGATTAAAATAGTGCTTCATATAATTCACATCATTATCTGTATGTTTACATCTGTCGCTTGTGTTTGATCTGTGAGAGGAATCTATTCAATGTTTTTCTGTGTTTACAGAAAAACGTGATTTTATTTTTCTTGGAAAAATGTGTTCCTGAGCTGCAAGTTTCAAACATACTTCGAAAAAAATGATTATTTTGTTGCCATAATAACTAATTATTGTAAGTTTCCCATATGTATATGCATGCACTCTCTCTTAGCCACGGAGTTCCAAACTAGTCCATGAGGGCCAAAAAAATGTCAGGTTTTCTCTTTTTTTAATGTAACATTACACTGTAGGAAGCTGCAAGTCCCCTTAAAAACATACCTTTTTGGACAGTTCTTTTCTATTATCCTTGCAATGCCTTGGGTGGAATGAGTTAATTTGCCAATTAAGCAGTTGCTGGTGGGAAGTCACCTCTGTCCAGCATTATACGTCGTTTTTACATTGGCCAAGCCCTATTACAATGTTGTTGGTGTGATATTACCAACATTTTTATGATGAGGTTCCCAAAATATTATATTCTGCGGTAATATACTTGGGAGTTTCTATTGTTTCCATATCCAACTGCGCTGTCTTGTGTGGCTGATGTAGGACTCTTGCCACGTGTCATAACTGTGTGGGTCTCTTGATATCCCCCAAAGAATGGCTAATCATTGTATATTTAATCCCCAAAATATGAAATCCCCCTTAACCGTTGACACACGCAGGGGCAGAAAGCTATTCCTCCGTCTCCCCAATGGTAAGGAGCTCGATGTGCCAAGATGTTGTTTCTGTGGAGGGCACGTAGGACATCTAAGCCTGCAGTAAAGGGATGTAAAGTGTTTAAAATAGTTTACATTATTTTGGGTCTATGCATGGAAATTTTACACAGGGCATTTTGCAATAAGCAGGATTTTAGAAGCACATCGAGAATATGTGCCTGAAAACAGTGATATATTAAGTTACTCTAATCTAAAATTTTATCCACATTTGTAACAGGCCAAAACAATGTATATTTTAATCCTTTAAGTGCCAGGGTGGCGTGCAATTCTGTTCTGGGCCCTAAACCATGGCAATTATCTTAACCTCCTTTCTAAAAGGGTTTTAATGGGAAAGATAATCTGTTATGCTGCATTTGATAATGCTACCATGCGGTAAAGGGAGGGGGAAATCACCTTTTCTTTGTAGGTTTCTATTAAACGGTGGCATAATCAAAGTGACATATGCTTAAGTGGTGCTGTCCTTACACCTAAAGTATTGGCACCCTTTTTGTAGTGCATGGTAGTAAGTGAAATAAAAAGGCAATTAATTTAAAATCATTTCCATTGAGTGGCAGATGGTTGAGCACTGCATTCACCTATAGTGTGTTGTTTAACTCGCCCACTGAAGGGGTTAAGTTGTACAATGGGTCTGATTCTACATCTGTCTCCTTACAACAGAGAATATGCCCTGTCTGTGTGTCTCACTCGATCCTGTGAAACTAAATAATTCGAACGATCCTGTGAAACTAAATAATTTGTTCGATATTAACATATTGGCCCCAGAAAATCGCCCAAAGAAGTTTTTAATGCCTTTAGTTGGGCTGGAGTTCATAGACTACGATGTAGAGTCACACAAGCTCTCAAGACCTTAAATCCCCTTACTACAGCACGTATCTTGACAGTGCCTTTTACTACTCCCTGCTGTGCTGAGACGTCAGATAAAGTCAGCTACCCCACTGTCACCACATCTGTTCCACCGAGGATATCAGGGACACACAGCCATCCTCTCTGCACAAACCCTTCATCATCCATCCGGCAAGGACAAAGAAACTCAATGACACTTAAAAGATACCCAGAAATGGACTGCTCCAATTTAAAGAGAAGGTGCCCAATACGTAAGCTTCCCTTTGTTGTAACCTATAACAACATTATAGCATCACTAAGGATTTTTGGAAGAAAGGACCTCTTGAGATCTTGAAAGCTTATGTTACTATTCATCCTACTCCATGAAATCTAGTCCACTAAACGTGATCGCAGGCATGTTTGGTTGTTCATTCGATGAACTTGATACCATATAACACCAAATGAGGCTTTCAGAGGAAATACTAAATGCACTAAGCATTGTATCTTAAATAACTTTATCTTTTATCTGCTTATCGATTAACATAGTTATAGGTTCCCATTGAAAGCAGGGCACTGTGCAATGTTTGGGATGCTTTAATGTTTCTATTATATTGTGTTTACTGCCTGCCTATTAATTACAACTGCATACATCATTTCCAATCTATAATGTCCTCACATTTCTAAACAGTTATTAGGTAGAAATTATATTTACCAGCTGTTTGTTTATACTTTAATATAATGGGATGACTTGATTTAATATACCGGATGGCTGCATTAAATCTGGGCCATTCTCCATGATGCAGCTTTAAATGCCTCCTCCGGTTACAGTGCCATACAACGCACAATGGTCACGGCACTTATATGCCTCTTCTGTCCTCCAGGAAGACCTGTGCACATATTGGGCTAAGTAAATTCAGATACTTATCTATAAATGTGCTTTAAAAAACAAGTCAAGAATCCCATTTACGGTGGGATAGGGGTCAAGCCAGACAGTGGAAAGTTTTTAATTTTTAGATAAAAGTTAAACCTGAGAACGGAGATCGACATCTATGTACAAAGGAAGAACAAACATAACAAATCTTTAAAGGCTGTTCTTTTTTTTTTGCCAAATGTCTTATGGGTTTTTACGTGGGCTTATATTTATCAGATTTTAACGAATGAAGATTTTCTGCAACTATTTCCGCAGTTCACTATAGCTTGTTTGGCCGTGGCTACCAGACTGTGACATTCATTTATGTTTTCAGATTTGTCTTTTGTTTATTTCAGCTTGTCAGTGTTAAAAGATAAGTGTGAATATCCAGTAAGACACAAAAGAGCCAGGGCTGGAATTTATTATCACTTGCCTCAGCAATAGTTCTAACCAAAAGTGTCAAAAATAAAACAAACCACCATGTTATTTTAATAGGTGATTGTTGTTTTATGAGATCATTTTTAGTACCCAACAAGGGCTTCTCATTGTTGTTGGTTTGACGTCGCATTTCATTTCATTTGTGATGTAAGGAACCACCATGCAATGGTGGCATAAATCTTTCATAAGCCTATGCCAGTCCCCATCCACCAAAGCCCCTACCCTTCAAGGAGCTACATCCCCAATGGGGGGCCACTGGAGAGCTGCCCCACAGCAGCTCCCACATAGGCGCACAACCAGTTACAGTCTTGTATACCTAGGTGGTAATCCCTGTCATGTGAAAAGGTTTATCCTTTGAGTTGCTCATGCATTTAGCATTCAATGAATTTACTGTTATGTTGGATGAGATGCAGAGGCAACTCACATAGTGACCCAAAATATATGACACCCGAACAGTGAGTGTCAGACAGAGCCCAATACCTGTGTGAACAAGGTATGTACAGAAACATCATATGAGTCTCTGGAGTAACCTATGCATACATATGGAGCAGGGGGCTGGCAACATACAGCCTAGGGGGGCAAGTCTAACCAAGTGGTCCAGTAAAGATACTTGGCAAACTGATATTACCTACACATTCAAAGTAGAGAATGCTTAGTAAACTTGCAAGCAGGGCCCTCTTTGTCTAATTCATTGGTTTGTCTATTGTATGAAGTGCTAAGTAAATTGTTGGCGCTATATATATAAAAGATAATAATAAAATGATGACCGAATGCAATTTGAACAAAAAAAGCTTTAGATACTGCCCCAAAATATTTCGATCAGAGCAGCGAAGGGTGCTTACCAGCCTTCTCCGTTAATATACACTTTAGACTAGTTGGGTAATATCCAAACCATTGTGTTTTTGTTTCATTTTTATTTGGAAAATGATGGTAGAAGCGAAGAATTAGTACTTGTATAGGTATATTTTGTTTAAGATCTACAAGACTAGCTGCTAATGTTGTTAGCTGTTTTTCCACCAGAACGCTTTAGGTCCCTAATGAATTTTGTAACACCGACCCCCCCCCCCGTCTCCCAGTGTTACTATGTGAAACCTCCATCTAAGAGCTGCCCGTGTCAGTTTGATGATATTGAGCCTAGCTGCTAGGAGAGAGTGCTCTGAATGCCTGTGTACACACAAGGGCCACACAAGGGCCACACATGCTGCCAACTGACGAAGACAAATGAGCACAAATTTCACACTACAGGAGTTGGCAGGAGAATTGCACCTTTAACCCACGGACATTACTATACATTACTATACATTATGTAAACCGCATGTCAGCGAACTTCTGCTGCAAGATGAGCTTGGATGGCTTTATGCAATGCACGGTTAAATAATGTCTACTGAAAGTCCCATCACTAATTGAACCATGCTTTATGCAGGGCCAGCTCAGCCTGTCTCGGAAGAGAAACATACCACTGATGACCCTTAAACACGCATAATGTATTCAGTAAGTCCTTGTGCTTATAACCACTTTAATGAATAAACCCCAATGCTGCTGAGTATCTCTCCCCGAATAATCAGAGTGAATAATTGAATGAGAGCCCCATTAAGCTGCAGTAATTACAAGCTGTACACTAGGGCATGGCCCAGACAAGCAATAAAAGTGGGGGATGACCTATCACCCCTTAACACTTGACTGTCTACAGATAGCTTAGCGCTAGAAGCAGACTAAAGATGGACCTGCAAGTCCATCTTTAGTCTGCTTACTGACAAGTCAAATTATAGCTGTAACATTTCCCCCCTCATCTGTTCATATTTTTGTTCTCTTATTCTTCAACCGGAGTATATTGCTGCGTTACAAATACCAAATAAAAACAGTTTCCCATTTTTTCTTATTTTTAGCGTTGTGCCGATATAATACAGATCATTATATATTGATATAACGGCATCATATTCCACAACAATATTCATTGGGTAAATTGACATAAGAAGAGGGCCCTGCTCAAATGAGCTTATAACCTAAAATGTAAGCTCCATCTACTTTTCAGAAATATAAATCATTCAAGCCCCGCACATCGCATTGTATTCATTACATGCAGCGTTGGTTCTGCTGCATTCTGTGGGGGATATTCATTGATGTCCGTTACCCTCTTTATCAAAAACCAGCCTGTGAAATAACGCAGCATGCAGTCACATTTCAAATGAGTAAAGAATAGATTTGATGAATATATCCTAATATATGACTTGAGACGTGAGATTTTCGATCGATTTTTCTCAGGTGAAATATACTTTAAAAATTCACAAGAAAATAGGGATTAAGAGCCATGAATATAAAATAAATCACTCTCTTCTACATATAGGGCATACTCAAAAATTGAAGCTATCCTTAAAAAAAAAATAAAAATCAATTTTTCAGTTATTTCAGACACAGTCACAATTTTCAGTATTAGTAAAATGTGCGCTAGAAGCATCCGTGTTATTTCCTAGCACTCCTCGTTAGAGGCTGCTTGTGCGTTAGTGTTACATGTAGATCGACGTATAACACAGAAGTCTATTAAATCACTGATTAGGCAAAGCTTCACGAGCAATGCAATTATCTCAAAAAGAGAGCAGGCTTACTTCTAAGTTATGTTAATGGACTTTGCTTCTACTTTAGTGCAATAGGGTAAAAAAGGATGCCTGCGTCTCGTATCCTCCTTGCAGGTTGTAGGCACATTATAACAGGAGATTGCATCTGCAAGACTCAAAAATATGATTTAATGCTGCTGTCTTCTCCAAGGTGGCTGGGCCAGAGATAACGGGCATGATCAGTTCTTTGTTATAGAATTAATCGGTCTCTAAAATCTCAATTAATAGGCAGCTTAGGAGCACATATTACACTGGTCCCTAACTCTTCATCTCAAGATCCCCCAAAGATCCTGGCGTTCAGTATATGCTTATTAGCCAGAGCCATCCTTCGGGAGCGCTGTCCTGTACCCCAAGTTTTATAGAAGACTCACATCAATATATGCCCTAGCTGCGTGTGCATCATATCCTACCTGTTTCAGTGTTAACCTATGTTTGTCACGTTATTTGTTCATAAATCTGTACCACGCTCGTATTTCACAAAATCGTCTCAAGAATTTGCAGCTCTTTCTGTAAAATAATCTACCATGTTTCGAGTGCCATAAAACAGCCTCATTCCATATAACTTAATACTTCCTATCATATATCATATGTCATGAAAAGCAAACATTTGGTAAAAATAACGATAATGCACCAGCTTTTTGTGTCTGGAAGACAAAGGTAATTATTGAGGCACCTTTTCCTCCAAAAACAGCCAAGTTTTATTTTACAGAAAATGTATATCTGTTATCTGTGTTTGATACATTTTCATACATGGTTTCATGGCGGTGTGAAAGTTTCCTTTTTACAATGGATAAAACTAATGCAAAAAAGCAAAACTGATGCCAAAAATAACCAGAACGTCGTGGAAATAAACATTGAAAAATGAATGCACCCATTCACCAAATGGTTCGTGAAAACACCTGATTGTGCAATAGAAATTCTTATTTACTAAAGCTGTTTATTTAAAGAATAATGATCAGATCTATTATATATTATAAATCGTAGGAGTTTTTTTTTTATAATAAATAAATTAGCGAGACGGATTTATAAAGTAATACCCCACGGAATCCTAGTTTTGTGACTTTTTTGTAATGTGTTAGGGCTTTTCTCATTTTGCAGTATAGGATTCTTCAGTCACCTTCGCATTGAGTGCCTGAACTAATGGTTTTTCCTCCCTCTTAACAATCTTTACATAGAAATATGCGAATATTGGTCTGTGCCACCTAATGATCATCTGTAAACATTTACGCTTGTATTGGCCCTGCTCTAATTTTTCACGTCTTAGAAGAAGAACCCACTCCTTGATTGGTACAAACGCCATTGATTGCATCACGCTGCACGTTACTAGAAAATAATAATTTCATCATTCCAAAAAATGATTTGCTTCTACTTGATACGTACTTTTATACGTTTTTGGTAATCGAATGAAAACGTTGTGTTTCACGCTTATAATCTTCTGTACAGCAATGCAATGCTATCTCCTCTAGCAGTGAAAATGGTCATATTTTACCAACTCTTTAAGAGAAAAGTCCATAGTAAACACATGAATTTTAAAGTCCTATACAGTTAGTATACTACTGGCCTTCTGCGTTCTGCTACTTTTGCCTACAGAGGTTTGAATGTATTGCTTTTTTTTATTTTCTTATTAGTGTATGCACCTTTAAGACTCCCTATGGTTTAACCTGTGCAGTGCTGGATACGTCCGAATCACATAGCTGTAGACTTCCCAGCACAAAAGGGTTTTTAAGGTGCTAACGATCATTTCTGTTTGCAGTTCCCTCTCTGAGTATTATATGAAATCTTATCAGGCCCCTTATATGAATGTAAGAACAGATGTTTTGTTTATCATGAACTTCTGCAATGCTAATGATTTGCCTTTATTTCTTTTAGAATAAGCTTTATAAATATCTGTAGAATCAATTGAAGTATAATTCTTTAAGGGATCACTCTAAGACGCCTACAAAAACTTGTATATTTTTAAGTGTGCCAATTTGTAATATATTTTGTAAGTGTATATTTTTCTTAGAAAAGTGCTGTGAAGTGTCTGTATGTGTGGGTATTCCTTTTTTGGCACCCTGGGGTGTCCTTAAAAGGATATATACTTAAAGGTTTCTGGTTTTAAAAACCAAAATACAAAGAAAAAAAAGTACATTTTGTTGGGAATTTTGTAATAAAACCAATATTGTGAAAGAGTGTAGTGATTTCGTGTAAAGATTCATTGAGAATTTTGTGAGCTCTTTGCTGTTTTATAGATTCACTTGTAAATTATTCTTGTAAGATTTGAGGTTTTGTTGTTCTCGTTGCAAAGTTTTTTCAATATTTGTGATTGATCCTGTATGGTGAAAATGTCACATTGTTAACATGCTGAGTTTTGGTATATTGTTTATGGAATAAATAAAAAAAAATCTGTTCTTAAGTTTATACATTTTTTGACTGAAAATGAAAGTCCTAAAGCAAATATGTTGCTTGCAGATTCTATGTAGTAAATCATCAAATGTGCAAACCAAATGGCTCTAATGCTGGCCCTCATGGCAACCTTGACTTTTCATTATTTAAGGATACTCTTAATTGAGTCATCTGCATTCGAGCAGGGATATCAATCATACTATACTGGTAGTGAAAGCACCAGCTGGGCCTGCTATATGCATACCTGGGAACTTTCTAAAAAAGCTGACCCTGGGAGTCTTTAAAAACTATGCATTTGATGGCCCATCATGTAGATTCTATGTAGCAGCTCATCCAACATGTTACCCAAATTACTCTTTAGCACATTTTCTCATGGAAACCTTGACTTATGACTATTTTAAGATACACTTAAGTAACAATAATAACCATTACATACCTGGTAGCCAAATCACTATTTAGAAGCCTTAGATATCATCTGATCAATAATTAAAGAATATTTTATGATGAGCTCATTTATGTCCTTGGAAATGTGAGTGCATTACTTACCTGCAATACTGCTAAGCCTCATTTGCATACAGTTACACTATTTTTTGTCAAAAATCTCTTTTTCCCCTATGCGGATGTGCGCCCCATTTGGAAGAGTTGTATAATCTTTGTAACAAAAACATTTTTTTAAATATTGAAAAATTGGACCTCAGGAAAGCATTTTCTTGGGCCCCGCTACATGCTATCTAGCATGCAATCATGCATGTCACACTGACTGCAGGTTAGGGGAAGACTGTGAGAGTGAGTGCAGTCTTCCCTCCTGACTCTACCGTGACATTGAGAGGTCCTCTCCCCCATAATCATCCCCAGAGTCCCTTTGTCCCCTCTTCCACTAAGCCATACCTCTATTTTACTTACTCCCTGTAGTTTAGGTATAGATCAAATAAACAACACATGGAAACAGCATGTGCAGGTATACATAAATAATGTATGAAAACCTGATTGTATAGCATAGCAGATACAGATCAACAGAATAACAAACAAACCCAGCTTTGCATGTTTCAATCAACTGGGATTCACATAAAAACTCAGCATTAAAGGTATGGATAAAACCCCCTAAATTACAGGCATGGTTTACAGGCTGCACACCCCAAAAGCCAACCTTGGTGTCCACATTCCCCACAGAGAACCTGACCAGCCCCCAAATTACACTGATTGCAGTCGACAGTGAGCCAACTTTGTCACCGAAACAGCCAGCCCTGTGCCATCTTTGTTCCATAAACACCCTGTCTGTGCAATCTTGGTCCCCAAGGCTCAAACAACCTGCTTGAACCATCTTTGCCTTTCCCTAAATCACATCCATGATACACATATCGACAAATGCATTCCCACAAATCAATCAAGCAATTCATCCACACATGGATACATTCTCTCACTCATTCACAAAATTCATCCACACATGGATTCATTCTCACTCATTCACACAATTCATCCACACATTAATTCATTCTCTCACTCATTCACACAATTCATCCACACATTACTTCATTTATTCTCTTACTCATTCACACAATTCATCCACATATTAATTCACTCTTTATTTCAATATTCTTACTACCCCCTTTCCTACTTTCTATCCCCCCTTCTCACTATCTACCCCATCTCACTATTTACCTTCTCTCCCCCTTCTCACTATCTACCCCCTTTCCTCACTATCTACCCCCTTCTCACTATCTACCCTGTCCCTACCCCCCCTTTGTAGTTCACTTACCGTGCTGAAGTCCTCTGGTGGGAGTGCGAGGCCTTTGTCTTGCTGCTGTGCCACGGTGCTCGCAGCTTCACTGCTGAGCGCGGGCATATGTCATATTCCAGCGCTCAGCATGAAGTGCCGGCACCAGAGGCCTTGCGCTCCCACCACTGCAGTCAGGGCAGCGCTGAGGCGGGTTGTGGCAGGGAGCAGAAGAGACAGAGGGGCGCCGAGCGGTTGCTGAAAACTCTTTCATGAGCGACCGATCGGCGCCCCTCTCTCTCCTCCACCCAGCATTTTGATTGGGGGTGGGATTCCTATGGTGCTGGGGGGGATTTCTTCATTATCGGTCCCCCCCGCATGATTTACTGGGGGTGGAATCTGTCCCCGCCTGTCCCTCCTGGTTCCTATGTCCATGGTTATACGCCTAATGAATGTTGCTTCTACAGGGATACCCTGCCTTAAGGACTTTCAATTTAAGGTTACTCACGAGTAAGGACATAGTTACATCACAATCATTCCTGTTTATGTAAGCTCACTTCGCAAGAACTGACACATAGCAGCACAACGCTGGCACGTGAGTCTTTTGAGTATTGTGCATTTTGTAGTGGAAATGTCCTGATGAATGCAGTGCAGTACATGCATTGATAAGTGGAAAAAAGGTAGTGCTTCACTCTATATACATCCATGCTCTGGACCCATTATGTTAATGTGGGGTATTCCTGAATTGCTTTTAATGAATTAGACTCCAATGATTGGGGAAAAACCAACCATTTGGACTGAAATCAGTGCACGGAAAGTTAATACTTGGTTTGCATAAAATTTAAAAAATATATGCAAAACATTATTTGCACTTGTGTGTAAGACACGGATACTTTACTAAATATCTCTGTACCCAATATATCAATAGACTGGCTCCAATAGGCAACACAAAGTTACCTGCTTACTAATTAAACAAGTAGACCTTTTATTCACTCTGCTGCACTCATACTTAATAAGCCTTACTGTTCTGGAAGGAACATGAGCTTATGATGAAATGTGCATCAGCTGGATAGCTTGTTAGGTATTAAGCTGTCATCATAAACTACAATAAGATATAATGAAAAACTAAGCCCCGATTCTCAATATGTGCTGATTAAATGTCACGCAAATTAAAAATAAAATCTGCACATGATTGGCAAACCAGAGAAATGAAGCTGATAGAAAAGCATTGTGGAACGGGGAGCTAGAACAGATGTGCCTTAACGACACAGCTTATCTAACTACTGTGCATTTGCTGTGGTAATGCCCTGTTTGACCACTCCGATTGCTGTGAATGATGTCAGTTCATTCAATTCTCAAGAGAAAGGTGAAGTTAATAGGAGAACGTAAGGAAGAAAAAATAGAAAAATCCTCTATTATGCGTGGAATGTAACACAGGTTATCTGTATGCCTTTAACACATTAAAACAGGGATCTAACATTAAAATATTGTAGCTGCTTTAGTTTAGTGGGTTCTTGGACAATAGGAGGATTTCATAAACTCAAAATTGCTGCCTGTGCAGGAGAGTCAAACAGTTCAACTCACCAGCATTTAGGAGGACCAACCCCAGTTAGCATCTCCTGCAAGAAGGTGGTCATCATTCCCTGTATCATGCTTTGTTAGAGTGGGACATTTAATTTTATTAGCCCACATGATTTAGTCTTCATAAATACATAGCGATATTAGGGAGTTGGGATGTTCTGGTCGCCTTTAAATTCCTGTTTACTAAATAACACCCCTTAGATATTTCTGAGATATGTGAATATCTGAATTATGTGTTGGAACTTTACATACTTGTATCAGGGATAACACTTTATTCGTAAAAAATGTATGACAATTCTGTGCTTCTATATCAATAAAAATAATTTTGCTGATATACTTTGAATATTAAAGCAAATGTTTCCCTAAGAAAAAGTCCAAAATCATTAAGGTGTCGCAGGACCTGACCAGGAAAAAAAACAGCCCTGGATACACATGGCTACACATGCGGCACGTTGAGGAGTACATTGCTGTGTAAGCGTTTTGAAAGGTGGAGGTGTTGCTGGCCTGTGATCCAAAAGTCATTCTAGCTGCTTCTGTACAAAACCACACAGGTTTACATAAAAGGTGAATGTGTGTCTCGTCACTGCAAGTTCCAACAATTAGACTGTATACATTACATTATATTTATTACCTTACATTGAATTCAGGCAGCTCCAGGCCCCTACCCTACCTACGATCGGGTCCGCGGCCGCACAGCGTTTAAATAAAACATCGGGGGTTTTTTTTAACTTTATTTAACATCCTCCATGGAGGATGTTAAATAAAGTTGAAAAAAAACCCCGATGTTTTAATTTAAACCCTGTGCGGCCGCAGACCCCTAAGGCCGGCCCTGGTGGGGGCTTCCCGGCCCCGTAGAGCAGGGCCGACCTTTGGGGTGTGCGACCGCACAGGGCGCCACACTCCAGGGGGTGCCAATGCGGCACCCCTCCAGAGACGGACAGTAATGTCCGCCGCTGGAGGAGCAGGCTCGCAAGGGAGCGGTATCGGAGGTCTTTAACAGACCTCCGGTTCCCTTGAGTGATTTTAAGCCGGGTTCAACCCGGCTTAAAATCACTTAAGGGAGCCGGAGGTCTGTTAAAGACCTCCGATACCGCTCCCTTGTGATCCGCCCGGCAACAGCTGCTGTGCGCCGGGGTCTGTTGTCAGATCCCGGCGCACAGCACTGAAGCCGCGCCCACCGCTGTCCTCTGACCCGGAAGAAGAGAAGACAGAAGAAGAGGAAAAGAAGCTGAAAGAAGAAAGGAAAGGTAGGAAAGCATTAAGTGAGAGTGGATTGGTATGTGTGTGTATTAGTATATATGTGTGTATTAGTATATATGTGTGTATTAGTATTAGTATATATGTGTGTATTGGTGTATATGTGTGGATTGGTATATATGTGTGGATTGGTATGCGTGTGGATTGGTATGCATGTGGATTGGTATGCGTGTGGATTGGTGTATATGTGTGTGGTTTGGTGTATATGTGTGGATTGGTATATATGTGTGTGGTTTGGTACATGTGTGTGGTTTGGTACATATGTGTGG
>VKOC01000008.1:7413679-7428382 GCA_009364415.1 Spea multiplicata | reverse complement strand
CCACTTTAAAGGGGACCTCCCACCATTTTTTTCCTCCGCATGTGGAATATTTACATTTTCAGAAGGGTACCTAGCAAAGTATACTATAAGTAGCTTACTTGAAGCAGAAAAGATTCCATACAGCACTGAGGCATATTATGAAGCTAAATATATAAATAATACTAGTTTTTCATGGGTGTTCCTTAGTTCCGTTTTATTCAGAGTTATCACAAATGCTAATTGAACATTAACAAACATGGGGTATTTGTAATGACAATAATCTTATAGAATAGTCTTCCAGTTGATTTGGTTGAAAGTTAAATACTATATACAGTACTGAGGTTCTAAATCAGGTAAGATAAACACTATATTACATGGATCAAGTTATATTGATATCTATTTTACGTTGTACCTTAACAATGGATATAGCTGCCTTACCCATAGTTTGTTCCAAAAAGACATTATTTCAAAAAAAGAAACTGCTTGTAATCTGAATTACCCTGGTAGTGGAGGAAGCAACTAAAATGGGGATTTATAACATATAATCAGTCAACAGTGTCCTAAAATAATGTCAATGTAATGGTTTTAGTGAGTGAAAGCCTATATATATATGGGCACACAGATAAAGAAGTGATGGAATAGCCTCCTGAAACCTCATGCGTAGTTTGACGATCTAGAGTTAATAATCTCAAGCACTGCTTTGTGTTTGGATGGCAGTTGTCACATCTTGTTCAGGAATCTCAGATTTTTCAATAAAATTCACACAATATGATAGGAGGGTAATAGTTTCTTATTAAATGTGAAAAGGCTTTTTTTCCCTGAGAATTAATTACTGTCTTGCAATAATAAAAAGTGTTCTTTATAGAGTTGTACGATACATTTCTTTTATAATATTTATTTGGAAAATGGCCTTAAATTGAATTCCTTTACAGTCAGCTATAGGGAACGCTTTATGTAAATTTCACTGGGGAAAAACAGCAATTTAGGAACACTCCATCCACATTTTCCGTTGGCTTTCTGCTTCAATTAAGAAAAAACACATCGCTAGTTACCCTACCGTCAATATAAATATGCCACATACAGAAAAAACATTGGGAGGCCCCCATTTTAAATGCTAATGTGATGCCCTGCAAACTAAAATTTCTAACCCCCATACTGATGAAATTAAGGAGGTTGTTAAGGAAATACAGTTCAATTTTACTCTAAAGTGCATGAGGAAGGACCAACCTTAGTAAGAGATGGACTGAGATGACCCTGCACAATTCATAGTTAAATCTCTGAGATATTAACAGAATTACTCAAATTTAGTATTTTGGAGTGCAAGCTTGGATCTTCTAGCAGTAGAAGCTGAATGGGGATGGCCAAGACGAGGAGTTGAAATGTTGAACAAATTCATAGCTAAGTGATAACTCCTTTCTGCTTTTAAGGATGTCGGCTGTGATAAAACATAAATAACTAAAGATAAAAGGGACTTCACAAAGCCTTCACAATTTTGTAGCAAACGCTGACTTGGTGGATTCCACCACACGTTGACCATTCGCTGACGTGAAATACATTTTAATTGCAGTAACTATTTTTGTATACTTGTCATATGAAAAGAACTATGTTTCTTTGGCAACAAGGTTAACGTTAACTCAACGATGGCATCTCAAAAGATGCAAAGAAAAAGAAGAAAAATAAATGAGACATACCATAATCAACAGCTGTCATAACACGCGTGTGCCACTCCTGCTATTACCCATTAAAACAGCCAAGGCGTATGAGTGATTATGGCAAGTGGGCAACAATGAATACACGATGCTTTGATAAATTGTTGTGACACGTGTATATTCTAGAAATCTCCACCTGATTTTACAGAAGGGTTAATACAGATGCACTAATCAGCCCTAAAGGGATGTCTCCAGATGATTCCATACATTGGATACCATAAATTATATTTTATAGCAACCGATCTATTAAAAGATAAAAATTATTTCCAGGTTGAACAATTAGTACTGATTACAGATGGGCTAACCCTGGGCAATTTTATAATGATCATCGATGCTCTAAATGCGTATTTGCGGAACAAATCCCTTTTACCTATTGTGTAATACAACCCAACTCCCTCTAGCTTGTAAGCTTGTTTGAGCAGGGCCCTCTTCATCTATTTTTTCTGTAAATCATTTTGTTGTGTTATATACTAATTGTTATGTCCTGTCTACCCATTATACAGCGCTACGGAATAGGATGGCGCTATATAAAACAAATAAGTTGACTAGTTAAACCTCATGATTTTAGTGCTCCCAAAACGTTGTATCTTATGAGATTTATAATGTTTGCATATTTAAATTTAACCTGCATAGATTGAGTTTGAGTACATTTCAAAACATTAAGCAGGAAGAACTTGGTGAATTAATATTCATGTTGTTCCAAATGTCTTTGGGAATTACTTTCAAAATGTAAAAGATTATGGGGCTCCCACATATTGATGGACTATTATGTTGACTAACACTGTGGTTGTCTTCTAGAGATGATTCAGATCAGGTTATTTCCTACAAACTGGAGATCCTTCACTGGTTAAAACAGAAGTCAAACCGTTTTCACTACACGCTGGTGCACAACATGTGAACAGGGATGGAAACCTTCGACCCAATGAAGCTACCACTGCTCTGTTAACAAAGGTTCCCTGTGTGGGTTTTATCCACATATTTGAAAAAATATCCGTGGATATCCTTTATAACTTAATCCATTAAAATTCTTCGAAAAAAATGCAATAGGGCACATAACTATACTGTATTTTAAAAGTGTTGTATTGCTCACACTATGTGTATATGTAGAGAGTTATTTTTAGAGCATTACAGTAATCCCAGCTTCTGGACACACTTCACACGCATCTGATACATTCAAGCGATAAGTGTGTCCGATGTGTTGTTTGTGACTGTACCCTTGGGCACTCATTCATACGCTTTTGTTGAATTCTGCCCAATGACATTTTTAAGCACCCCGTTGGTCCTCCTTTTTTTTCTACACACGTATTTTTGTCTGCAGTAATGTCTCAAGGAAAACCAACAGTTACAACAAAACACCATGAATTCCAAAAAATGCCAAAGACAATGCTCCTCATAGTCATCGGCGGACTGATGGTAGCGCCATACAGCATTACAGCTAAACCTTTGGTACAAGACCATCTGTTATAAATTAACCTTGTACCTGGTACCTGAAAGGACAAGGGTAACATCAGTAACACAATTCTGATCTCTGGCATAACAAAATTAATATAACTGGCCTGGATGAGAAGATATTTAAAAGTATTTGGTCTCTGTTCCTCTATGTGTATAAATTAATAAATGCAAAGGCAAAGATGCACCAGAGTGTGAAATATTGTCTTTCTGTAACGGTTCAAGCGTATCTGTATATAACACACATTATTGTGCTTCCATTGTCATAAAATGTTTCAAACAAGCAGTATGTGGTAGGAGAACAATTAGCATGAAAACATAAAAAAGCATGATTGCCTGTCGGATGCCAATCTGCTGTCTCAATAGACAAGCTGACACTCGGTTGAAGTGTACACCTGCCCCTATCTTTCACCAAATCTTCTTGCGGGGAGTGAGTAGGTAGCAGACGGGACTCATCCTACCGCACAAAAAATAGACAGGGGCTAAATACATCGTTCTGGCGTCCCACCACCATTCACTGCCTCCAAAACCCTACTAACAGCTGATCTAAATATAAACAATAAATAATATCAGCAAAAGCAGCGGTGTGTCCCCAGTAGGCCTCAAAGAGAAATCTTTAGGCAACTGGGGTAGATTTTATATATTGTAGCTGTTGTTGGCTAAAGGGCGAGTAAGGATAACCAGTACTGTGGTTTTATAAGTAGTGTGGCTGCCCCCGGCTAGCGCTGATTTGTGCCTCTTGGACAGTCTATAGTGGCTCGGTGCCTCTTTGCATCTTTGTGCTGTCAGCAGAGATACAATATATTGCAGCCAGGCTCTGTGACACAAAGAATCCGAGTATGAGAGACAGCAGTATTTAATGCAATATGACATGAGTGAGCTGGGACAGACGCCATGCGTAGGAAAACATGATGTCTGGCAAAGGATTCTCCGCTCTATCCGAATTCGTTGACACTCACTCTCTATATATATGATGCTCCCTGCAACAGAAAACTGTCCCCGCAGACACGAGCTGCTAGTTTAATTGTTCCCTGTAAGGTTAAGGCTTTGTCTTAGTGTGTGGTTTAGAAGACAGCCCCTGAATCCCCGGGGATGGGGGAGTTAGGTACATGCACATGTCCTCCTAAGGCATCTGTCAAGGGCTGTCAAAGTATCAGACCTTCAATGTGCCTGCTGACCCTGATAATCCACGCGGTGATGTGAGTCTGCGCTGCGGTGCAGGTGCTGCTCTCGACATGATGCTAAGAGCACACTCGACACAGTCAAGAGGGAGCCGGGGAACAAAACAGAGTGGCGGTAGAGAAAGAGGCTTTAACATAGGTCGGTGGGGGGAAGGGAGGCACAATTAAGGGAATAAAATGAAGAATGAAAGCTATTAAATGTAAAGTATTACGTAAAATGGACCAAGAGAGACTTGATTAAAAACATTACCACCGTTACCTATGAGATTCTAGGGTTCAGAGGTTGCTGCGTTCACGCAAGTCTCTGTTAATTTATAGGTTGTGATTAATCCTGAAGAAGAGACATTTTAGCTCCTCAAAGCTTATGTTACTACATAACAATAACGGGTACTCACCATAGTTGTATGGTATCGGTAGATAAACATGATCACACATGATCACCCACAAACTGTGCTTAAAATGTTCAGCTGGGGGCACAACTATCCTTAAGATAATTATCCTTATCAGGCCCTGGTGTATGTATACCAAAACCTGCAAACCAGCACAACATATATGTTGCAAATCGTTCTACGTCCTCCCCTGCCGTACTACAAATCTGGGAATGATGGGTTTAAATATAAAAGGTGATATTTCCCGCAGAACACACTAGAGGGGTACACAGCCACATCAAGCGCCCACAAACCTTCAGTCCATACAACGTGGCTAAAACGCAACACCAGTGGCTAATACGCCACATGTGATATTAAGCCAACATAACAGGCATTCCCAAAATGGATTGCTATACACTTGCAATGCCTTGTATATACATCTCAATAATAATCAGGTTCTGAAGATTAGTATATTTAAACGATTTAACACCTTTCCGAAGCATCATATTCAACTTTATGTTTCACCATGTTCCTCATTCTTGAGGGTAGTGGGAGTTATACTCTCTGCTGCCTGACCGCCATAGTATGCCTATTTTTGGATGGAGCTGCTTTGGTAAAAGAACAAATTAAAAGCGATGTCTGGAACCCAACGCTGCCATTATATACATCCTCACTGTCACAGCTATTCATGCTTACAAAAACGAAACATAAAAAGAGCGTGAATGTTCATGGTGTCCAAACAGTAAAACCAGAGGCAGTTATATCAAAATTAGAATAACAGACGCTTGACCGTAAAAAAAAAAGACCAAACACAGAGAAATAAAAACACCAAATCATCGGGTAAAATGTTTTTTAAAAAAGTTTTTCACCACTCGGGAGTCTCTGATCATTCATACTCACTTGACGTATAAACAGGGTATTTGGAGACTAAGGTGTAGTCCTCCTAGCACCGCACAGCCTAAAGTCGAATGATCCCGTTTTTATGGTACATGTCCTCCCCCTTCCGTGCTGTCTCTCAGCATGCAGGAGGCCTGTTATTGATTGTAGGACACGGGAGGCCATGCCTTGTACTTGGGGCATAATGAGTGCATCTTATACTAATAAGTATACAGTCCTGCAGCTGTGTGTATATGAACCTGTTCTTTTAACCCAGTGGTACCCCGCTTTGCCTGGGTTTTTCCACCGCTCATCTGCACAATCAAAAGGACCAAAAGTCGAATATTTTCGAGTTATTGAGATCTACCTACATGGGTAGTGAGCATTTCCCTGTTAAAGAAGGAGGTATGGGAACAACAGGGTTAATTACGAAAAAAAAGATACTAAAGCAATCTTGACTTTGTTAAATACCGGGATTTGGGAATGAAGGATTTACTGTTGCCGCATGAGAAAAAAAGATCTATGGTACAGAAGGATGGGACTCATCAGCCATCAGTTGTCCCCTGATCCTCTGCCACCAGAAGCCATAAATCCTAAAGAAGGAGCCATTTGACTCTACCCCAGATTAACAGAGAGGTGTGTAATTCCACATCACATTTCATCCTGCAATCCTTTAACTCATTGGGGAAAATATTTGTGTGGAGAATAGACATAAAGCTGTCACTGTCCAGGACTGATGCTGGTTGAGATTTGGAAAAGGGATTTCAACAAATTCTCCTTTAATCCTAGTTATAGTGCGACAATTAATCGCAGAGCATAGTTAGTGAGATCCCAGAGACATAAGAGGTGAACTTCTATAATTCTGGAACATTATAATTCTGGAACAGTGGAAAGGGTTTTGTTATTATTATTATTATTATGTTTAAAAGAGGAGTTGGTGCTTAGTATATCTCCAAGGAGCAAATCCTTTGGGTATAAAATAAAATAGCTTTTCTATGACGGGAGATGTTTCTCTTCTTATTTAAAGAAACAGTTATGTTTAATTTTTTGTTTATGTCTTTATTGTGAGGACCATAGTGTTTGTTTATTACATGCAGCTGAACACAGCGTTTATCTGGGAGATGCTGAACGGGGAAAATGCATATGGGGGGTTCTGCAGAATTCTCCCATGCATTTAAAAACTAGATACCATGAAAATATAAAGGGGCCATGCCGCTATCATATGCATTAGAGGCAAAGGGCAACTGCCCTTTGGGCTGCTCTGTCCCATGGGACTTTCTTCTATTACCCTTTAACTTGCAATTTGTTAAGAAAACACCAGGCTCACTATAACAGAAAGCTGAAGATATTTAAGAAAAAAATGAACATATAACTTATATATATATATATATATAATACCAGAAAATACCAGGCTCACTAGAACAGACAGCTGAAGATACTTAAGAAAAAGATGAACATATAACATATATATATATATATATTTGTGGTCATGGCTTACCTGTGACGTGTATAGCTACATGACATGCTACCATCTACCTGCCTAACTAACTAATCTAAGCGGCTTGAATTGTGCCATAACCGCTGCGTAGGAGGAATGCCTAAAGAGGACAAAACAACACAACTAAATGATACATAAAGGTTTATTACAAAAAACACTTACATGACCAATTTCTCAAATGCGAGAGACATCTCTCGATTAGGTTGAGATATGTATCAATTAAAACACGAAGAGCGCCAGCGACCTAATTACCGGATAATACTACCCCACACGTATGCAGCAGCCACAATGGGGTACTGTTCGAACAAGGCTGAAGTCTGTATGAAACCCGGGATCTGTCTAACTTCCTCGGGCCAAAATGGCAGCAAAACCCGTCCCAGCGGAAGCATCAGAAATGAATGGATGAACTAGAAAATCCTGTTCCAGTGGCTCAGAAACTGGTCTCACATGACTAAATCTGCCACTGCCTGGTCATCTAGCTGTACTGGACTATCCTGCTGTGGATCATGGCATGCAACTGTGTAAGGGAAGTCTGTATGGTGGACATAGACACCTCCTCGTGGCAAGAGCCTGCTGACACGAGTAAGCGGTACAGCTCTGCTTTCTTTGCGGTAGCCGAAAAACGGATACCCCTTCTCAACAACTCTGAAGTGAGCTTAGGAATGGTCCAGCTTCAAAGCGACGGAATACTGCCATGCTCCGACATCCTGGTAGTGTTCTCATTCACGGAAGCTTCCTCTATGTGAGATGTGTGCCACATGTTGCAACTGCTGACGGCAAACAGACATTTGAACAACGCTAGTACGCGTGAGTGAAGTGTGAACTGCCACCGTGAAAATAAACTGACCGACAGAATGGCAGAGGGAGATGCCACGCAACGACTCAAAACAGACTTTTTTTTTTTTTACCTTTAACCCCTAGGAACTTGAATTTACGAAAAATTGCCCACTGATAACTTATGCCACCAAGTGACTGCCCCTACATGACAAGACATAAAAACAATGGTAAAATCGTCGTGACCTGAGTGACGTGTCAGGTCTGACATCGTGATACCTGTGCAAACTGATGAAAACGTGACTTACCAAATGTACCGAACCTATAACAACCCTTAAAGAAATGCAATGCTGCGAAGCCCGTAACCTAATGAGGAAAACCCACCCGTTAACGTGACTTAATTGTATGCTAATAAAGTTTTTTTTTATCCTTCTACCTGAGACAAAGATGTAATGGACAACACCAACTGAGAAGGGAGAGCTGTAACGTCACCTGAAAAGGAGAAATGATGCCATGCCACCTAGATATGCCTTATACCCTCTATATGCCACTCTGCCTCCCTGATATTCCTTTTAACCCCCTATATGCCACTCTGCCTCCCTGGGGTTCCTTTTAACCCCCTATATGCCACTATATGCCACTCTGCCTCCAGAAAGCCCTTATATCCCCCCATATGCCACTCTTGCCCTCCCCCGACTTACCAGTGCATCCCTAGACATGTCCCCCTTGCTTCAGATTCCTTGGTGTCTAGTGGGGGCAGCCGGTGGAGTTGTGTGCGATGTGCGCAGACTACCTCCACTGCTGCTGCCGGCATTTCATCCGGGGCTTTTATGATGGAGCACCCGAAAGTCATGTGATGCCGGCGCGCCATCATAGTAGCCCCAGAGGAAGTTTCGGCAGCAGCAGAGACTACCAGAGAGGAGGATCCAGGTCCCCTGCAACGGTGGTTAAACACACGGTATAAAAACTGTAAATTTGTTGTTCTATGGAAGTTTCAAGGAATTGTACGGATCAAGGTTAGGAGATGAAAAGGATGTTTTAAATGTGTTGGCTTCACTTCATTTATACTGTCTCTTCAAGAGATACTAGTACATTGGTGAGTATTTTGTACTAGATAATAAAGGCTGCGGTATCACGGACACAGTGGAAAGGATGATAATCACATATTCAAAATCTCTTTGTAAAGAACATTTGGGGTATAACCTGTTTTACTTAAGAGTACCAATCAAACCTGAGTATATGAAGAATTCTTACCTTGCCTGGCTTTTTAGTTGTAGCTGTAGAGTAAGTAAAGGGGTAATCATAGTAAAATGCCAGTAAAATGCCGGTAAAATTGCCTCAAGGACGTAAGGCCAAAAAGCCGGCAAAATTGCCTCAAGGGTGTGACGCTGGTTATCAATTATATTCAACAGTATATTTTAATTTGAAGGTAAGTGGGCATTTTGCAGTTAATTTAGCTTTATAAAGCCACTGCTGAGCTCTTCCATTTGAAAACAATGCAGTGACATAATACGTTACTCACTTAGTTACCCAAGTCTGTCTTATTATAGAGATGTGTGTTAATGCCACAAAAGGTTTTTATGAATGAAAATGAATTACATTGCATTGTTTAGTTTATATAACATAAGATATAATCCATGTGCAAGAGATAGTTTTCGTATATAGTTTTGCATAAGGATCCTGATTGGCCCTATTAGCTTAAAGCAAATTTCTCCTTGTATATTGTTCTGATTCTACATTCTGTCCTTCCATACTCAAGTGTTGACATATTACCTGCTTTTTTTTAAAGTACTGTACTATTGTCAATGTTTTGTTGAGTGTATAGTTAATGGGAGTTATGCTCTAAAGTAGATAACAACTCCCATCACTTTATACTGAGCCAGACATTACATTATATGAATATAAATAGCACCAGCAGATTCCATAGCGTTGCTACATTCAGTCAGTAAAATCACATAACAAACTAATACAAAGCTTACAATATAGTTGAGGTGGTACAGCATAACTCCTATCACTATATACCACCATCAATGTCTATCTCAGGGTGACCACATTGGCCATGTTTTCCAGGACACGTATACGTTTTTCATATTGATGACCAGCACAGGTAAAGTGCTGCCCTACAGTATGTAGGATGTATAGACTCATGGTGGGGAACCAATTATTCAGTTAAACATCATCCATACTGCAGGGCAGCACTTTATCTGGTCTGGTCAGCAATATGGAAAAATTATATGTGTCCTGGAAAACATGGCCACCCTAGTGTCAGTATATAATGATAGCAGTTATGCTGTGCCACTGTCAATGCCTGGCTCAGTATATAATGATAGCAGTTATGCTGTACCACCATCAATGTCTGGTTCAGTGTCTAGTGGTAGTAGTTATGCTGATGTTTGGCTAAGTATAGCTATATGATTTATGCTGTGTGGGGGGGTGCCACATACAGGATCCTCCCCAGGTGCCAAATACTCTTGTTATGCCCCTGCATGGGGGAATGTGCCTCAGCTATTTACTGTGCGTGTGTAGGTGATATACCTACCACCAGTGAGCTCCAGAGCTGGCCTGAGTGGGGTTCTGTTTAGACATCCGTGCAGATATAGGAAAAGCACTCCCATTGATTTCTATGGGAGCACTTTCCTGCCACTAACTGGCTACTACGCAGCCAATCGATAACAATAATCGCTGAGCCACAGAGAAGGAGGGGAGCTGCAAGTGATTTCAAGCAGTCTATAAGTGGCAATAACCCACGTAGGAGGAGGGCAGCTGCAGAGCTGCAGCTTCTAACTTAGGTCATTTTATTTGTTTTTTTTTGTTTGGTTTTACCAAATGCATATTAATGTACTTACATTTAATATCTGTTACATTTCATGACATCTAGTTGCTACTGTGCACTACAGTGAGATATAACTTGTGTTTCATGCAGTTGGCGTGAATTTGACTGTCTCACACCACATCAGTGAGCAAATAACAATCACTTAGTATACCGTACTAATAAAGGTTATTTTTTGTGAGGGTCCATATTCGTCCTTTATATGAAGCAGTAAGGCAATAAAAACGCCTGTGTTAACTCTGTACTGGGGTCAGTTGCCAAGCACTGGATAAAAAGAACTGCAAACCTTAAATGACTAAATTAACATGGAGGAGATCTTCCCCGCACTCTCACTTTGTGTAAAAAAAAGAAAAAGAGATTGCTATTTAGTCCACTAACAAACTTGGAGTAATGTGAACACTGCGTTAATGTTGGTTGTTTATCATTAACAGACAATGTGCAGAGTTATCCAGGCCAAGGGTTTTAGAGTTAGTAGCTGCAGTTGTACGTGCGTGAAACCTCGCTATATTAATTTATTTGCATCAATTTGTGCTCTCCTTTAGAGTACGTAGAGACACAAATTCTTATGGATATAAGCCTTCGTTCCTCAGAACCTAAAACGCTTGCCGAGTATCACAGAGCAGAAACACATTACAGATTCATTACATTTAAGACTGTCTGTTGTGGATGAATCTCATGTGACAAAAATCTCCTTCACTCTGAATGCAATTTCCTTGAGATGTGGCCCCCAATTTGTTAGCTGCATTGTTCTGTATTATATTATTCAAACATTTTTCACAGTGGGACAAGGATTGTAAATTTCCCTGTAAGCCACGCTTATTATCTGCAAAGATTTTCAAGTCAAACACAAGGTAATATCAAGTAATTACCCAAGATCCCCAAACCAGCTCCTGTCACTCAAACAAAGGGAATTGGGGGTCTTGCAATCAAAGAAGCATCCGGCAGAGTCTCAGCCCAGCGTGTGTTTTCAATCATATTTACATTATCTTCACGCATCTAATCACTTTTATTTTCTTATAATTATATTATGTCAGTAAGTGTAGCCTTCCCTTCACTCAACGTTATCAACCTCACAGAAAAACCTCTGTGAAATAAATGTTTCAGGTGGTCATGCCCAGGATCGCATGATAATAAACCGTCATTTATTTTTGGGAGATATTGGGTATCTCTTCTGTATTAGAACTTTTAGGAAATGTCCTAAACTTGATACATTTCTCGAGTGTAGAATCCATTGCTTCTTTAGAGGACCCAAATGAAACATCTCAGGACAATTTGTTTTCTTTTTGTTTCACTTGTAATGTTGTTCAACAAAAACAAAAACATATGATGACGACACCAAGATTAATAAGGCAAAGACGGAACAAAGAGGCTGGCTAAAGAAACAAAACATATTCTGCATGGTTACAATGTCGCGTTGCGGGCTTGATAGCTAACCGTATGCCTGACCTCATTAAACTCCATGCAGACTCCGGCACGCAATCCCCTATGACAGCATGTGACTCACCCCTGGTAATCTACAGCCTCCGGTACTTTGGGATCCTTAGCGAGAATTCAGGAGGAAAAAACAATGTAGTAAAGACGTGTGTTGACTTCAAATCCCCTACGAGACTGGCACAGACCTGACTCGAGGTTTTTGTAGTAAATTTCCCATTGGAAGCCTGTCTGCTCTCCAAATCCTCCCCTACACTCAATTCAATTAACTGCGCTGGGCCTGAGATCAGCAGAGATAAATGACGAGGCATGATAGAAGGGAGGCAAAATGCAGAACTCATCATATAACAACCACTTTAAAAGAAAGCAGACTCTTCCAATGCGTTGTTCTTAATTTCCCTGGAGCAGGGAGATCTTAACTAACTTGGAAAACCAATGAAGGAATATACCGGCCAGCCACACAATGTTCTGTATGCACAGCATGCTGCACACAATGTGTTACCACAATACAAGAAAACAAAGCCTCCTCAGGACTCACCCGGGACAGGCTAAAACAGATTGAAGTATGTTTTTATGTGACTGTGCTTCCGCTTTGAGTGATACACTGAAATCCATCAGTCCGCGGATACACAGCGGCAGCGGACACTTATTATTCCAATGTGAAGTGCTGTTCAGTAGTCACAGCTGTATGTCAGCCGACTGGGGGCCCTCCAGAGCCGAGATACGTGTCACGGCCGCAAAGCTGCTTGTCTGCCTCTGAACTGGCCATATTATTATTATTATTGAAATCTTCCAGTATTCTGCTGCTCAATGAGCTGTGATTTTATCTTGTGGAAATGCAATCTTCAATCTATGCTCATATCATCTTGCGGCTTCATGTCCCATTCATTTCATAATAGTTCCTCTTCATGTTATTGAGACAATACAGAATGAGACAAGGGCCTCTCTATGTAGGAATCTGGATGAATACACATTGTATATTTTATCTAAGTAGCTGAACTAGCATACATTATTTGGTCTGTCCTTTACTGTCCACTCACGCCTTATATACGTATATCTGTTTATGTAACACACACACACACACATAAATATATACCGGTATATATATATTATATATATATATATATACACAAAATCGAAGCCCCATTATACCTTCTTCCCATGCAGGGGTACAATAAAAGGGTGTCAGCATAAATTTGTCTGCACTCAGTTTACAGAGTGGTTTTTAAACTAATTCTAAGGGAGAAAAACACACAGACATCCAATAGCCTGCTTGGCTCTACCCGTCAGCATGTCACTCCTCCATTGTTCAATGCACTTTGTTCTCAATGGGGCATCACAGACTGAACGTGATTCAGGGTCGCAAGCTTTGCAGAAGTGACATGTACTATATCTGCATGCCTTGGAGATGGAAATTTAACCCCCATCCTATTAAGGCTCCCACCAGAGGTTGTCTGAATATTAACTCTTATGGATACGGTCTATCTGATCAGGCGTATCACACAATTTCAGATCCAAGTTATAGTCTCCCTTTGAAAGATAAAGCGACCTAGAAGTTCTTCAAAATGAAAATATGGTTAATGGGTCTGTTAAATGCAAGACATTGGCACACTGATGCTGCAATTGCTAGCTTGTTCTTGTTGAAAATGATCCTAATCGTTTGATTTGTCATATGTTACCCAATAACATGTTAGGAGACCAAGAACGATTTGAGATAAATTCACAGCTCTACCCTATTTCTTTCAAAATAGAGCCAGACGAAACTATTTACAACAAAAATTACGCCGCAGTCTGCGCATCTAAAATCAGAGAGCCTCACGACCTGACCACCTGCTCAGGTCAACCTTTTCTGTTTTCAATGGGAAGTCGCTGCACCAACTGGGACAGACTCAGTAAAATCTAAGGTCTCCAGCTATACAGAAACCTTAGAACCCAATCTCAATGGTTCCACACTACACCATCACATGACTAGATGTATTTACAATTACATGCCATCAAAAGTATAGGACGTTTTGTCACCCTTTAAATACAGGTCGAACCCCCCCAGTATAAAGGGATGAAACATACATATGCTCTTATGGGGAGAGATAAGTTAACTAATTAGACGTCATCTGTGAAAGATGTAATACATCGCCTGTTAGGGAATGTGTTCCATGGCTGAATGGTTTTACTTTATAATCGTGATAAATCCAGGCTACGTAATTGATGGTTTTGCACCCTGGGCCGTATCAGCAGGGCTTGCGCAGGCATTGTTTCAGGATAGAAACATCTGTTCAGCTTGGCCCTACAAGCTGCTCTAAACCACAGCCTCTCGTCTTTTCATTATCCCACTGAATGAGTCAGATGGTTTTGGTGATGCTCTCACACTCCCATCGGCATAAAGCATGAGACCTGTTCCCGTGAAGCAAGAAGGGCGAATGCACGCTGAATGGTAACTTCTTCCCGGTTTTGGGTAAGCAGTTATAAGTAAATATGTCACATTCAGTTTAGCTGTGCAATAATCTCCTAATAAATGGCAAGAAACTAATGACTTCACAAGAAGCCATAAAAATGTTGATACATTACATTTTACTAACATCAATTAATGTTAGAAATATCAATATAAGGT
>VKOC01000008.1:7390491-7413579 GCA_009364415.1 Spea multiplicata | reverse complement strand
CGCTGACACATTTGGTCTGATCGGGCTCCTGACTTTCAGTAAGAGCAGGCGTTGTCTCTTTTTCGCTTTCTCGTATTGCAAGAGCGAGTGGCGGTGATAAATACCTGGAGAGGAAGGTGAGGTCGGGCTTTCTTTATCTTCTTCTGCTTTTAAGTCAACCTGGTTGGGTGCATCTTGTTTCCAAAAGGACCACTTTAACGGGAACCCGGAGAGATCCTAAAGGTTTTATTAGAAATTGGGTTAACAATTCCACGTCTCGCTCCTGACGAAGACGCACCTGTAGTCACGGAACAGACATTGAGCTCGTGGGAGGAGATCCTGAAAGCTTGTGTCGCAGATCGGAGCAGAGACTTTCCAAACTGGTGGAGACGTCAAGAGATCAATGCTTGTGTGACCATTAGTGTCCTCCATCCCCGTACCATCAGAGGCTCCTCAACTAGCAGACCATGAGCACAGGCCACTTAGTAGCCAATGTTAATATTAGCCCCTTAAGGACAATGGACATTGAAAACAATGTATTTTGATTAAGGGGTTAAAAAGTTTGGAGCCTCTATGCAGACGAAGCTTGACTTGGTTCGTATCGTACATTTTGTTGAATACAGTTGAGACGAGCATTATGGATCATTTCAGTCAACAAGGTGTAGAGGACCTGGTGTTGGTCTAAGTGGCATCGTCTGTTTTGTAAATATTTATGTTTTTGGGGAAATTATTAATATGAGGCTGGTTTAACGGGTACATGGTCCGATCATGAAAAGCCACGATAACCCAGTTATGATGTCATTTAGCAGCTCTAGTGGATCTTTGTTGCATCAAGGTGTCTTCTGTAGCATTAACGGGGGAACACAACAGAGAAGACCACATTGTCCACGATCGCCCTGAAACATGGATGATCCTTGATGCAACAAAGTAGCCGAATGTGGATAGGAATGAAATGTTAGTTACTTCCACCTCTGCTGGATTCCTTTACCATGTATTTAAAACTCTCATTTTAAAGCATGTGTCCTGATGTTAACCCTTTAAACCCACCACCTTCATTTCGATATTTCCTAGTTTTCTAAGGCCCCGGTTTTATGTAAAATTGGTTAAATCACAAGGGGTTTTCATTGTCTCTTGATACATTTGTATCCGTTCTGCAGATCCTTGCCATGATAGTTGTTTTGATTGATAAACTTGTTAACTATTAACTTCTTCGCCCCAAATCTTTAACCTCTAGTACGGTTCACTGCGCTTTTTTTTTTTTTTTTTACATTTCGAAGCAGTATAGCTAATACTTAATAACACTTATTAAACCAGGCCAGCTAACACGTATACTCTATTGCACGCAAAATGCATGCACACATTTTAGTTCACATGAAGAACAAAGTTCAGAGTTTGACCTGTCTGCGTGTCTCCGCATGGGGAGGGTGGGGGCTTCGCTCGTCTGCCTGCAGGACAGACGGCTGTCTATCACAGCTTCAAAAAAGACGATTCAAAACGAGTCACTCGTCGGTCTGTTCTTCTTCTACCCCTGTACAGGACAAGATGTCAAAGCGGGTCCATGCCCGGAGGTTGGAAGGGGTAGACGAAAATATCTGGTAAGCCGGCGGTTCTAAAATGTTCCCTGCTGGGTTTCTAATATATTATATACAGACAGAGAATGGCGAATGGCTACAAAGAAGAGGCTGAGGTCATTTTAATAGAACCTGTCATCCACAGAAAAACATTTGATCTATACATTGCTAAGCTAAAATTGATCCAAAATGTATTGATCAAATATGTATTGCTCTATTAAGGTCACTCCAATACAGGGAAGGGTGATCATAAATATTGCATTTTGGTTTATGCATAATTATTCCTTCTAGAATCCAGGTAAAGATAGATACTGATTACTCTATCCACTATTTAGGGGGCAATAGTGTATAGCTGCTCCTGCATGCATTTGTTAATATAGGCTGATATCGTAAAAGGTACTAAAAGGAATCCAGTTAAATGATCGGTGTCTAGATCTAGTGGCAGATAATCCCAGGTACGATCTCCTGCTAGATCAGTATGTTCAGCTTAGTAAAATATGAAAGATCGCTCATGTTGACTTGGCTTTTCCAAAGCAAAGATCAATGCCCCATTGTCCTAAGACAGCCTGTCCATGTTCTAGGCTACGTATCAACTGGTTACAAAAATTGGTACAGAAAACACTGATTTTAGTCAAAATGAGGTCTGGTAACGCAGTAAAGACAAGAGGCTCAGGATCTGACCCACTATGCGTCTCTTCTTCTGCAGGGTAGAGTTTGTCAGCCTTGCCGAGGAGTATAAGACGGTGAACCTGGGACAGGGGTTCCCGGATTTCTCTCCTCCGCAATTTGCAAAGGAAGCTTTTGCTAATGCCATTACTGCTGAGCACTCCCCACTGAACCAGTACACCCGAGCATTTGTAAGTATGAGCCATCTTCTGAACCCCGCCACCATTACTCTCAATCTGGCCTTTGCCAAAGAGCAAGAAGGGCATCTGCTGGGTGTTCAACCATCCTTTCACAGGTGGACGGATGGAGGAGATTGCTTTAGGGTTTAGAACAGACATTGCATTTATAGAGCCCAGAAACTAAGCTATAAGGGATCTCTAGTACAGTTTTGTTGTAGTTTAGCACGACTACCTGCCCAGACGAGACATAGCTATGAGCTGGGGGCACCATAAAGTGTGTTCAAGGGAGGGTTGTTTATAATAAAATGGAAAAAGCTAGGTTTACAGGTGGGTCTTCGCATCAGGACAACTGTCTTGAGCATCTTAACTTAGCTACAAAGTGTCCACAGTGGAACAAACAGTTGAATGGCGAAAAGGAAGAGGGCTCTGAACAACACGTCTAGCCGAGGGGTGTCATGGTGGCTGTCTCTGTCTCCCGTTAACGAAATCATCTTGCGGGGGAAGATTTAGGTTTAAAATATCAAAGTCACAAAAATGGCCTGCGGAGATTAGGCATGAGGAGTAGACTCGGGAGTCCAACTGGTAGATCCCAAGAGTGCAACCCAGGAAGAAAGCCACTGCCGTGGACACCTACGAGCTAATCTGGGCGTTCGTGGCTGTATACATTATTGTATGATGAGTGTTTCACTTGCTTTCTTTTTGCAGGGACACCCTCCTCTGGTGAAGGTCCTTGCCCGTCTGTTTGGGCAGCTGCTTGGCCAGGATTTAGATCCCATTTCTAATGTCCTGGTGTCCGTGGGTGCCTATGGGGCATTATTCTGTACATTCCAGGCCCTGGTGGATGAAGGAGATGAGGTAGATGAACAATAACATTTCCTTATCTTTTATGACACTAGATATGCTTTTTTTGGGTGATCTTTAATACACCCAGCGCCCATTACCAATAATGATCTGTTTGTTTTTTCCCCATCACAATAACATCTTTAATGTGTGTTAGATTGTAAGCCAAATGCCTTATTGTGTTTTTGTTTTACAACGTAAGGTTATTATCATTGAACCATTCTTTGACTGCTATGAACCAATGGTAAAAATGGCTGGTGGAAAATGTGTATTCATCCCTCTTAGGCCGGTGAGTATTTTTCAGTCTTTTTGGTAGATTCCTTGCAGAATTCTTGTTTTTATATTTAAAGGGAAGTTCCAGTACTGGCATTTTGATGACGCAGAACCTGTGGAAAATTGCTTTCAGGAGTGTGGACACATAGACATAGTCCCCTTTCCTGGTCGGACTCTTTAGCCATAGTCTCTTTGGAAGTGGTAAGGAAGGTAGTTCCTTGGGGTGCCAGAGATGTCAGTCCACCCAGGTTAATGCTTAGCTCCATTGTGAATAAGACCAAAGTGGGTTTTATCCTCCATAGCAGAACATCTGGCCTTATGGTTGAACAGTGGTTTTATTTTGTAGGAGACGACCGACGCAGAGAAACCCCTTAGCAGTTCAAACTGGCGGCTGGATCCCGATGAGCTTGCATCAAAGATCAACCAACGCACCAAGGCTCTCGTGGTAAACACTCCTAACAACCCTCTGGGGAAGGTGAGTGTCCTCAAATGTTGGTCTTAAACCAGTTCCACAGCTCCAGTTATAGATTTGCTGTAAGAAATTCCACCCTCCATTGGGATTGTGAGATACTGAAGTAACCACAGCCAGGACCAGGGTCTTAACTCATAGCTAAGGTTATAGTCAACTAGATTAGGTGTTCTCACAAGCCCTAGACCGTGTTTACCATTCCTGAATGTCCTAGAATCCTTTAGCCACGTGTGGACATGCCGGTGACCACATGAGTCTAGGAATTCATTGTTTCGTTAATCACGTGTATGTCATCAGGTTTTCAGCAAGGAGGAGTTGGAGAGAATTGCCGACATTTGCGTGAAATACAATATATTATGCTTCAGCGACGAGGTGTACGAATGGTTGGTGTATGATGATAAGCAACATGTACGGATTGGTAAGTCCATAGAATCAGTGACCACTTATGTGGCATGGACCTCCTTTCCATAGATCCTTCAGATGTATCTGGTATCTTTTTAGGATACTAAACATGCCTATGGCAAACCTGAGTCCTGTCTAAATAAAATGTATCTTTCATTACGTATGCTCAAACGTATTGATGACTAAATGGCTTGTTAACTGCGGCTCTGGAAGAGTTAATGATTAACTTAGTCCAAAGCAATGTCACTTGTGCAATCCTAGCTGACACCAGTCAGCAATAAGTAGAAGCTGTTTTCCATGAACAGACCACGGGGGAACCGAGAAAGGATACAGCAGTGGAGGAAGCGCTGTCTGTAAATCCAACTTGCTGAATGTGGAACTGCAAGTAATAAAAAAAGTTGGTGGACCAAATTCTTCAAATCATCGGAGATAAGAACAGAAGGTTGATTGGCCCTTGTTCTAGGTGTTAGCCATTCCAATGTAGGACGAACCTTAGTATGGGGCAAACAGGGTGACTCCTGATGATGGAGGTCATACATGCTGCACAAAATTGTCATTTACTCTTACAGAGCACCAGGTTTAGGTCTCTCTGACCTAATAGGAAAGATAGGCCAGATGTTGTCAGGGCTATCAATCCAACCAGGACAATGCCATTTAAACCCACTACTCAGAAGAGAAATCTAAATAACGCTGTAGGCATTCCTCAGCCTACTGGTCAGGCCAAATCTACTTCACTCTGGTGTGATTAAAGTGTCTCCGCTATGTTTGAGGGAGTCACACTCACACCGCGCCTATGGTGGCAGAGGTGAGCCTAGGGTTAGCGGTGCCTGGATGAAGTATTTCCCAACTAAAACACACACACACATACAAACTCACTCTAACACCACCCACTATAACACCATACACTTATACACACACCACTTGCACCACTAACCCAAGGCTTACCCCCTGACACCCTATGATTCCCTCTGATGCGATTAGCATTTCTGTGCTATTTTTGAGGTCCATCTTGTTTATTCTTCTTTCCATGGCAGCCAGTCTTCCCGGGATGTGGGAACGCACCATTACCATTGGAAGTGCGGGCAAGACATTCAGCGCCACTGGTTGGAAGGTGAAGAGACTATTTGCCGAAACGTTGTTCTTTTGACATTAAGTTAGGAAAATCTTAGATGACTTCTTCTCCTTGTTGCAGGTTGGCTGGGCCTTGGGGCCTGATCATCTACTTAAGCATTTGAGGACAGTCCATCAGAACTCGGTGTATCACTGTGCCACCGCAGCTCAGGTAAGACTCAACTTAGTCCTGATGCTCTAAGGCTAAATAATTTACCTGTTTATTTTCTCCCATCTTTGAGACATTAAAATATGTTGTTTAAGGCTCGGGTTGTAATGATGTCATCGGTTCTTGCGCAGACACTGTTTTTTTTATCTATTCTTCTTTTATATATTCATACAGGAGGCCGTGGCTCAGGGTTTTCAGAGGGAAGTAGAGAGGCTGAGAAAACCTGACTGTTACTTTGTACAACTGCGGAACGAACTGCAGAAAAAGCGGGACCGTCTGCGCCGGAGCCTGAGCGAGGTGGGAATGACGCCCATAAACCCAGAGGGATCTTATTTCATGGTCGCAGACATTTCGTGCTTCAGTAAGTTTCTCCCTTTTAAAAATAGCAACTCCTGATCCATCCTCTTTATCCCTAATTTTGCCTCCTCTATTTTACACCCTCTTCATTTTCCTTTTTTTACATTTAAATGTGACCTGCAATATTGAATAAACTATTCTGCAGATGGGTTATATCAATCTTTTTTGTTTATTCATTTATTTAGTTGTGTAGTGTACTGCCCTCCTGAATAATTGTTTTTGGGGTTTTTTTCCATCCAGAATCTGTGGTACCGCCTCCCGCAGATCCCAACGTACCTTACGATCACCACTTTGTAAAATGGATGATGAAGAATAAGGTAAATTTATTCCATAGATTGATGAACACAAAAATATTAACACAAAAGGTGTGGGCCTAGGGTTTGTGGTGCCTAGGTGTACTATTTCTTCAGCACAACCCCATACCTACACACACACACACACATACTAACACCACTCACTCTATGCACTAACACACACTAACAGCAAATAGTAACATGCACACACAAACTAACACCATACACTCATACATACACACTCATACCACTACTCACGCTAACACCATATATTTATACACACACATGCTATAACCATTCACTCAAGCACCATACACTAACACACACCACATACACTTTAATTCCATACACTAACACATAAATTGTCACTCTCTCCCATTATCAGTGCACCTCACACAGCTCTCCACTCCCTCTTACCTTGGGCCGGCAAGCTGCCACTCTGCTGACACCACCATTACCCCAAACTCGCATTACATGACCCCATTACTGGATTCCTGGGTACACATGTAACCTGCCTTAGCATGCACCAGAAAGAATGGTTTAGTCTTAATCACCCAGCCTGACACCCTGACATGAAAGTCTACGTATGAAAGGACTTAATTAGCATCGCCGTAAAGCATCAGCTCAGTGTGGTGTCTGAGCAGGGAAAGTCCCTAGTAATAGAGTTGTTTAAGTGTCTTCTGTTGCCATAGCAGCAGAATCACTTCCTATATTCGTTGTAGGGGCTTTTAAATCTGTTGAGAAAGGAGTAAAACGATGATCTGTTATGTGTCTTGTTTCTCCGTTTGCAGAAATTGGCAGCCATACCAATGTCTGCGTTCTTTAGTGTCCCACAAAAGAAGAACTTTGAGAATTTCATCAGGTTTTGCTTCGTAAAGGTAAATATATTTGGGAATTCGTTTTGCCTAATTTTTGATCTTGAACCAAAATGAAAAAATGTTCTTTATGCTACATAATCTTCTTCAAAGAAGAAATGTTATAGAAGAAGAGGCCATAATCCAAAACAAGAGTCAGAGGTTTAGATGTAATATAAGGATGTTTTACTGAGAAGGTGGTAGATATAGTGAACAGCCTCCCATCAGGTATGGTAGAAGCTAATACAGTAAGGGAATAGGGAATACAGTATGGGATAGGCATATGGCTCCTGAATCAAGACCACAGACTGATTAAGGCTTGAGTCTTTACAACAGGAAAAATGGGCAGATTAGATTGGGGGGGGGTTCTTCTTTGCAGTCGGATTCTTTGTAAATGACTGAGTTACCGGTACTTTTCTTTTTGTCAATTCATATTTTTGCTCTTCCCCGTTCCGACAAGTCCTTGTCTGGGATCCTATTCCCCTTTTTGCTAGGACTGCATAATGTTTGCTGAGTATGAGGTTATCACAGGGTGCTACAAATACAACTGATGCAACATAATATAATAATAAAACATATAAAATATAAATATAATATATGAAAATATATTATCCTGATATTTGTTTGTTTTTTTTGTTCGATTTTTAAGGAGGACGCTACTCTAGACGCAGCAGAGAAGATCCTGCAGAAGTGGAGCGAAGATATGGGTGCAAATGCAGCTCAGTGATGGGGTGACAGAACCATTAACCCCTTAAGGACAATGGGCGGTCCCAGAACCCATTGAAAACAATGCATTTTGAGCCTGTACATGTACGGGCTTTGTCATTAAGGGGTTAACGGGGCTGGTTTTCCCATAAGCCGTACTAGGAAGATAGCAGGACTGTTTTCTTTGTGTAGAGGTGCCCTGCTAGGCAACTGCGAGAGGTTGTATCTTAGCCCCACCATCGCTGCTGCCGCTCATCACTATTTCTACCTCCGGACCTACCCATAATGCCTTATCAGAAAAAATTAATGGCATTAAAATGTGGCAGGGTGAGCCGGGCACCGGTAGTCTGTGTGCCCTGGAGTGCATTTGGCCAAATTCGGCCCTGACTAATAACTGCTAGGTTTGGCAGTATATATAGGAAGTCTGATGTGTTTGCAATGATTATAATCATAATTACAACTGTCTTGCGTTAAAAATAAATGATTTTCATAGATGGACTTCATCTCTGGTGGAGAAGAGCGCATTCTGTTTTTTATTATGCCATGATACAAAGATTCTGTTGGCAGATCGGACCCATCTTGTTGCTCATTTCTCCTGCTGGAAAGACTCAAAACTTAATCAGTTATGATCTTTGATCTCCTCAACTGGCTCATTTACACTATGGTTGTGCAGACTCATCAGACCCCCATTAGCAGGGGTATGACATCATATCCAGGGGCTTTGTGTCTTAAAGGCACGGTACGCCTTTTAAGTCCGCGCAGACTCCAATGAAGAGGGGGCAGCTGGGGGTGTTGCCTTAGGAAGGTAAATGCATTGCCGCTAACTGCACATATATAACATTTGTTTGCCAAGAAGCTGGTATTACCAATGCAAAGAGACAGCAGTCCAGGGTGGTTAGCTGCTGTTGACGCCATTCTCACAGAATCGGTGAAGGCACCATAGGGCCGCCATTCTGTGTCGTAGTAAATGGCACATTCAAAGCCGGCTGACAAGCACCAGTCCGAATGACAACCTCCATCTCTTGAGTTTCCACCACTAGGAATGCCAACTGGCACCAGAAGTACCTACTGGAAACATGGCACCAATTCCTCCATTACAGGGACAGCCTCGCCAAAGAAGAATGCTTATTAAAGTACTTTGAGTAGGTTATAATATCCACTCTCTAAAAGGTTTTTACCTACTTACCTTGGGTAGAAGCTGCAGCTCGCACGATCCGTACCACTGAAGCAGCCAATCAGTTGCAGGAAATGAGTCCCATTGAATTAAGGGGAACATTTTCCACCTACCTCCAGGCACATCAAAGTGAGATGGGGGAAACCACATACATTTAAAAGGACCTCTCATATGCATTAAAGTTCAAACAATCTCAGAACTATTCTTAGGAATTTCTTAGGGTAACAATGATTTAATGATAATAAGCACCAAAAACAAGGACTGGGAATACTTTATTATGTTTTTATCTATTGTTTTCAGTATTATGATGGAAAGTTTAATTTAAAAAAATCAAGATATAAAACAGGTAACAAAACAAGGACATATTACAACAATGATAGCCAAAAAGGTATACAGGGGGGTCTATTGAGTTTTGTATCCACAAATGTTCTGTTTGTGATCTGTGATGTTAAATAAAGTTAATTGAAGGGGAAAAAAATCGAGGTTTACAGGCTGGCCAATCATACCCGTTGCTAGGGGCAGCGTCCCAAAGCGGAGGTGCTTCTTGTACCACGTGCTTTAAACATGGCGGAAAAGAGAGCTAGGCTGCAGCTGGTGAGTAATACGTACTGGAGCTTAGTAAATACAGAGTCGGTGACATCAGAACCTAACTAAGGAGGTAGAATAATAATTAGACGGCATGAGACGGAGGGCATTCTAATGTGTGAATGGAATGTGACCTTTAACCCCCGTGTGTGGACTCTTATTGTGAGAGACAGGTATAGACAGGGCAGGGCTTTGTCATCTTGGGGTAAATGGGCAGATTCTCAGGGCCCCCTCAGTCTCCATCTCACTCCTTGATGAGGTACACTGTTCTGTAATGGCGTGAATATGGTTGACAGCTTATTTTTTTAAAGTCACTGGTGTGACAGGGAGGTGTATTCACTAAAGGGAGAGTTGACAGGGGAGTTTTTACTTTACTTAGAGGCTGGTAGATAAATGGGACAGCCTGCCAGCAGACATGGTAGAGGCTAATACCATGAGGGAATTTAAGCATGCATGGGACAGACATACGGCCATACCTGGGAAGGTGTGGGACACGGCTAGGGCTGCCCACTGGCATTGCGAGAAACGCCTCCAAAGGGAAAATGGGCGTGAAGTGGGGCGTGGCAAGACCCCGCTCCCCTGACCCGGAGGATTCTCCCGGAGCTCTCTGGGTCAAACCTGGAGCATTCCCAGGCATGCGTGCGGCTCCTGAATCTAAGACCAACGACTGATGATTTTCATCAGGAAAAAGGGGCAGATTATTTGGGGCCGACCGGGTCTTACCTGCTGTCAGAGTTGTGTTTCAATTCCCGGACTTCACTATACATTATAAAGGTCCAACCCCAGTGAGCTTCTGCTGCAGGAAGAGCTTGGCCCACCCTGGCTAATGTATAATTAAATCAGTGAGAGCTCTTCGGTCTCCTTACACATTAGATAATGCAGCGACAGATCAACCCATCGCATTGGCCTTTATAATAAATAGTGAAATGAAGGAGTTAAAAAAAACACAACTCTCCTGTCAACTCTCCATTTAGTGAATAAACCCTAAAGGGAAGCCTCACGTGACAAGTGTAATACATTAATCCAAATTCTTTACCAAAAACCTTATGCACTGCGAGTTAAATTATCGATTGTTTTTTTTTTAGGATACAGACAAGAAGATCGACTGGAGGAAACAGAAAGAGCAAAGTAAGAAAGCATTCTACCCGCCATCAAGAAAAAAGTCTTAATGTCATAAACGTTCTACAGAAGGCTGATCATTTGTGCAGAAGCAAAGTCATCATCAGTGCTTCCCTGTGGCTTTTTTGTCACGTAATATTATATACCATTCCAGAAAAGGATTTATTTTAAGATGTTATTGCATGTTTAGCTCGTCATATGTGTAAAGATAACACGAGTTACAAGAATCTGATTCTATTGCAGGAAAAGAACAAAGAAAAAAATGGAGAGAGGAAAAGTTGCTAAAACAGTTGGAGAAAGCCCAGCAACAGCAAGAGATGGAGAGACGGGAAAAGGAAATGCGGAAGCCTGTGAATGGTATGACGGGGAATATATCTATTCGTATCAACCGTAGAAAACTAGTTACTTTTTGGAATTACAACTCCCATGATACTCAGCCACCATCCTAATAGAACACTAGTATGCCTATTCATGGGCACTGGGTTCTAGTTGCAGAGCAGCAGTTGGCTGACCCCCCTCCATGGTGTTTCCATAGCTGTGAAGAGGGGATCAAATTAATTTGGAAACATCTAACAAAGAAACGCTGCTGTGTTGTGTTTTAGTGATACTGATGTTCTGTGTCTTGTTTTAGGACGCCGGCACACACTGAGCGTTGCTCTTCCTGGTTCCATTATGGATAATGCTCAGTCGCCAGAATTAAGGACCTACCTGGCCGGGCAGATTGCGAGAGCTTGTGCCATCTACTGTGTAGATGAGATCGTGATATTTGATGAGACCGGAGAAGGATCAAAGTATGCCTTTAAAGTTCGCCGCATGGCTCTGAGACCTCTTTCTGCCTGGCTGTCTCTTTATTTATGTGTTGACTTGTCTGTTGCAGAAGTGTGGAAGGGAGCTTTGAAGGTGTTGGGAAGAAAGGACAAGGCTGTGTGCAAATGGCAAGAATACTGCAGTACCTAGAATGTCCTCAGTAAGTAAATGTATAGGTGGCCCACGTGGTTTTGGTTTGTTGTTTTTTTTACTACATTTTTAGAGATTTTTAATTAATAGGGATGCTGACCACTAATCTGACTATTATTTATTATTATTTATTTTTTTCTATTCTCATTACTTTAGATACCTGAGAAAATCATTTTTCCCCAAACATCCTGACTTGCAGTTTGCTGGTATGTTGCGCTAATAGTTTGCGTGTATAGGGGTTGATTTAATTCTCTGATTCTCCCCAAGTACAGGTGCCTATGCAATAGCCTGTGAATGAAGCAGCTGGAAGCTGGGCCCAGCATTTTGGCTACAGCCACTAACTAACAAATAATAATTAAAAAAAAAAAATCAAAAATAGATACTATGGATCTGGGTACGTAAGAGTTTCCGTGGAATCTAGTTGACCGTCCACTGTGTTGTCCCTTTAGAGACACCTGTTTGCTGCCGTTGTATACTTTATGGAGTGTTTTCTATCTGGTCGACAGCGAAAGTAGATTTCCGATCTCATTGTCTTCTTACAGGGCTCCTGAACCCACTGGACAGCCCTCATCATTTGAGGATAGATGAGGAGTCGGAGTATCGGGAAGGGGTCGTGCTGGACAGACCAACCAAGCCTGAAAAGGGGTCTTTCGTTAACTGTGGCCTGCGCAAGGTAGATTCATTTCAAACTTTTAACGCAGCAACAAAATTTTTCCATGTGAGCTCACATGATCTACCTAAATTTTGCAGACATCCAGGATCCAGCCACCTGCTTATAAAAAGCATTGAAATTCAGCGATCAATATTTAATATACGCTAATAACCCTTTGCGCATGTTGTCTTCAGAGTGCCTGGGTGCAACTGTCGGAGAAATCATCCTTGCGCAGGACTCTCTTGATAAGTGTCTCGTGCAGGAACTGAAACGTTGGGTATGCTGTGAGCTGCCTGCTTTGTCCATAAAATAAAATGCTTTTCTACACCTGACCTGCGTTCCTTCACATGACACATTTTGTGATCGAGAGGTCACAGCATCGCGGGACCTCAAAGTATGTCTGATAAATGATGTTTTATTTAAATGTGTTTGTGTCTCCTGCTTCATAGGAGGTGCAGATAGACAAACAGCTCCAGGCTGGGATCAGAGTCACTGTGCATCTACACCCCGACAAGGAGGGTAAGCTACGAAGGGTTATGGATAGAAATATATCATATATATATATATATAATATATGATATTATATATATATATATTATATCCACTACATATTTTTAAGTTTCCAATAGTTACATGTAAGTTCTGCTCCTACGCAATGTTTGCGTGTTGCGTATGCCTCTAAGGAGTGGGGTATCGCTGTATGAACCGATAACTAATAATCTTCACCAGACACTTAAATTGTAGATTTTTGGGGAGGAATCAACAGGGGTTAAATTAAACATTTGGTCCCTACACGGGGAATTATAGGGATGGAATGTACAAAGATGCCATTGTACAGCTCTGCTGAATATGATGGCGCTATATAAAACAAAAATAATAACCTGTAAAGAGATTATCCAAATAATATAGAAAAGAGGCTGTTTTTCAAGTGTTTTGAATATGTTTGGTTTAACTCTTTCAGACAAAAGAATAAGGAAAGGAATTGTGGTCTCTCCGCAAACGCCAAGGACGGAGGGTGGTCTGTACTGGGGGTACAGAGTGAGACTCGCATCCTGTCTAAGTAAGTAACGTCATTTTCCATACTCACACATGCTGCGGGCCTCAACGCTATGGTTTGGACAATAAACTAGGGGGTTTTTTATCTTCAGGTTCGGTTTTCTCTGAATGCCCCTTTAAGGACGGCTATGATCTTTCCATTGGAACTTCTGAGAGAGGACGTAGCGTGGAAAGTGCGACTTTACCAGAGTTCAGGTAAATCCAGTTATGTGTTTGATAGCCACTAGTATTAAGGCTAAAAAGGTTTCGTGCAGGGGTGTCCAACCTGCGGCCCTCCAGCTGCTGCAGGACTACATCTCCCATAATGCTGGCTGGCTGAGGAGTATGGGAGACGTAGTCCTGCTGCAGCTGGAGGGCCACATGTTGGACACCCCTGGTTTAGTGCATTGGAAAAGGAACGTGTCCTTGGCCCTTTTGCTATCATAGAGACTTTTAAGATCATATTAACGTAACGCGCCATGTTAATGTTGTCAGTGCCACTAATATAGTTTAGACGGTAATTAGATTCTTAATGTTTATGGTCCATTGTAAAGAACACTTAGTGCCCTATGTACCGCTCTGTTTCCTATATGTTGTGTTTCCAATGGTCACCGGTGGTCTTGTGTTGTGTTGACATGCAGACACGCATTGGTAGTATTCGGTGGTCTGCAAGGACTGGAAGCCAGCGTTGATAGTGACCAAAACTTGGATATCACAGAACCCAGTATCCTGTTCAACCACTATTTAAACACCTGTCCAGGGCAGGGCAGCCGGACCATCAGGACCGAGGTAAGTAAGAAGGTGTAAGCACCGCAGCTTTGGGGTTTAGTGAATACGTTCCCTTTTGACTTGTGGTTTCCGGTATTATTTGTAGGAAGCTATTTTGATTTCTCTGGCTGTACTGAAGCCCAGAATAGAAGCCGCGGTCCAAAGTACCAAAGGAAGCTGAACGTTGCTGTCAAACCAATCCCAGGACTCGAAACCTGTTATGTCATCGGGTAATGATGTCATTCAGTGGACCAGAAGCTGCTCTATTGAAGATGTTCCAGATGGCTGACACTCATCTTTGCCAAGAGACATCTCTCATTGACTTTTTTCACCTTTTATATAACAGATCTATCACCGACAGACGGATTAAGTCAGTAAAAACCTTAATCTGTCCATGTCCCGCTTACTGCATAATTCTCGATATCCAAATAAAAGGTATTTGGGAAAGATTGCATTTGTCTGTATCTTACCCCGATTTATTAGGGGGGAAAAAAGTTAATACATCAAGGGTAAAGAAAAATATACATTTATATTTAATATTACATGTGAATTATTAAGAAAACAAATAGTTTATAGAACTTTACAACGAAGATCCTCTTTGCTGCGGAACCTTAACATTATTTTACCAGTGGGGTAGGAAGTCATTGCTATACAGGTGGACCCAGTGATGTTCCTTATCATTCTATTAATATAGCCGCATAATAAATAGTGTTGTATTACATTCATATCTTTTTATAGAGCATAACTCTTCTAAAATGCTGGCTGCTGCCTCCTGGCATTAAGGATAAGTGTTGCTTCACAGTGACTTAGAAATAGCAGCCTAATTGTACAGTCTTCTAGTCCAATAGAGAGGTTGATCGAGGAGTCCTGGTCACTTCCCACCGGCGCTGATGGCCTTTAGGCTGCTGGTACTTTTCAAAAGATTGGGGACAAATAATAGCCCCGCCGCACGTTCGATGCTCTCTATGGGCACCAGAAAGCGATCCAGTGGGATCTTTTCATCCACAGGGGAGTTTGGCATTACGTAGGGTCGCAGCTCGATTTCTCCACTGAACTTCTCCAAGACCACCACCTTAAAAAAGTGCGTGGGGACGGCCACGTTATTTTTACCGATCACCTGGTACTTCACGTACATCTTCCCGTCGGGCTCCGTCCTGTGAAAAGCAATGAAAAGTCTCAGCTTCTGCATGGGGGGGATTCGGCAGAAACGGCAAACGCTCCGCACAGGGGTCTTGCACTGGGATCAATGGGAACGGTTTCCTGTCGCTGATTGGCTGCTTCAAGCAGCCAATCAGTGGCAACAAATGGTGGACTACGGAGGACGAGACCTGCTATTAGTCGCAGGGCGCTTTAATATGCATTCTTCTACAGCGGGGGTGTCTGGAAACCCCCCCTTTAAGACCCTGGGGCAGTTTATACATTTACCTGGGGAGGAAGAGGGGTCCGGTGCACACGTAGACATTTTTATGGCTTTTCGTTAGCCCCCGGCAGTATTTCTCCAGGTTATTCCAGGCATTTTGGTTGAGGTGAGGATTCTGTGAAAATGAAAGTTCGAGCATTAGATGGCAGCATCGTATTCCGTAGCGATGTACAATGAGGTCAGAGAATGTCTGATGCGTGTATAGGATTCCTTCACATGTGTTTGGTAGCCCCACGTAAACATTGCGCACCCCATCTGGAGTGGCTAATAGCGGTCTCTTCGACCTAAGCCCTAATGCTTTTATTAGCCACGATCCATCGCTCCATAGCCATGAGGTCTGTCCAGAGATCAGTAAAGACTAAAGGATCCTGAGAGAGAGGAGATGAGTGGCCTTTAAATACATAAAAGGAAGTTATACAAATGTTTGTCTGAAAGAGTTAAACCAAACATATTCAAAACACTTGAAAAACGTAGGGACGTTTTACTGTACTGAAAGAGTGCTATATACGTGGAGCTGACTTCCAGCAGATGTGGTAGAGGGTAACACAGTGAGGGAATGTAAACATGCATGGGGCAGGCATATGGCTCTTGAAGACGAGACCAAGGACTGATTAAGATTTAAGTCGTTACAGCAGGAGAAACGGTCGACTAGACGAGGGCTGATCTGCCGGCAGATTCTATGTTTCTATGAAACTTTTTCAGATCTCGGCTTCCGTTATTAATCTGAGTAAAGTGAGGGTGATTGTGTATTTTAATGTAAATGGTGGATAATAATAATTATCATGGTGGGCGTTATGTGGTCTCACTGAGTTGTGCGGATCGTGTCTGGGGTGATCTGTCGCATTGTGTTTGATTTCTCTGGTTGGAAATGTTATGCATGGAAACCCCAGTATTTAAGTATAAATTGACATGGACTTTTTTGGGGAGGTACTTAGTGCTGATTGACAGCGGTAACTCCTCCCCCCAAGAGGTTCTGCGGTAGCTGGTCCCCTTATCCCTTTACCTGGGGATACACGTTGCTCAGCATGAAGGTCTCATCCATAGCCTTCTGGCTCCACTTGTGGTTGGCTGCCGCCGCCATGTGGCCCCTGTCGAAGCCGGAACCCCGGTAGTCGGAGTTGGCGGCCCGGTGATACGGATGCACCGAGTCGTCCTCCCGAAACTCGCTCCCCCGCCGGTCCGCGCTGCCCTGTAGCCGCTCGCCGTTCAGCTGCTCCAGGACCCAGGCGGGCCCCCGGAGCCGGGGATCATAGTTCAGCACGTGAGACTCCCGGCTCTTTAACTGGCTAAACCCCGGGAGGCCGAAACGTGCGATACCGGCTGCGGGGGGTACAGCCAGCTCGCTCGCGGCTTCCACGCACATGCCGCCGATACCGGCATCTCCCCGTAACCTCCAGCCTGTTACCCCGGCTCCTAGCGCGGCTCCAATGGCCAAGGAGACCCCGGAGATGAGAGCCCGAGCGCGGAACCCCATGTCCCTTCAGCAGGTCACCTTCCCCAGGCGCACACTGACTTAAAGCGGCACAGTGGGCCCCACCCCCTCCAATACAGGAAATGCCCTGAATGCGATTGCCGCTTTTATATTCTGTATTAATGTATCTACTTTAAAGTTACACATCAGGACTGTTTTTCAAGTAGCATTTGCCAAAAAAACCTATTTATTAAAGTATTTCGGGCTAAATCACTAGTGACAGCTCATATAAGCCCTAGAAAGCAGTGTCATACCTCCCAAGCGTCCCTCTTTCAAGAAGTCACAGTCCCTCTTTCCTCCCCTGATGCCCCTCTTCTGTAGGAGGTCAAAATGTTTGCTGGGTATGAGGGGATCGCAGGATTCTACAGCCCTAAAAGCCCCGATGTGTATAGAAACAGCAGGGCATGTAATTATAAATGAAACTGTAAATAAAGTAATTGTACTTCTAAATGTTTCACTTACATAAATAACTAGAGGTCACAAAGTACCATATAAAGTCCTGGTAAAGCCCCCCCCAGCCACACCCCTAAAACATGGGGGTAGAGAAATTGCTGTGTATAGAATAACATAGTAACCCTTAGCCCCTCTCCCTACTCCCGGGGCGACCATCCCTTTTCAGCCGTCAGGTGCTGATAATACCCACGGCTGGCAGCCTGAAGAGCCTTTAGATCATCCTATTTGGGGGCAAAGATGTCACAGGCAAGCTTTTTGGGGGCACTGTAGAACGTGCTGCTTGGTGAAGGGGGGTTCAAATTCTTCCCGGCACTCCTAAATATTTGCTACACAAAGCCTAATAAAGTAACCGATGTATTCTGTATGGGGAACATGGCATGAACCTTGATCTTATACTGCGCAGATCTCAATATAATCATTAAATATCTCATTACACATAATGCGATTCAATGAAAATTCTAAATTTATTGAGACAAAACGAAACTCACGCAACATAGAAAAAAAACATACGGACATCCGCTCGCTGCTCCTGGCACTGCAACACATCCATGAGACCAGCTATTACGAGTTACATGCAGATAGAGGAACACAATTTGGCCGAGACAGCAGCGGTCAAAGACTGTACAGGAACATAGAAATCAACAACGAAAAGTAACACTTTGTAATATTATCTACGTCAAAATCTAAGAGAGGATAAAAAAAAAAAAAAGAAAAAGATCCTGTTGTATTTCCCAGTTTTGTTTTAAACAAGAACAGCTACAGCCAATGCACACGTTTATCCTTTGGCTGTGTTATCATTCACAAACGTTGGTAAAAAAATCCCTAACCATAAGTAATTAGTTAGAAAAGTTATTTGGACCTTCACATTCTATTTTCCAACATAGTGGGGGAAGCAATTTTCATTTGCGCGGCTCATTTCCTGTTCAGATTGTTAGGGAAGCATTTCTCAGGAAGTGAGATGTGCAAAGAGAAAATCCTTCCCCCAGCTTGAAAAAACCGCTGCAATATTAAATGTGTGCCCCCCCCCCATGTATTGCGCTCTTTCCTTTTGGGAATTATATGTATTTTAGTTATACTTATTGCCATAAAAGAAGATTCCAGGAACCGAACTGCCTTTTTGAATAGGAATACTTTGCACCCCTTAATAGGATTTAGGGGTTCGCGCGTACCAACTAATTTGGTAAAACGTATTTAAGAATATATTATATATATAAAAACAAATATAATAAAATAAATGGACCCGGTTTACAATCCAAGTAAAAATCTATTTCAGATCAAACTAAACATTATTTAAACATTACAATTTGACATTTCAGTAACCAAAGACCACATGGAGGGGTAGGGACTGAAGAGAGAGGCAGTATCAGGATTGCCTTCAATCATGAGATGCTACGGTTGGCTGATAACAGTCTACCAGCAGACTGACGAGGAATCAAGGCGTTATGGGTATGAAATCCACGAGTAAAGCACTGCTGGTCCATGCATGGGTGGCCACATAATGTATAGGCACATGTGACTCTTGATCCCATATTCAACAGTCATGGCGTTCATCCGCAAGCCCGAGGCTGAAACCCAGGGAGTAGTGTGGACCGGGAGGTGTTAATGAGCATAATCGAAGTGTGATGTCACCCTACTTTAGCGTAATACAACCTCAGAAACATTCTCTCCATGTGTAGTAGTGGCAAAAACAAAACACGCCAAACGGGTCATAGTCCAAAGGAAATCAGATCTTCTTGAGTCGGCGAGTGTACGTTGGCTGATCTGGAGCAGCAAAGTTCAGGCCCCCCCCGGAGCAGGGCAGTAGGAGTTAGTGTGGAAATTTGCCGTTACGAGCAGAACCTACACTGATCCCCAAGTGTTAGGGAAGGGACCATCTGCGAAACAGGAACTGTCTGGTACCGGCCTGGAGTGTTGGGACACCACCGTCTTCTCTTTCCTTTATTTGGAGTCCTGCAGCTCCTTGGCTTTCTTCAAAATGGGGAGCACATCGCCATCCGAAAGGGGGTAATCCTGCAAAGGCAGTAAATAACGGAATCAATGTGACCATTTAGGAAAACCTTAACCCATCCTACCTATTGTAAATAGCCATGTAAATAAAAAAATTAAAAGCCTGCTCCTTTAGGTTGACTCTAAGAGACGCCTCCCCTCAACAGAAACATAGAACCTGCCGACACCCCCCCCCATCTATCCTGCTGCAAAGGCTTAAACCTTAATCAGTCGTTGGTCTCGTCTTAAATTCAGGAGCCGTATGTCTATCCCATTCATTTTTAAATTCCCTCACTGTATAAGCCTCTGCCACTTCTGCTGGGAGGCAGTTTCATTTATCTACCATCCTTTCAGTAAAGTCCTTGAATGTATAGTCATAGATAAACAGAGCATTATTAATAGAAGCTTTACATGGAATTTTACCTGAAGCAGCCTCATATTCGTTGTGAAATCTCCTTCTAGTAATTGACCACGGATTAATCTGCCAAAAACACGCGTTTATCAGTCGAGAAGAGACATTAAAATACCGCCGGCTTCGTTAAAAAACGTCAAATTTTAGCTCCTCTTTTTACAAAAGAGTACCTCTTCTACTTAATAATGGAAAGTTATAATTCAACCAAATTCACCATTAAGAACAAAATCTGGCAAACGTTTTTATTATATTTTTTAACGGAACCGCAGTTCATTCATAACACATTTCTAACAAGGAGTAAAGAATAAGGGGTTATATGTAAGATGATTCAAAGGCTGAAAGTGATCTTATTACAACCAATGGAATAATATTTCATTCTATGAAGATAAGGCCACTTTTTGAACCTTTGCACTGGAATATTATTCTTCCATAAATAACATCTGTGTTATCATACAGACACAGGGCCAGAATGGGAAATAAGCTTATAATGGTAGAGCGGGGATCATTTTTGTCTTTATAGTTTGAATGTAGGTGTTGTCAAGTTGCTCTGTCGTTACAGTTTGGGGGGAGATGGTGCGACCCTGAACAGAGATGGGTTTTCCGCGATGATCACTTACATGAGCATAGCACACGAAACTCTCAAGAGGAAGTCAAATCTCTTCTCGTCGGCAAATAGTGAATCCCAGATCCGGATGACATCAGGAAGCACGAATTCTTGGGAAAGCAGAAGAGTCAGCCAACGGAAGGCAAAGAACTGAGGCTTGATGTTCTGTTCTTGCTGGAGAGGCCAAGAAAAAAAAAAAAAAACAGATCAGATTTCAGGAAGAGATGTTATTCCAGAGACGTTAAAACCAGAACATTATTATTTTAACAATCTCTTGCTTTAGAGTCAGAATATAATGCAGATGCTGAGGAATAAATGTGAACAGGCACCCAGAAACAAATCTTTTTAGTCGAACCCCTCCCAAAGCATATCTTCACCATGTCTGCCTTGATTGGCTGTAACCCAGGGATTCTCACCAATTTCAGGTAGAGCTCCTCGTCCTCCTCTTTCAGGGTAGAGTAAACCTTCTCCATCTTGGAGGTTATTCCACACTGGGAGTCATCGAGACTCTTGATGAAGTTGTCTCTGATCTCTGCCATCAGATTGGTGAAGCAGAAGAAAGTGTCAGCTTCTGCGTGCTCTGATGTGATGGAAGGAGAACAAGATTAGTCTAATCATAGCACGGAATTGATCTATCAAGTTGGTCTTATTCATATATAATGACTGTTGTCATCTGCCTATCTATGGGAGTGATAAAGGGCTTATGTACGCCTATGAAGAGATTCCATTAAAAATCAGCTGTTTCCAGCTATAATAGTCATTTGCAACATTAACCCCGTCTGCTCTGGGTTTCTATTCCATTTCATACGATACCAAAAACAAGGAAATTTCTAAGTGACCCCAAACTTTTGAACGGTAGCGTACATTCCGGTGAAATCACTCTGGGCTTCAATGTTATGTCTAAAATCTATTACGTCATTAGAAAGATACGAAAAAGACCCGCTGAATGGAACAATCCGTTAAAGATATGTGGAATAAACGAAGGACAGGTCTGATGTCTGTTAATGTCCAAGCTTCGTTCCCATACTAACCCTGTTCTCACCTTTCCACGAACTGTTAGGGTTTGTAGCAAATGTGTAGTAAATCGGCCCTACGATTTCATTCATGCCTTGCACGTAGGCTATGCCTGGGTTCAGCTTAGCGTAGATGAACAGGATTCTCTCCACCACCTCCCAGTGAGCCTCGCAGCCATTGGGTAAAGGGTCATACTCATTCAATGGGTATGAAGTTGAGGTCTTTAACGGGGAGCTCACCTAGATGGAACAACGACAAACAATGTATAAAACTACCAAAATAATTCAAAGCCTACGGAATTCGAGTCGTCAATTAAAATACTCTAAATGGTACATAAAGAAATACAGCGGGTATCCTCCATGGGTACTTTCTACATTTGCCATTCCCGAGTACATCTGTGTTGAGCCACACCACAATATGACATCAGATTTATTATAATCTTTCCTTCGAGACAAACCGCGTGATGTAATTACAGACCGTGCAAATAATACAAAGTAACATGGAAACCGGATGCAGTTACCATAGCAACCAAAGGAATGTTCCTACTGCTGCTCCACTATTTGGCATGTTATACATAACCCCATGAGGTCTTCATTTTTGTTCCCCATTAACACTTAGTATCTAATTCTTTTAAGAAATAGATACATACGTAATACATATTGGGTTTCTGCTCTTACATTAGTGAGTCCGCTTCTGTTTCGAGCCACTGTTTGGGACTTTAAAGTGGTCTGCTCCACGCGCTTCCGAAGGGTCTCGTATTCGTTCTGGGGGTCCATAATTAAACGGCAGGGGTACTCAGTGGGGTTGAGGAAAAATGAAAAATCAGGGCACAGCCTCCTGCGTGAACAAAGATGCAATAAAACACAGATATGTCATTTCTTGAGCAATTTATAGACTGAAACATACAATTTGATGGAAGATAAAAACCATTCAGCTCATCTAGCCTGTCTTGTTTTCCCTTCTGTAAAAACATCTACCCTTACTCCGGCTCGGCTTATTAACCTCTACCACTTCTGCAGGAAGTCTGGTCCACTTATCTACCACCCTCTCAGTGGAAGGCACTCCCTTGTATTACAACTAAGCCTCTGACTCACTAGTTTTAGATTTAGACCTAGTCTTGTATTTCAACTCAGCATATAGTTTCTTGAAATTCTGCACAGTATTTAGGACCCTGCAGATGCCTTAAAATTACTGACCGTAAAATATATCACAAAAAACAATATTACTTAAATTCAGTCATTTTTGCCTTAATTATCCTTTGACATATTGGCTATTTCCAACCTCATGGGATTTAAGAAGTAGAAAACTTGATATTATTGTTATGTTTTAATTACTATTACTTCCAAGACTTACCAGCTGTTACCTACATTAGTTCTCTATCTTACGTAAAGACGTCCTGTTCTTATCACTTACCTGACATCCTTATCTATCTGCAGCAACACTTCATTATCTTTGAAGTATGTGTTCCACCGACTGTCTGGGTTTGGATTTAGAGGCTGAAAGAAATTCAGATTAATAGATTAGATATCCGACTTTAATTCTGGTTTTATAAACATATATATATATATATA